>CM042020.1:19455000-20055000 GCA_023525975.1 Smallanthus sonchifolius | reverse complement strand
ATGAAAAGCTTTACCATACACAATCATAAACGGTGTGGTGCCTAAAGGAGTTTTAAACGCGGTTCTAAACGCCCATAACGCATCATCTAGCTTCTCGGACCAATCCTTCCTATTCTTCCCAACCGTCTTCTCTAGGATCCTCTTCACCCCCCTATTTGCATTCTCAACTTGCCCACTTGTTTGGGGGTGATAGGCGGTGGATAAACGATGAGTGACTCTGTAACGCGCTAAAGCTTTCTCCATCAAGGTGTTACAAAAGTGCGTGCCACGATCACTAATGAGGTCCTTAGGAGTACCGAAACGAGTGAACAGCTTTTTCAAGAATTTTACAACTACTCGGGCATCATTAGTTGGTAGAGCTTGAGCCTCCACCCACTTTGAAACGTAGTCAATGGCCACGAGGATATATCGATTACCATTAGAAACAGGAAATGGTCCCATGAAATCTATGCCCCACACATCGAATACTTCAAGAACTTAAATGGGGTTCTGGGGCATTTCATTCTTATATGAGATGTTTCCCGTACGTTGACAAGCATCGCATTTCTTCACAAAATCAAGGGAGTCCTTCACCACCGATGGCCAATAAAACCCACAATCAAACACCTTCTGAGCAGTGGTGTGATGGCCATGATGACCCCCTGTCAATCCCTCATGACAGTGCCTAATAATCTCTAGCCCTTCTTCACAACTCACATGTCACACCCCAACCGGGCGGCGGAACACGTCGGAGTATGACCCGAATTGTGACCAGATTGCTCGTAGCACTTGGAACTATTAAAATTTCATAATTTTATTCAATAATATTAAAAGTGCCTCAAAGGCTACAAATAGTTCAAATAAACAAGACAAAACATAGTTCCAAACAAGATAAAATCAGATTTCAAGTTTCTAAGTCCAAGCCTAAGTGTTGAACATAAATCAAGCGTTGCTTGAACTTGGTGCACCTGAAACATGTTTAAAATAAGAGTTATCAACAAAATGAATTGTTGGTGAGCAATCATGGTAGATATAGATATAGTAGTTTAGATAAAGTACAAATTCCATGCTAAGACAAGTAATACATTATAGTCTTATTGTATATACACACAGTCCAAATTAAACCTTCCTTTTAAGATTTATCCAATTCAGATTGTCCAACATATAGTTAACAGTTTTTCAGTTTCAGAATTCATTACATGCATCCTAGATCAAAGAAATGCATGGGGTAGCTAACCCACATGGTACCACTAATTCCATTCATAGGCTGTCGAAACAGTTAATAATATGAACTAGTGTAATCAACAAATAAGCCACATAATGCAATTAAACAAGTCTAACATAAGGGAATTTGTTTCAAGTTGTGAGATTTGTCAATAGTGTAAGTGTAATTATATAGGAACATGTTTCACCCCAAAAGTGATAAAATGTATAAAGAGGGGCATGAAAACTCACATTGGATTTGTAGGTAGTTTCCAAGCTAAGTTTGATCCAAAGATATAATCCAAAGTAGGTCACAATTAACCTATTATAGTTGTAGTTTAGTCATTTAGTTTAAAGGAATAAGCTGAGGTTTGTTCGTGTTCTCGAATTTGGGAAAAATTAGGGTTTTGGAAAGTTTAAGGTTTGAAAATGTAATTAGGTTATAGTTTAAGGTATGAAGATGTAAGTATTTAAATTACTAAATTATTATGTTTAGTAATTTAAATATGTTTTAAGTAATTATTTATTTAATTACTCATTTAGAAAATTTAATTAATAAATCCTTTTATTAACTAAATGTATTAATGAAAGTAGTGAAAAAAAAATAAATATAATTTATATATAAATCATATGAACATTTTCTGTTAAATAGTGAATTTTTATAAAATTCATTTATTTTTAGTTTAATTAAATCAATAAATCTATTGATTTAATTACAAGTTAAATTTGTGAAAATTAGTAAAAATGTCTAAAAGTTCCAGAAACTTAATATTTCGTTAAGAATATATAAATTAAGTTTCTTTAATTTTTGTAGGATTTTTGGAATAAGTTTGCTAATATTAAATAAATAATCCAAGTTTTAAAATTATACTTTTAAATAAATAATTTTATAAACTCAGAAAGTTTTCTGTTTTTATTTTATAAAACAGTAGAGAATTTTATTACAAAAATTTGGACTATTTATTTGTAATTTTCTGATAAAGTATGAATTGGTTATGAATGAAATAGGTGTTTAAAAAAAGATTTTAAAAAGAAAATGGTTAGTGGGACTCGAACCCGGGTGGGTTCGGTATTGGCCAAAGGAACAAACCACTGGGCCAGTGGTCCAGTAGTTGTCATAGACTTAGTCCGAAATGTATTAAACGAGTATGGTAATGAATCCGGGTTCAGGGATGCATAAAAAGGGAAAAAGGTGCGGGGCTGGTTTGATTCCGCGACCTTGTTCCTACGCGACATGCGTCTTAACCATTGGATCTGGGCAAATGCCTTGACAATGGTCTGATGCATTTTCTTTTTATCATCCAACCCGAACTCATCTTCTTCCCCAAAACAGCCGGCCCCAACCCTAACCCAAATTCAGTCCGATTGGTTCTCGTTTAGCCACGAGACCATAGGGCTTTTACTCCTTAGATCAAAACGAGTCTAGTGGTATAACTCTTACCTGTAATGGTTGTGAATCAAAGGAGAACGACAGGGGGAAAAGGTTCGGCGATTCTTGAACCCAACGAGGCTTTGGGGACGTACAGGGACGTGTTTGGGTGTTCAGAAAGTTTGTAAAAGGTGTCGCTAAGGTGTATTACGGGAGTATATGTCCCAATTTCATTTGAAACGCACGATTTGATTTGCACTTGATTGAAACGGTTAGGGGAAAGGTTTTATGAGTTAATGTGCTTGATTTCGATTTAATTGGTTCGTTATAATCATTAGAAACCGGTCTTGTAACGCTTATGCACGATCGCAGGCCCTTAAACACTGTTTAATCCGCGAATTGAAACTGAACTTGGCTAGGTTTGACTCGGTTTGACTTTTCAAAGTCAAATATGCTTATGAAATGGGTTTAGGGTCAAAAGGGTTCAAATTGAAAGGTTCAAATGGTTCCAAGGGGTTCAATGGATCAAGGGGTTTAACTAATTTACTTTAAAAATGATATAAAAAGACATATTTTTATAAAACCTTATTTTAAAAGTATTTATTTAATTGAACTTTATTTATTTGATTTATTTAGGAATAAATCTTATTATTTCTTAAACATTCATTATAATTTTATAAAAATCATTTTAATTTACACAATTAGGATTTTCCAAATTAAATAAGTACAGTTTTTTTTTGTTTACACTTGGATAATTTATGAGATTTATTTTCTTATCTAGTTTAGGGACTTTATTCAAATACCATGAATATTAGCCCTAAAACATAGTTTGAGTATGGTTTTTAGCCACATAGTTTAAGAAATTCATTTAAGAATTTTCACATACTATTAAATATGGATAATTAGGGTTTACAATAAATGCCAAATGGCCGAAAATTGTAAACGGAAAAGTACATATATTACAGTCTCCCCTACTTTAGGAAATTTCGTCCCGAAATTAAGTAGTGGAGTTTGTGAACAGGTGTGGGTACTTGGCCTTCATTTGATCTTCACGTTCCCAAGTGAACTCGGGTCCTCGTTTAGATTGCCAACGTACTTTCACAATCGGAATTCGGCTTCTTTTAAGTTGTTTGATCTCTCGATCCATGATTTCAATAGGCTTTTCCACGAAGTGCATTGACTCGTCAATGTGAACTTCGTCAAGAGGAACTTGGAGGTTTCCCTCGGCAAGACACTTCTTGAGGTTAGATACATGAAACGTGGGATGTACATTGCTAAGCTCGTCGGGTAATTCCAACTCGTAAGCAACCTTCCCGATACGTTTGATGATTTTGAAAGGTCCAACGTATCGCGGTGTGAATTTCCCTTTCTTCCCAAACCGGACAACGCCTTTCCAAGGTGATACCTTTAAAAGAACCATGTCACCAACTTGGAATTCAAGAGGTCTTCTACGAATATCAGTATTCTTCTTTTGTCTCTCCCGAGCCAAACGAAGATTGTCGCGAACTTGGATGATTCGATCAGTGGTGTCTTGGACTAGAGCGGGACCAGTGATTTGTGCTTCACCGACCTCATCCCAGCCAAGAGGAGAACGACAATGGCGACCATATAAAGCCTTGAAAGGTGCCATCTCGATACTAGCATGGTAGCTGTTGTTATACGAAAACTCAGCTAGTGGAAGATATTTGTCCCAATTGCCTCCAAAGTCAAGGACGCAAGCACGTAACATATCTTCAAGAGTTTGAATCGTTCTTTCCGTTTGACCATCAGTTTGGGGATGGTAAGCTGTACTCAAATTCAATTGAGTACCCATGAACGATTGTAGAGATCCCCAAAAACGGGAAGTGAAACGACTATCACGATCAGATATGATATTAAGAGGAACGCCATGTAGACGAACGATCTCATCCAAATAAACTTGAGCCAACTTCTCAGCTCCCCAATCATCTCGAATTGCGAGAAAATGAGCTGATTTCGTGAGTCGGTCCACGATTACCCAAATGCTATCAAATCCTCGAGGTGTTCTTGGAAGTTTGGTGATAAAATCCATGGAAATACACTCCCATTTCCACATTGGAATCTCGGGTTGTTCAAGCAAACCCGAAGGTCGTTGATGTTCAATCTTGACCTTAGAACAAGTAAGACATTTTGAAACGTACACGGCAACATCTTTCTTCATGCCGGGCCACCAATAGTGTTGGCGAAGGCCTTTGTACATTTTATCGGCTCCTGGGTGTATATAATAACGAGTTTTGTGAGACTCGTCAAAAATTAAAGTACGAAGATCATCCCGATCAGGAACCCATAAGCGGTTTAAGAAGTGTAGTAACCCATTGGGTCGAGTCTCCAATTGTTTTTCAACTCCACAACCCAATTCTTTTTGCATGTTGCCCTCGGAAAGAACCGTTTGTTGAGCTTTAAGAATTTTGGTCTCGATATCCGATTGAATAAGAGCACAACATATGTTAGGATATTCCTTCCGACTTAACGCATCAGCCACCACGTTAGCTTTTCCTGGATGATATTTGATTTCGCAATCATAATCATTTAACAGTTCCATCCAACGACGTTGTCTCATGTTTAAGTCTTTTTGGTTGAATATATGTTGCAAACTCTTGTGATCGGTAAAGATTTCACATTTGGTTCCATAGAGATAATGTCTCCAAATTTTGAGAGCAAACACGACCGCACCAAGTTCGAGGTCGTGAGTGGTGTAGTTATCTTCATGAACCTTAAGTTGTCTTGAGGCATAAGCAATCACCTTACCCCTTTGCATGAGAACGCATCCAAGTCCTTGCTTTGAAGCATCACAGAAAACAACGAAGTCGTCGCTGCCATCGGGAAGAGATAGGACTGGAGCATGGCATAATTTTTCTTTAAGAGTTTGGAACGCTTCTTCTTGCTCTTGTCCCCATTCAAAGATCCTACCCTTATGAGTTAGGGCAGTGAGAGGAACAACAATCTTGGAAAAGTTAGAAATAAAGCGTCGATAATATCCTGCTAGTCCAAGAAAAGAACGGATTTCTGTTGGTGTTTTAGGAGCAATCCAATTCTTTACAGCTTCAATTTTAGCAGGATCAACATGAATCCCAGCCTCGTTAATAACATGACCTAGGAATTGGACTTCCTTTAGCCAGAATTCACATTTGGAGAATTTAGCATAGAGTTGTTCCTGTTTAAGAAGATCAAGTACTAAGCGAAGATGTTCTTCATGTTCTTGCTTAGATTTTGAGTAGATAAGAATATCGTCAATGAAGACAATGACGAATTTATCCAAATAAGGTCGACAAACACGATTCATCAAATCCATGAACACGGCAGGTGCGTTAGTCAAACCGAATGGCATGACAACAAACTCGTAGTGTCCATAGCGAGTTCTAAAAGCTGTTTTGGGAATGTCTTCCTCCTTAACACGTAGTTGGTGATAACCCGAACGAAGATCGATCTTTGAGAAAATAGAAGCTCCTTGGAGTTGATCAAATAAATCGTCAATCCTTGGAAGTGGGTATCGATTCTTGACAGTCAATTTGTTGAGTTCCCGATAGTCGATACACATCCTAAAAGATCCATCCTTCTTCTTGACGAATAAGACAGGGCTCCCCATGGTGAGGAACTAGGACGTATGAATCCTTTATCAGAGAGTTCTTGAAGTTGACTAGCAAGTTCTTGCATTTCAGATGGTGCAAGACGATATGGTGCTCTTGCCACAGGAGTTGCACCAGGCACAAGGTCGATACGAAACTCGACTTGTCGTGTAGGGGCAATTCCCGGTAGGTCTTCCGGAAATACTTCAGCAAAGTCCTTAATCACAGGAATATCAGCCATAAGTTTACCCTTGTCCTTCTCTTTCACAACGTGAGCTAGAAAAGCTGGATAATTCTTGTTGAGGTACTTCTGAGCTTTTGTTATAGTCATCAGTTTTAAGCCTTTGGGTTGTTTCTCTCCATACACGTGTAGTACTTCACCAGACGGCAGAGGAATCTTTATGAATTTGTCGGCACAAACGATCTCAGCACGATGTTTGGATAACCAATCCATGCCGACGATCACGTCGAAACTCCCAAGTTGCATAGGAGTTAAGTCAATAGAGAAAGTATGTTCGTTAAGTTGTAGTTGATTGTTTGCAATGATTGAGTCAACTTTAACGGATTTCCCGTTAGCTACTTCTACTTTATAAGTTTTGTCTAGTTGGGTTCTAGTCTTAGCAAGCATTGGTTCAAAGTCAAAGGACACGAAACTTTTATCCGCACCAGAATCAAACAAAATAGTAGCATATTGATTATTGATCAGATACGTACCATTGACAACATCGTTATCGGCTTGAGCTTGACTAGCAGTAATGGTGTAGACTCGGCCTTTGGAAGCAGAGATTGAAGCTTTTATTGCATTGGCCAATAATGGACACTTATCCTTGAAGTGACTTGGATCTCCACATTGGAAACAAGCCTTAACAGTTAAGGATGGTGTGTTTTGTATCACGTTATGGCCTTGCACTTGAGATTGAGTGTTGCTTGGGGTTCGGCAACGATCTTGAGTATGTCCCAACCTTTTGCACTTTGTGCAAACCCAACACGGTGCATTGGGAAGATGGTGAGACTTGCAAATATCACATTGAGGATAACTCCCCGAATAAGCCTTCTTGGTTGGACTGAAGGTAGTAGTAGTAGCAGGTGCTACTTGGCTCACAGGTTGAGCAGGTGTAACAGTCCCATAATTTTGTTTATGGTTGGACTTTCTCTTCCTGTTTCTACTAGTAGGTTCAGGTTTAGAAGTCACAGCAGCAACCACAACAGGTTTCTTCCCTCCTTTGCGGTGAAGGATTCCCGCATCGACATAAGTGTCGGTAAGTGTGGCTGAAAGGCGAACAGCTTCTTCGATAGTAGCAGGTCTACTACTAAGAACAGCACTCCTGATTTGAATTGGGAGTCCCTTGCAGAATTTCTCAATCTTCCTAGCCAAGGTGTCGACTAGGTGAGGAACGAGTAGACAAAGCTCATAAAAACGAGTGACATAAGCAGAATTGTCACCACTATCTTGGGAGAGAGTCCAAAATTCCTCCTCGATCTTCATCATTTCGTTTCGAGGACAGAACTCATTGATCATGAGTTCCTTGAATTCAGCCCAAGGAAGAGCCATAGCAACAAGAACGGTGCGAGTAGTTTTCTCGCCGTTCCACCAAGTTAGTGCACGCTTTTGAAAGACGCTTGAGCCATATTGGACCTTGAGTGCCTCGGGAACACCAGCATTAAGGAAGGTGTTCTCAATGCCCTCAAACCATTGGAGTAGTCCAGTGGCTCCTTCATGACCCGAATACTTTGGTGGTGAACACGAATTAAAGTATTTGAAGTTGCAAGCATTGTTGTTGTTATTAGAAGAGCTTTGATCACGATGTTGAAACAGAGCTGGTAGTATTGCAGCAATCCGATCAACAATTTGTTGTGTGAGTGCCGGATTTGTATCAACGGGATCAGACATTCTATAAGAAAATAAAGTAAAATGCAAGTTTGAGATGAATAATAATATTCAAGAGTTAAGCTTTGAAAGTAAAGATAGGCTTAAGTTTAAACACATAGTTAGTAATTGTGTTGGTTGGGTTTTACCTCACAATTACTTAGGACATATCAAGGTTAATAAGATTTCAACAATATTTGAGAAAGTCATGCTTTAGCCTATAAGTGAACACTCATCCCGAGAATCCCCAGGTAAGCGTAACATGTCCAGTAATTTGGATTTGTACGAATACGCTTGCCTAGACAGGAAACTCAGAATACAGGCATTCACCCTTCCAGATTGCACGAGTTTCTGAACATTGTCAAAGTCTTAAACCTTAACGAGATTTTGGATAGACTTACAAAGTCTAGGGGGTTTTATAAAATATTTTAAAACATTGAAGAATTTCATATAAAAGAATATTGATGGAAATATAAGGTAAAGTCTTAGAATTTTGAGGATTTGTAAGATTTGTGTTAAAGATTTAGAATTTGACAAATAAACACATAAGTTCCTAATCATGCAAGACTAAAAGAGGGTCCTAAAGTTATAGTCTAGGTTAAAGATTTCTAATAACCTAAATCCCTATAACCAAGGCTCTGATACCAATCTGTCACACCCCAACCGGGCGGCGGAACACGTCGGAGTATGACCCGAATTGTGACCAGATTGCTCGTAGCACTTGGAACTATTAAAATTTCATAATTTTATTCAATAATATTAAAAGTGCCTCAAAGGCTACAAATAGTTCAAATAAACAAGACAAAACATAGTTCCAAACAAGATAAAATCAGATTTCAAGTTTCTAAGTCCAAGCCTAAGTGTTGAACATAAATCAAGCGTTGCTTGAACTTGGTGCACCTGAAACATGTTTAAAATAAGAGTTATCAACAAAATGAATTGTTGGTGAGCAATCATGGTAGATATAGATATAGTAGTTTAGATAAAGTACAAATTCCATGCTAAGACAAGTAATACATTATAGTCTTATTGTATATACACACAGTCCAAATTAAACCTTCCTTTTAAGATTTATCCAATTCAGATTGTCCAACATATAGTTAACAGTTTTTCAGTTTCAGAATTCATTACATGCATCCTAGATCAAAGAAATGCATGGGGTAGCTAACCCACATGGTACCACTAATTCCATTCATAGGCTGTCGAAACAGTTAATAATATGAACTAGTGTAATCAACAAATAAGCCACATAATGCAATTAAACAAGTCTAACATAAGGGAATTTGTTTCAAGTTGTGAGATTTGTCAATAGTGTAAGTGTAATTATATAGGAACATGTTTCACCCCAAAAGTGATAAAATGTATAAAGAGGGGCATGAAAACTCACATTGGATTTGTAGGTAGTTTCCAAGCTAAGTTTGATCCAAAGATATAATCCAAAGTAGGTCACAATTAACCTATTATAGTTGTAGTTTAGTCATTTAGTTTAAAGGAATAAGCTGAGGTTTGTTCGTGTTCTCGAATTTGGGAAAAATTAGGGTTTTGGAAAGTTTAAGGTTTGAAAATGTAATTAGGTTATAGTTTAAGGTATGAAGATGTAAGTATTTAAATTACTAAATTATTATGTTTAGTAATTTAAATATGTTTTAAGTAATTATTTATTTAATTACTCATTTAGAAAATTTAATTAATAAATCCTTTTATTAACTAAATGTATTAATGAAAGTAGTGAAAAAAAAATAAATATAATTTATATATAAATCATATGAACATTTTCTGTTAAATAGTGAATTTTTATAAAATTCATTTATTTTTAGTTTAATTAAATCAATAAATCTATTGATTTAATTACAAGTTAAATTTGTGAAAATTAGTAAAAATGTCTAAAAGTTCCAGAAACTTAATATTTCGTTAAGAATATATAAATTAAGTTTCTTTAATTTTTGTAGGATTTTTGGAATAAGTTTGCTAATATTAAATAAATAATCCAAGTTTTAAAATTATACTTTTAAATAAATAATTTTATAAACTCAGAAAGTTTTCTGTTTTTATTTTATAAAACAGTAGAGAATTTTATTACAAAAATTTGGACTATTTATTTGTAATTTTCTGATAAAGTATGAATTGGTTATGAATGAAATAGGTGTTTAAAAAAAGATTTTAAAAAGAAAATGGTTAGTGGGACTCGAACCCGGGTGGGTTCGGTATTGGCCAAAGGAACAAACCACTGGGCCAGTGGTCCAGTAGTTGTCATAGACTTAGTCCGAAATGTATTAAACGAGTATGGTAATGAATCCGGGTTCAGGGATGCATAAAAAGGGAAAAAGGTGCGGGGCTGGTTTGATTCCGCGACCTTGTTCCTACGCGACATGCGTCTTAACCATTGGATCTGGGCAAATGCCTTGACAATGGTCTGATGCATTTTCTTTTTATCATCCAACCCGAACTCATCTTCTTCCCCAAAACAGCCGGCCCCAACCCTAACCCAAATTCAGTCCGATTGGTTCTCGTTTAGCCACGAGACCATAGGGCTTTTACTCCTTAGATCAAAACGAGTCTAGTGGTATAACTCTTACCTGTAATGGTTGTGAATCAAAGGAGAACGACAGGGGGAAAAGGTTCGGCGATTCTTGAACCCAACGAGGCTTTGGGGACGTACAGGGACGTGTTTGGGTGTTCAGAAAGTTTGTAAAAGGTGTCGCGAAGGTGTATTACGGGAGTATATGTCCCAATTTCATTTGAAACGCACGATTTGATTTGCACTTGATTGAAACGGTTAGGGGAAAGGTTTTTATGAGTTAATGTGCTTGATTTCGATTTAATTGGTTCGTTATAATCATTAGAAACCGGTCTTGTAACGCTTATGCACGATCGCAGGCCCTTAAACACTGTTTAATCCGCGAATTGAAACTGAACTTGGCTAGGTTTGACTCGGTTTGACTTTTCAAAGTCAAATATGCTTATGAAATGGGTTTAGGGTCAAAAGGGTTCAAATTGAAAGGTTCAAATGGTTCCAAGGGGTTCAATGGATCAAGGGGTTTAACTAATTTACTTTAAAAATGATATAAAAAGACATATTTTTATAAAACCTTATTTTAAAAGTATTTATTTAATTGAACTTTATTTATTTGATTTATTTAGGAATAAATCTTATTATTTCTTAAACATTCATTATAATTTTATAAAAATCATTTTAATTTACACAATTAGGATTTTCCAAATTAAATAAGTACAGTTTTTTTTTGTTTACACTTGGATAATTTATGAGATTTATTTTCTTATCTAGTTTAGGGACTTTATTCAAATACCATGAATATTAGCCCTAAAACATAGTTTGAGTATGGTTTTTAGCCACATAGTTTAAGAAATTCATTTAAGAATTTTCACATACTATTAAATATGGATAATTAGGGTTTACAATAAATGCCAAATGGCCGAAAATTGTAAACGGAAAAGTACAGATATTACATCACACATCTCCTTAACACTCTATCTCCTCCAATCCGGTAAAGATAAGGGTCGTCCCATATATACTTACTCGCATCCCGGAAAAACTTCTTCTGTTGAGTGGTCATTCCTCCTATTACAACTCCATTAGCTTACGTAGTTTGCCAAATCGGTGAACCATGGCCTACCTTGCGTCTCAGCGGCTATCAAATCAACCGACTCGTGAGGGAACCTATCACCAATCTCCTCCTCACGCATCTCTTCTCTAGTGGGGTCCTCCAACCGGGACAAATGGTCCGCTGCGACATTCTCCGCCCCTCTCTTATCTTTGATCTCGATATCGAATTCAGAAAGTAGAAGGATCCAACGAATTAAACGAGGTTTGGCATCCTTTTTCTTAAAGAGGAATCGTAAAGCAGAATGATCGGTAAAAACAGTGGTCTTAGAAAGCACGAGATAGGAACGAAACTTATCGAAAGCAAAGACTACAGCTAGAAGCTCTTTCTCAGTAGTAGTGTAGTTCTCTTGAGCATTGTTAAGAGTCTTAATAGCGTAATAGATCCGGTGAAAATGTTTCTCTCGCCTTTGTCCTAAAACCGCCCCTACAGCATAGTCACTAGCGTCGCACATCAACTCAAAGGGCAAACTCCAATCGGGGGCAACTAAAATTGGAGCACTCACTAACTGCTTCTTCAACAACTCAAAAGCCTTCAGACACTCCTCATCAAAAACAAAAGGAACATCCTTCTCAAGAAGGCGGGTCATAGGGCGAGTGATCTTAGAAAAATCCCTAATGAAACGCCTATAGAACCCCGCATGACCAAGAAAACTGCGAATAGACTTAACACTAGTGGGTGGTGGGAGCTTATCAATCGTGTCAATATTCGCCCTATCAACCTCTATCCCTGCTCTAGATATCTTATGTCCTAACACAATACCCTCAGTAACCATGAAGTGACACTTCTCCCAATTAAGCATCAACTTCGTCTCGACACAACGCCTCAGCATCCTCTCCAAACTAAGCAAACAATCATCAAACGAGCTACCATAACCCGAAAAATCATCCATGAAAACCTCCATGGATGTCTCTATCATATCCTGAAAGATAGCTACCATGCAACGCTGGAATGTGGCTGGAGCGTTACACAGGCCGAATGGCATACGGCGACAAGCATACGTGCCAAAGGGACACGTGAAGGTGGTCTTTTCCTGATCCTCGGGTGCAATGGGGATCTGGAAGTAACCTGAGAAGCCATCCAAGAAACAGTAGAACTGTTGGCCCACTAAACGCTCTAGCATCTGATCGATGAACGGGAGTGGAAAATGGTCTTTCCTGGTGGCATCGTTGAGTTTCCTATAGTCAATGCAAACACGCCAACCAGTGACCGTACGAGAATGGATAAGTTCATTCTTTGCATTCATAATCACGGCCATCCCCCCTTTTTTAGGGACAACCTGAGTCGGGCTCACCCACGAAGAATCAGAAATCGGATAGATCAAACCCGCATCCATCAACTTAACCACCTCTTTCTTCACAACCTCCTGCATGTTTGGATTTAGTCGTCTCTGAGGTTGTACTACCGGCTTATACTCATCCTCCATGAATATCCTATGTGAACAATAAACCGGACTAATACCCTGAATGTCCGTGAGCCTCCATGCGATGGCTTGCTTATGTGCCTTCAACACATTAAGCAATCTACTCTTCTCCTACTCTAGATGGGACGGTAGGACCTTAAGCTCTAACGGTGGTGGTGAATCTAAGGAAGGCCTACTACTATCCTCTCTATGCTCACTAATCTCTAAAACCTCGGGGAACAACGGAGCCTCCTCCTCAAACACATCCGGCTCCTCCTCACTATCCTCAACCACTAAATCAACTCCACAAATGTAATCAAGACATCGATCCACACGCGCAATAAAAGAATTTATGAAGTAAACTGAATGACACGGATCACTAAAATCGTCCTGACTACCCGGATGACTCATAGACTTAACTATCTCAAATGTGACATTCTCATCTCCTACTCTCAGGGTGATCTTACCATCAAACACATCGATAACCGCCTTAGCGGTATGCAAAAACGGACGCCCTAAGATGAGGGGAACGGTGTCGTCGGCCTCCATATCAAGAATCACGAAATCCATGGGGAACCCGAATTTATCAACTTTGACTAACAGATTCTCCACAATGCCCCGTGGATATTTAAATGACCGATTAGCAAGCGAGTGTGTCATGCGTGTTGGAGTCAGATCGCCTAGGTCTAGCTTCTCGTACACAGAATATGAAATCAGATTGATGCTAGCCCCTAGATCTGCCAACGCGTGGCTCTGAGTGTTACTACCAAACAAACATGGGATTGTGAAAACACCCGGGTCTGTCAATTTCTCCGGTAGTTTGTTCAGAATCATCGCAGAACACCCCCCAGTCAGCGGAACATTGGACAACTCTCCTAACTTACTTTTACGCTTGAGTAAATCTTTCAAGAATTTTGCATACTTTGGCATATGCTGAAGGGCCTCGATAAACGGTAGATTAACTTTCAGTTGCTTGAACATATCAAGGAAATGCCCATACTCCTTAGCGTACTTCTAATGAGCAAGACGAGCGGGATACGGAAGACAGGAATGATCGATAACGGGATCTGGCCTAACCTCAACCGCCTTCCTAGCTACTGGCTTCTCAACTGGAGACTCACTACTTGGTGCGGTACTTGCTGGGACTAGCCTAATTTGCACCCTAACAGGAGTTTCCATCTCTATCTCTTCATCCACCGGCTCATCATCATCATCGACCGGTGGCCTAACTACTTCACCTCCTCTACCACTACGAGTGGTGACTGCCTTTAGTTGGGCTTTCGGGTTGGGCTGAGTTTGACTAGCAAATTGCCCCTGAGGCCTCTCATCTAAACGCCTAGCAATGTCACCTACCGAACGCTGAAGATCTAAGAAAGCAGACTGTTGATTCTTAAGAAGTATGTCATGTTCTGCTAAAGTCTTCTGAGTAGTGGCATCCTTAGCTACCAACTGTGTCAACAACTCTTCTATCCTACTCACGTTCTTCTTACCCATAAGATGCCCACCCGCAGAAGTGTCGAACCGCGCACGAATTTCATAAATCAGGCCATTGTAGAATTTCTCTACAAGTGCCCACTCAGAGAGACCATGTTGAGAACAACGGCTTAACAAGTTTTGGAAACGCTCCCACGCACGATAATATGGTTCATCAGGATCCATCCGGAACGAATGGATTTCATCACGAAGTCGGGAAGCCTTGGCCGGTGGGAAGTATTTGTTCAGGAAACGATCACGGAGTGCCAGCCAAGTGGTGAATGTGCCTGCAGGATGCGACTCGAGCCAAGTGGCAGCCCGATCCGAGAGTGAGAATGGGAATAACTGGAGAAAGATGGCGTCTTCAGTGGCGCCTTGCAGCTTGAAAGTACGACAGATACGTTCGAGGCGGCCTATGTGAGCAGGGGCATCCTCGTCTTCACGCCCGTGAAATTGGCAGTTATTGGAAATTGCAGTCATAACGTAAGATGGAATCTGCCAGGAGTTGTCATTGTTGATGTTTGGGATAGTGATGGGATTGTTAACTCCTGTGAAGCCCTGAGTGGCTTGTTGGTGAACAGTTTGATGATCGGCCATTGGATTAGGAATGAAAGGTGGACTGGATGGTGGGGAAGGTTTTGGAGTAAATTCAGAAAAAGACTAGCTCGAGGAAGAAGTACTAACCTTTACCGTGAGATCCTCAAATCCAAAGCTTTCTGAGCTCGGAGGCTTCGGTGGTGGTCCTTGCGAGCGCAGATGTGGCATATACTGAAAGACAACCACAAAAGTGTAAGATAGAAATTAAAGGGGGATTAAATAAAAAGAATGAAAACCAACTAATAATGAGCAATTAATGAAACGAGTAACAAAAAAACACGTAGCACAGATTTGTCGAATAAGTTCAATTAAGCTAATAAACGCTATTGCCAAAGGAATCCCCGGCAACGGCGCCAAAAACTTGATGTGCTAAAAAGTAGTTTAAATAAAATAACTAAAAATAACTCTAATCTAGACACAAAGTAATACTCTAGACTCTCTAAAACTAAACTACTGACAGGCAAGTGTACCTATCGACTCTAGTAAAGTAAAAGCAAGTGCGGATATCGAACCCACAAGACTCCTACTAATAACGTAAACTAGACTCACTGAACTTAGACACAAAAACTTAAATGATTAAATGGGGGGTTTTAACTAGCAAAGCTACTAAACTAAAGAAATAATTAATTAAAAAGATGCTTAAACACGACAAAAGACAAGGTGAACGAATTCAAAAAATATGTAAAACACTACCTAGGCAGGAATCCTGTACATGTATGATGATCCTTCTATCGGTTCTGGAACTATTGTGTGACCGGGTTCTAAAGATACTAAACTCTAAGGCAACCTAGAGAATCCTCAACCCTTCTCGAGGATATCAACCACGTGACCCTATAAGCCGTTAATTAACCGGTTAAATGGATCCCCCTCACAGGTTCTCCAACTATGATAACAAAACCCGCTAGACACTCTACCTCACAGCACGAGTGACCCAAAACCCTAAGGCCAAGAGGTAGATATGAACTGAATGACTAGACTTGGTGAACAGGTTGTGAAAGGGAAACTAGACTGACCTTCTAACGAAAACTCAAACTAGCAATCTAACACATAAGATAGACCAATAACCTATTATCCTTACGGAGTCTAGATTAGTTGAATATTTAATTAGTCGAATTCAAGATTAATTACTCCAATGGATCACTACGTCTAGCAAACCATCTAATAACCAAAAACACACAGTAATTGATCTAGCATGCACCTATTATTTGACAGAAAATCAACAAGATACACCAGGAGCAATAAATCAATCTCAGAAACAGAATTAAACACTCATCCACAGCTGATCATTCAAGAACATACCACTTTTATTATCAAATCATGATTCAAAGTTCCAAAAACCGAAAGATATCAAATCAAGACATGAACAATCATCCACACCAAGGTTGATCAAGTTTCTAGCCAATAATCATAATCAAATCAGTAGCTATTATCATATTCAAAGACATTGATTATCAAAAGTTCAAGATACAAAGAAAGAAACGAAAAACCGATGAGCTAACACCCGAAGAACTCGATCCTAAGCTTCAATTATTTGATTTCTTGACTTCAAGTGCTCTCCAATGCTCTGGAAATCGTCTGCTAATCGCCCTCTGCCGTCTCCAATTGATTCTCCTCTAAAACTAGGGTTTAAAACGATTAAATATGTTTTTTTCTTCGAAAGCCTACCCGTCGCGTATCGCGACGGGTCTTCATACTCCCTCGCGTTCCGCGGGTAATAAATTGTTTAATGAAGGGCATTTTTTTATCTTTTCGCACACTTTTCCATCCCTCACGTATCGCTAGGGGTCTTCTTAATTCATCGCGATACGCGACGATACCAAAATCTCTATTTTTTATTGTTTCCAATACCCGACTCTCTCGTCTCGATTCCGGAAGCTCTTTCTTACCCGAATTGGATCGCTCGTGGCCCGTTCAAAATCTGACTATCCGAACTGGGTCTCATGCATACAGGATCATGTGGCAGGCACACCTTATCCACCACACGTCATCGTGCAAGTTTTATTCTTTCGGAATGCACGTCCACGGGCCAGGTTTGTCATGCATGCAGTAAAATGACGCCATGCAAAGACCCTGCCCCATGGCTACTCGCGTACCCGAGCCAAGTGTTCCTTCACACGTAACAACAATGCAACCCTAATCGCGTTTCGGCCACCATAACCATCTCGTCGTCCTCCCTCTCCCCACTGTACACCATCGTGTCCGCCTCCATTGTCTCCCCGTCAAGCCACACCTAACCAGGCCCTACAACGTGCCGGACTCATCCATGACCTCATCTCCCTTCGCTCGCCACCACGGTGCACCGCCACAGCAGCCCCGTGTTTATTAGGCACCCCTAGCCGGTTTCGTCCTCTGCCATTCTTCGCTTCACGCCACCACTGCTCACCGCTGCTGCCATCAACGTCGAGCTTCGCCGTGGGATTCATCTTTCTCGTCAGGCAGCCCCAACCGGTTCGTCCTTACCCACCTTGCTTCAGCCGTACACCACCACCACCACGCCGTTACTGCCCCTTAACCATAACCGGTCACCACAACCGTAACCCTAAACAAAAATCCATGCAAACGATCGACAACAAGGTAAGCCAGCATGAAATATGATTACCTTTACGAGTCTTCGCGCCACCGCCTTGCCTTTCCCAGTTTTCTGGCCGCCACGCATTGCCCGAGCCACCACCGGCTCCTCATTTGAATTTTCCCTTCCTTGCTGCCGTTTGCGCACTCCCTTAGCCGAATGGCTTAGGGTTTGCCAAAGTGTGTCTTATAAACTTTTCAATAGTTCACTCCGGGTCCCTCCAAATCCGTTTGACGAGTTTCTAGGTCCACTTTTTTGCCATAATAACTAATTGGGTCCCTCAAGACTCGTCGATGAACAATTTACGTGCAAACTACGTTAATATACTCAATTAATAAAGATTCGAGTCACCTCTGACCCGAACCATTAGCTCTACGATAATTCGGGATGTTACAAAGATCATGAACTGGAAACTCAAAAGCCAATTGTGCGGTAACTCGTCAAATGGAATGATATTCAGCTTTGGTAGAACCAAGATAAAGAGTAGGTTGCTTCTTAAACTCCCAGGAAATTGGACTTCCTCCTAACGAAATGAAATATCCACTGATAGATGTCCGTGTATTAGGGCAGGAAGCCCAATCAAAATTATAATAGGCTGTCAACGTAAATCAGGCTTGTTATTGAAGAACAAACCCTGTGAATAAGTGTCTTTCATATAACGAAAAGTATGCCACACGACATCCCAATATATAACTGTAGGTCCCAGCGGGTCTACGGATCGATCTCACACGTATAACACACAACGAATACTCGTAGTGCGGAATCCTAACGAATAAACGCGTCTCGTATGGATAAGAACACAAGATAAACACACAAGACAAGATTCACTAAAAGCTCCTTGTATTACTTAGATAAATGTGCTTACAAGATCCCTAACTTTTTCAAATGACAAGACTAATCACTATTTATAGGCAACATTCAACTGTTACATGCGAACTTAATATGTTCGCCAGTTCTAGTCTTAGGCGAACTTGTTAAGTTCGCCACAACTATATCTGGCGAACATGTTAAGTTCGCCTGTTACAAACAACTTAACAACTTTAAGAAAACATTACATACAAAATATAAAGACCTATTCTATTACAAGGCTAGTTGTCACACACAATGTTCCAACAAACTCCCCCTTGACAACAACTCGGTCTTTATCTTCATGTCTTGCTCTTCCAAGTCTCCGGTAGCTCACTTCTTGCACACACTCCATATTTAATACACACATACAGAACCCTCTTGTACTGCATTGCTTGTTCTCTCCACTCCTTTGTGTACATAATTTCTCTACGCTTCAGCATCTTTTGATCAAACTTAGAAAAATTAATAAGATTCATAGCATCAAAGAATCTCATTAGAATTTTACCATTTATGTCTTCAACAACTGCTTCACCCGTATTTACATCCACATACCACCATTTCAATTCACTCAACACATCTTGTGGAATTCTCTTTAACGGAATTTTGGACACAGTTTTAACAGGCTTAAATCTACATCTCCAAAGAATCTTCTTAGAAACTGGATATGTGTCTTTGAACCTCTTTCCCTTCTGTGGTTTCAATCTTTTATATTTCCCTGATCCTCCTTCTATGTTTATTAGTCTGGCAATTGAATCAGCTATTCCATTCCCTGAGGGATTAATCAAAGGCTTAGTTGATAACCCATTGATTTCACACCTTGGTAAGGAATTAAAATACTTCAATCTTGGTTTCAGATACTGAACACCATCAGTTCATTTTAAAGCAAATAGCTTGAACTCATTATCATAAAACTAATGAATAATTCTTCCAACACACATGTCTTTGTTGACATATCTCTCCTTTTGAATTGGCATGGACGGAGAATCTGGTAAAACCTTTTTCCAACTCTTTTTCATTTCTAGCCATTGAGTTTTCGTCATACCCGTGTATTTATATAATGCTTGATCTTTAGAATCATCTTCTGCAGTATCAGAACTAGGCTTGGACATTTCATGATCTGATTCATCTGACTCTGCAATTCCTTCAGAAATTTCATCAAGTATTACATTATCATGAATTAAATTCATATCAACACTTAATCCATCATACCTTCATAGCTGATCTTGTTAGACTCTCTTTCAACTTCAAGCTCTACAATCTCTCCTTATTCAATCTTAGACTCATCATCAACATCCATCTCTTCATCTCCCATACAGTCATCAAGATCAATCAAACACTCTAACTTATCCGCTTCATATATATCAGAATCTTCAAAAAATGATTCATCTAACATATCAGCATCAGTTTGAACATCAGACGTTTCTTTAACAGTATTAGATTCAGCTTCAACAATCTTATCAGACTCCCCTTTAGCTAATGAGGTCATAGTAGCATCAGCGTATTGACGCTCACCTGAACTACCACCAACATCGGGTTCATCATCATCTTTATCTTTATTTTCTTTAGTAGTATGACAAGTATCTTTCTCAGCGATAACAACTTTCACAACTTTCTCCCCCTGAGCGTCAATACGCTCTATCATCTGAGATAACAAGATTTGCATTTCTGCAATCTGTCCAATTTGAAAATTTATAGCTTGATGATGTTGAGATTCACTTTCTTTAAGAACATCAACTTGAGTCTGCGAGCTTGTTACTTGACTTTGTAAAGAACTGACGAGTGTTTCTAAAGCTTGAATTTTAGCATCCCGAGGATCAGCAGTATTAGAAGGACCAACTTGATCATGAGTATTTGACACTATAGGAGTTCGTTGTGGAGTAGGAGACTTGGATGGAACTAGACTAATTATCAACGAGTCCACAAAGTCCCTATCACTTTGTGCAGCCTTAATAGCCGAAGCCATTAATTTTGGAGCTTTTGGATCTGGAGGAGCATAATCAGAATCCGAAGATTCGTCTTATAACGTTCTCTTTCCAAGAACTGCATTGGGAGGAGGATCCCTAGCAGTCTTGCGTCTAGTTAACACCATCTTCTTCTTACCTAGAGACTTCTTTCGCTTAGATATCATCTTTGCAGGAAGTGTTTCTTTCCTTGGAACTTTATCCAACTGAGCATAATGCCCAGGACTAAAGTCAGGTGACACAACTCTTGTATTATCGTTATTATCTTTATCTGTCTCAGTAGCACTCGAGTCTGAACTAGAACTCGAACTGGTGCTAGTTTCCTCAGCTTTGTTCTACCTGAGGAGGAGATGGTATATCAACATTTTCTTCATTTTCAACATTTTCCTCCTGATGTACTTCTTCATTGATAAACACATTCTCACCATTTCCAGCATCATTATCATCATTATCATCATCATGTCCATCATTTTCATCATCATGTCCATCATTGTCATCATCACCTTCAACTTGATTCTCACCATCATCTTGAGGTTGAACAGGTGGTAATTCCATAGCTGGATCAGCATGAATCCAGTTGTCATTTGGTGGTGCAACATAACCAGGATTGATTATGTGCCCAAACATAGGAGTAACCACTGGAATTAAAGCAGGATTCTGTTGCTTAATATTATGACAATCAGTAAAGATTCTCTTTGTTATAGGATTCAGAGTCAATCTTGGGTTCAACGGGGGTAGATTAAGAATTAGATGATTGATTATCACTTGTAAGAATCGAGGATAGATGAGAAAACCTTGACCCGGAGGTGGATTAATTTGAGCAATCAACTCCCTGAAGATATATAGTGCAAAATTAAACGGTCTATTCAAAGTCAAAGCCACCATGGCTGCTTGTAAAGAAGTCTTTAATCCGTCTGTACCAGCTTTCCTTGGAGATAGACACTGAATCATAACATGCATAAAGTACCTCCATTGTCCCACAAGACCTCCTTTCCTAGCTTGAGAATCATTTTGCCTTCCACGATATCACATCCTTTGAAAACAACCCATTATTAAGGGATTGGGCAAACAAATAGGATCAGTATGTGCACCCCCCCAAACTCAAAGCAGCTCTAATTGTTTCCACAGAAATGTCAATCTCCTAGCACGAATCACACTTGGATCAGCATTGGTGTCATGAGCAGCAGTCTCCCAGAATTGTTGAATGTATAATAAGCTGATAATAGGATTTGTCGATAAAGCAACTCTGATTTGAGACCGATTCAAAAAGTTGATTATCTCCTGAAAATTTGTAGCTTCAGTGTAAGGCCCATTTCTCGGGAGACCTCACTTGTTGGATTTACTCATAAACATAGTCATACATACTGAACTTTTTAAGTAAACTCATTCAACACAACGGAAGCGTACAATAAGTCAAATACATAACGTAGCAGCGGAAGTCTTAACATTTAAACATAACATTGTCTTAACATAAACTCAAGTAATTGGGATGTCAGTTGTGCCGAGTAGCCGTCACGCCTTAGCTCGTCCCTTCTTCTTTCTACCTGAAGTGCATACTAAAAGTCAGCTAACGCTGGTGAGTTCTAGTTTAAAGCAATCAGATATAAACTTATCATATAATATATATATATGTATTATATACATATTCTTTTTCTTTACTCTACTTATTTCTTATAACATTCATAATGAGTACGTATATAAATACATAAATGCTTAGTTCATAGTGCACAATCGTTGGTCATACACATATGGTTGATCAACCCGTTACTTTGCTTACGTAAGTCACAAAGACAAACGTTCTCGAACTACCGTCGTAGCCCATTTACTTAACCGTCCGACACTAGAAACCGTTGTCATATCTTAAACCGTCCTACAAACCTTCGGCCGTCCATTTTTACCGTCCTACCGTCGTAGTCCGTCATATTCGCCCGTCTGCCCTAAGGCATCCGTTTCCCATGTGACTATTATTTATGCAACCGTTCTACTTATCATAATAAGGCAATTGCTTCGACCATCCATTAATGCCTTTCATACGTCCTAGCTGATGAAGGAACGAATATGTCCCGGTTGCAAAATAGTCACGTGGTCGTCCGTCTACCGAAGTAGCCGTTATCATCGAAGCGTCCATAATGTTTTCTTATACTTGGCAAGCAATATATTCATGGATATAAAGGAAGATTTCATTCTTACACGTTATGTTATTCTTTTCATACTTGGCAAGCATTATATACATAGATATAAAGCAAGATTTCATTCTTACACATTTTGTCATTCTTTTCATACTTGGCAAGCAATATATACATAGGATATAAAGCAAGATTTCATTCTTACACATTGTGTCATTCTTTTCATTCTTGACAAGCAATACATACATAGATATAAAGCAAGATTTCATTCTTACGTGCTATGTCATGCTTTCATTTCTTTATTTAAAAACATACCTGTTATACTTATATTCAGCATGTATTGTCATGTAGCACACAACATAACATTCATTCATATCATGTATACACTCCAGCCCCAAAACATTTAAAATCATTTGCACGTAACACATAGGGGCACATAGAACTCACCTGATAAGTGGTTCCTAAAATACTCTTAGCTCATCACTAAGCGTCACTAAGGTCACTCACAATCTGTATAATGAAGTCATACACATAAGGTAGTGCTCCTAAATGATACTAGACATTACTATGCTTGAACCCAGTAGTTTCGGTGGATGAATCACATCGAAACTATGGTAATTTCGGGTCGTGGGTTTATATCGAAACTATGTAAGTTTCGATAAGTAACTTATGTAAAATCTTAGTAGTTTCGGGTCATGGGTTTATATCGAAACTATGGTAGTTTCGATAAGTAACTTATGTAAAATCTTAGTAGTTTCGGGTCATGGGTTTATATCGAAACTATGGTAGTTTCGATGGATTACTTTTATCGAAACTATGGTAGTTTCGATGGATTACTTTTATCGAAACTAGTAGTTTCAATGCATCAGTCTTCTTCCGCAACCAGAAACCCTAGATCTGGTCTCCGATTTCAAGTTGATCAAGTTTTCAACTTTTTACGTTCGAAATGTTTCATTTTTCTCCATGAACCCAAATATGTGGTTTATTTCAAGTTTCATATGTAAAAACCCGCACTTTTAGCCATTTTATTCAAAACTCATAAATGCATAAAACTCAGATCTAGCGACGAAGCTTACTTCTTAGAGTCCGGTTTTCATTGCTTTGTGTTGCTATGATGATGACAGTCGAATTCCGAGCTTTTGAGCTGAAACCCGAGCTTTCTCTTTCTAAGCCCGTGCTCTCCTGTTTCTCTCTAAGTTTGCGAGAATGAAGGAAATGAGGGGGGAAAGGTTTATGGCTGCTAATTAGTAAGGGTTTTCCCTACTTATATCGGGCCCATGGGCCGACTCTTGGCCAAGCCCGCCTTGTTTTACTTTTATTTCTTTCTATTTATTCGGGATGTTACAAGTCTACCCTACTTAAAGAGGTTTCGTCCTCAAAACTCGCTACAAGTTAAACAATTTCGGGTACAGTTCTTTCATTTCCTCTTCTTTCTCCCAAGTAGCTTCTGACCCTTTTCTGTGTTTCCATTGCATTTTGACTAAAGGAATCGACTTATTGCGTAGTCGTTTCTTGGCTTGGTCAAGAATAGCTATTGGTTCTTTTACATAGTTCAAACGGTTATCCACTTCGATTTTTTTATAGGGTATGTGAGCCATATCGTCAGCAAGGCTCTTGCGTAAGTGCGATACGTGGAATGTAGGGTGAATTTCACTGAGCTCATTGGGTAGGTCAAGTCTGTAAGCAACCTGACCAACTCTTGCTAAGATTTTGAAAGGTCCGACAAACCTCGGACTTAGCTTTCCTCTTTTCCTAAATCGGATGATTCCTTTCCATGGTGACACTTTTAACAGTACCATGTCCCCTACTTGAAACTCTAAATCTCTCTTTCTCTTATCCGCATACGATTTCTGTCTGTCTTTAGCGGCTTTCATTCGAGCTTTTATCTGGTCAAACTTCTCTGAAGTAGCTTTAACCACTTCGAGACTGGCAAAGTCTTTTTGTCTGATTTCTCCCCAACAAACCGGGGTTCTACATCTTCTCCTATTCAACATCTCAAATGGAGGCATGCCGATGGTTGAGTGATAACTGTTGTTATATGAAAACTCTGCCAATGGTAAATGGCTGTCCCAGCTCCCACCGAAATCAATGATACAAGCCCGGAGCATGTCCTCCAAGGTCTGGACGGTCCTTTCCGATTGACCATCGGTTTGAGGGTGGTAAGCGGTGCTGATGTTCAGTCTAGTGCCCATCGATTCGTTGAATTTCTTCCAAAACCTTGATGTGAATCGAGTGTCCCTGTCTGAAATGATCGATATTGGCATACCGTGTCTGCTTATGATTTCGTTGATGATTATCTCCGCTAACTTCTTTGACGAGGAAGCCTCACGTATTGGTAAAAAGTGAGCGCTTTTCGTTAGATGGTCGACGATCACCCAAATGGTATCATTGCCCTTAGCAGTTTGCGGTAACTTTGTAATGAAGTCCATTGTGATCTCCTCCCACTTCCATTCTAGTATCGGCAAAGGTTGCATTTTAACGCATGGTTTCTAGTGCTCGGCCTTGACTAGTGAACAAGTTAGGCACTTGCTCACATATTCGGTTACATCGTTCTTCATGCCAGGCCACCAATATTCTTTCTTCAGATCCAGATACATTTTGTTCGTCCCGAGGTGAATAGAATAGCAAGACTTATGGGCTTCATCAAGGATTTCAACCCTAAGTTCACCAATCTTAGGTATCCACATCCGGTCAAACCGAGTTCGTACACCGTATGCATTAGTCTCCAAATTTGATTGTTGCCCTACTATCCTTTCTCGTTTCACATTCCTTTCTAATAGTGCTTCATCTTGTGCCTTCGCTATTTCATTCATTATGTCTGGTGTTATGATCAATTGACATGCTTTGATCGGGATAGGTGTCGAATCTTCCTTTCTAGTTAAGGCGTCAGCCACTACGTTTGCCTTGCCTGGATGGTACAATATTTCACAGTCATAATCTTTAAGCGGTTCCAACCACCTTCTTTGTCTCATGTTTAATTTGTTTTGCTCGAAGAAGTATTTCAGGCTCTTGTGATCGGAGTAGATGGTGCATTTAACTCCGTACAAATAGTGTCTTCATATCTTCAACATGAAAACTATTGTCGCCAACTCCAGATCATGAGTCGGGTAGTTAACTTCATGAATTTTTAACTGTCGCGAGGCATAAGTAATTACTTTTCCCCTTTGCATTAGTACACAACCCAATCCTTGACCCGAAGCGTCAGAGTAAACTACCAAGTCTTCGTTTCCCTCAGGTAAGGTCAAGATTGGAGCCTGGGTTAATCGTGTCTTTTTCAAAAGCGTTGTTTTGGGTTGGACCCCATTCATACTTTACTTCCCTACACGTTAGTTTTGTCAGTGGAGAGGCTATCCTCGAGAAATCTTGAATGAGTCTTCGATAGTAGCCTGCCAATCCTAGAAAACTTCGTACTTCCGTTGGTGTCTTCGGGACGTTCCATTCCTTTACTGTTTTGATCTTTACAGGATCCATCATAATGTTGTTTGGGTTTATAACATGACCTAGGAATTGGACTTCCCCAAGCCAGAATGCGCATTTGGAGAATTTTGCATACAACTTTTCCTGCTTCAGAATTTCTAATACTTCTCTTAAGTGACATTGATGATCACCTTCGTTCTTCGAATAGATTAGAATGTCATCTATGAAAACTATCACTGACCGATCCAACATTGGTCGGCATAACGTATTCATTAAATCCATAAATGCAGCAGGTGCGTTGGTTAGTCCGAAGGATATCACGAGGAATTCATAATGCCCATAACGCGTGTGAAACGCGGTTTTTGGTACATCCTCATCCCTTACTTTCAATTGATGGTAACCTGACCTAAGATCTATCTTTGAGAACCAAATCGCGCCTTGCAGTTGATCAAAAAGATCGTCTATTCTAGGCAGTGGGTACTTGTTCTTTACTGTTTGTTTGTTCAATTCACGGTAATCGATGCACATGCGCATGCTTCCGTCTTTCTTATTTATAAATAATACCGGAGCGCCCCATAGTGAGATGCTCGGTCTTATAAATCCTTTCTCAGTCAGTTCTTCAAGTTGAGACATTAATTCTTTCATTTCTGACGGAGCCAATCGGTAGGGTGCTTTGGCAACGGGCTGAGCCCCTGGCAGTAAGTCAATCTGAAATTCTATTTCCCGATCGGGCGGCAAGCCAGGTAGGTCATCTGGGAACACTTCTGGAAAGTTGCACACCACGGGTATGTCTTTGAGCTCTTTCGTTTTCATTCTATTGTCAATAACAATCGCTAGATACGCTTCGCAACCATGCCTCATGTAACTTTTGACCTTGATCATCGAGATGACGTTCGACATCGTGCAATTCCAATCACCATAAACCGTAATCGGACTGCCGTCAGTGGCTTTGAGATGTATCGTCTTTCTTTTACATATGATTTGAGCTTCGTTGGCAGCTAACCAATCCATGCCCAATACTATATCGAATCATCCTAGGGTCAGAAGGAATAATCTAGAAGGAAACCTATGGCCCTCTATTTCTATCATGCAATCTTCAGTTACTTGAAATACTGCCGAGTTTCTACCAACGACGGTTTCTACGCTAAAAGCCTTTACTATAGTATCAATTGAGCAGTCTAGTCTGTGACAAAAGTTGTTTGATATAAAGCTTTTACTAGCACCAGAATCAGATAAAATAACCGCATGTTCATCATTAACTAGGAACGTACTTTACACGACATCAGGGTTTCCTCTTGCCTCCTCCTCAGTTAGGGCATAAGCCCGAGTCCTAGCCTTTGGCTGTTCTCTTTCCTTCTCTTTTCCCGAACCAGATTGTCCGGTCTTCCTACAATCCTTCGTTAGGTGGCCAAACAACCCACATCCTTAGCACTTGACGTCCCTCAAACAGTCTTTGGAGTAGTGGCCTGCTTTCCCGCACTTATAGCACATTGTGGAGCCAGCTTTGCACTCACCGCGGTGTTGCCTTACACACTTCATGCATGTTTCATACTCATCTGTCCTTGGCTTCTTAGCTTCAGTTGCAAATGTTCCCCTTCCACTTCCCTTAGACGGATTTTCCCATTTCCGCTTTTATGCCTCCGGCACCGGGTCCTCATTAGCATAGTCGTCATAGACGATACCACTAAAATTCACTACCAACTCGAAGGTCGAGGGTAGGTTGGCTTTAACATGTACACAGACTCTTTGAGGCAAGCCCTTGACATAGTACTTGATCAATCGCTCTTCCGTCTCTACCAAATGGGGTACCAGTTGAGCCAGTTCATTGAATCCGGAAGTGTACTGACGATGAGTCTTGTTGCCAGCCTTGAAGTTCAGAAATTCATTCTCCACCCGATCTATCTCGTTCTGGGGATAGAACTTTTGGATTATCAGCTTTTTCAGATCTTCCCAAGTCATCCTTTTGAGAGCGTTTGGCGACTTAGTCCTTTGAATGTTCCTCCACCAACTCAGTGCCTCGTTGGTGAAAGAGTGGACCACATACTTCACCGCCTGGTCAGGTCGACATTCGCTTATGTTGATTACGCCGTTCATCCTCTCAATCCATTCAAACGTAGCCACCGAATCCTTATTCCCGTCAAACTTAGGTGGGTCACCATCCTTGAATCCTTTGTAGGTACACCCACGGGTGTTCAGTCCCACAGTCACCTCATCCCCATCGCTATCATACACTTTCTCCTCATGGTTCTTTAACTCCTCCTCCTTGCTCTTCTTTAGTGCCTCAGATAACAAATCATGCAGTACGTCCTTCAGAGTTAGCACAACCTCACGGGCAATAACATCCCTAACTTCGGGTTCCAGTCGTAGAGATCCTTCGTTGCCTTCACCCGGTGGAGTCACATTAGTTTAGTGCACACTCTTAGTACGTTCTTCGTGCATTCTTTCCTCCCATTCCATATGCACACTTTCCTCATCATTACGTCTTCGGTTCAATGGTGGTCTACTGACTCGGCCAGTGCGACCGCCTCGGTGTCCAGTTCCTCCTCTACGAGCCATATTTTCTAGATTTCCTGATAAGTAAAAGGGTATACATCAATTTCATTCCTTCAGATAATAGTTTAGAACAGTACGAGCAAGGTAAATTCTTAATTACAGTGACCGGTTTGTGATTAATAATTTGCTTTGCTTTTCGGGTTCAAAACTCTTCACATCAGTAGTGACATTGGCATCTAAGTGTTCTAAGTTAAGGCATCTATCCCTAACTACAGGCATTAACTTTATTACTTACTTGCTGTGTTGGCGTTAGGGTTGGCTACCCGGACTGACATCCGTGCGTTGGTCCCATTATCAGCTTGAGTCCAGAAATTTAGGGATGTCTGAATCTCTCAAACTATTGCTCTGATACCAACTTGTAAGGCCCCTTTCTCGGGAGACCTCACTTGTTAGATTTACTCATAAACATAGTCATCCATACTAAACTTTTTAAGTAAACTCATTCAACATAGCGGAAGCGTACAATAAGTCAAATACATAACGTAGCTGCGGAAGTCTTAACATTTAAACATAAACATTGTCTTAACATAAACTCAAGTAATTGGGATGTCAGTTGTGTCGAGTAGCCGTCACGCCTTAGCACGTCCCTTCTTCTTTCTACCTGAAGTGCGTACTAAAAGTCAGCTAACGCTGGTGAGTTCTAGTTTAAAGCAATCAGATATAAACTTATCATATAATATATATATATATATATATATGTATTATATACATATTCTTTTTCTTTACTTTACTTATTTCTTATAACATTCGTAATGAGTACGTATATAAATACATACATGCTTAGTTCTTAGTGCACAATCGTTGGTTATACACATATGGGTGATCAACCCGTTAGTTTGCTTACGTAAGTCACAAAGACAAACGTTCTCGAACTACCGTCGTAGCCCATTTACTTAACCGTCCGGCTCTAGAAACCGTCCGTCATATCTTAAACCGTCAGGAAAACCTTCGGCCATCCATCTTTACCGTCCTACCGTCGTATTCCGTCATATTCGCCCGTCTGCCCTAAGGCATCTGTTTCCCATGCGACTATTATTTATGCAACCGCTCTACTTATCATAATAAGGCAATTGCTTCGGCTGTCAATTAATGCCTTTCATACGTCCTAGCTGATAAAGGAACGAATATGTCCCGGTTGCAAAATAGTCACGTGGTCGTCCGTCTACCGAAGTAGCCGTTATCATCGAAGCGTCCATAACGTTTACTTATACTTATGTTATTCTTTTCATACTTGGCAAGCATTATATACATAGATAAAAAGCAAGATTTCATTCTTACACATTGTGTCATTCTTTTCATACTTGGCAAGCAATATATACATAGGATATAAAGCAAGATTTCATTCTTTTCATACTTGGCAAGCAATACATACATAGATATAAAGCAGGATTTCATTCTTACGTACTATGTCATGCTTTCATTTCTTTATTTAAAAACATACTTGTCATACTTATATTCAGCATGTATTGTCATGTAGCACACAACATAACATTCATTCATATCATGCATACACTCTAGCCCCAAAACATTTAAAATCATTTGCACGTAACACATAGGGGCACATAGAACTCACCTGATGAGTGGTTCCTGAAATACTCTTAGCTGGTCACTAAGCGTCACTAAGGTCACTCACAATCTGTATAATGAAGTCATACACATAAGATAGTGCTCCTAAATGACACTAGACATTACTATGCTTGAACCCAGTAGTTTCGGTGGATGAATCACATCTAAACTATGGTAGTTTCGGGTCATGGGTTTATATCGAAACTATGGTAGTTTCGATAAGTAACTTATGTAAAATCTTAGTAGTTTCGGGTCATGGGTTTATATCAAAACTATGGTAGTTTCGATAAGTAACTTATGTAAAATCTTAGTAGTTTCGGGTCATGGGTTTATATCGAAACTATGGTAGTTTCGATGGATTTACTTATATCGAAACTAGTAGTTTAGATGCATCAGTCTTCTTCCGCAACCAGAAACCCTAGATCTGGTGTCCGATTTCTAGTTGATCAAGCTCTCAACTTTTTACGTTCGAAATGTTTCATTTTCCTCCATGAACCCAAATATGTGGTTTGTTTCAAGTTTCATACGTAAAAACCCGCACTTTTAGCCATTTTATTCAAAACTCATAAATGTATAAAAACTCAGATCTAGCGACGAAGCTTACCTCTTAGAGTCCGGTTTTCGTTGCTTTGTGTTGCTATGATGATGACAGTCGAATTTCGAGCTTTTGAGCTGAAACCCGAGCTTTCTCTTTCTAAGCCCGTGCTCTCCTTTCTCTCTCTAAGTTTGCGAGAATGAAGGAAATGAGGGGGGAAAGGTTGATGGCTGCTGATTAGTAAGGGTTTTCCCCTACTTATCTCGGGCCCATGGGCCGACTCTTGGCCAAGCCCGCCTTGTTTTACTTTTATTTTTTTCTATATATTCGAGATGTTACATTCTGTCAAATCAGGATCCAGCAAAGCTACCTGATTATGTTTGTATTCAACACGTCTATCCATTACCTGCTCGGAAATCATGATTAGACACTAGCAATTTTGATAACAGAACAGAAAGTAAAAACAAAAACAAAATAAATAAAAAAAACACAAAAAAAATTACAACACATGAAAAAATTTGCCAAGTCCAGACACCACTGACCCTGAGGTGAACTTAATAAGTTCGCTTAGAGTTGCAAGAGGCGAACATATGAAGTTCGCCTGAGCAAGTTCGCACAAACTGTCGAACACTCAGAAAATTCAAACTCCGTCAAAACACAGATTTAAGTAGGAATCAAGGTCACATAATCCATCATCAACACCCGACGAGTGTAAAGGACCAATGAATTTCAATTAGAACCACAAAATCAAAGTGAACCACAAGGACGACAGGGGCGATAAACCCTATATACAAACACACTGATTCTGATCAAATCCATGGATTAAATGATATGAATCTACCTTTGTTGAAAACGCAAATCGATTTGGAATGAATACTGGAACACACGAACACTTTCACCCACAAATAATTGAAATCAGACAAGTTCGCCACTTCATAGATAAACTCGCCTAGTAAGTTCGCTAGAACATGAAATGAAGGTGAAAAGATTATGTTCGCTGAAAAACCCTTATATACTCAACATATTAAGTTCGCCAACCCAATCGAACTTAATAAGTTCGCCACCTTAGGCGAACAAGCCAAGTTCGCCTAATCCATACTTAACCAAAATTTGAAATTTTTCACCTTTTCAACTGTAACTCTCTATTCAAACAACCTTCAACCTATTCAGCAACTTAATCCCAGAAATTTAGGCTTCTCATGAAAGATAGAAATAAAATCTTTTTGATGTTTTCTGATAACAACTAAATGGAACAAGTAAAGAACATATTTTTGGATTTTTCAAACTTTTTGCTAAAAACACACTAAAATCTTTTTGTATTTTTCAAAATGAAATAAAGTAGTAAACAAAGAAAAGAAAATCCTTTTGGATTTTGTCTGTACATACTGAATCACATATTTTTGATCGAACACTGCGAGTAAGAAGATCATATAAGTATCTTGATGAATCACTCACACATTCTGGATCTAAAATCCCTAGCAGATCTAAGGGTGACCTATGGAATTCTGTGTATATACAGATCTCAGTTCAGCAAACAAGCAAGCAACATTGTGCAACATAACATGATATCTCAGCAATGAAATTCTCAGAACCAATACAATTTTATCATTCACAAACTATCAACCTTTTTGAAAGAACATGAAATTATACGCGATAAACTTCAAAGTAAACCGGATCAGATCATGACATGCTAACTTATTCATACCGAATTTGCAATACACTACATGTCAATTCAAGTTGTCAGCATTATAAGAGTTGAAACCAAAAACGATTTTATCCCACGTTCTTATGAGTTAGTACCATTTATATGAAAACAACGTGTACCTCACATATATGCCAACAGAAAGTAAATTTGCACTATCTTCAAGACATATAAGACTTTGTGCAAAAGAATATGTATATCAATCTCCAGGATGAAATTACATCAATTAGCACAGGAAAAGAAGCAGATCCCGAAGGATATAAAGAATCATAAAGATTCAGAATCAAGTGATTTATATAGATTGGTTTGGCTTTGATGATTCTCAATGATATCATGTAACAGATGAAAGATTGAATAAAGAATCGATTGATTCAATAATTCAGGGTAATGTGGTCCAACTGTTATCTGGATCTCTTCAATGAATCAGGATAATAAAGTGATTTTGATTCAAGGGCAAATATATGCTTGATAGATGTTATAAAGACATATCTTAGTTCAACAACACATTGTATGTTTTTCGGGGCATGGGCAGTGAAGTGAACTGAAAAATTGTGCTAATGGCATAATCCGATACTGGTCTCATGAAATTCTTAAAGTCTCATATTCTATATATGATAATGATCTTTTAACATACACACCCGACATAATATGGGTTCAAATCACAATTGTGACATAGATCATTATGTTTTCACACTACTAATGGTCTAAAAACGCTTTTAGCCTACTGACAATTCAAATTACATGCATATATCCAAATTAATAAATTTTAGAGTCAATGCGAAGAAGTCATGAAGCTATCATTTTCGGTTTATGCAAACTAAGAAGTTTATATCAAATCATATAAGCACAAACTTCAAGCATAAATACAGAAACCATGTAGTCATTCTATGGTCATGTGTGTATGATCATCTACTGATGTACTATCATTTCTTCTATAACTTCAAGCAGTTCCGGTTTTATCTTTTTCAATTTGTTTGGATTTTCTGAAAGTAAGTAAACTAATGAAGCTAAAGCATGAAATTAAAAAAATAAAAATAAAACTTCCATGAAAAACCTTTTTGAAAATATTTTTCACCCAGGTTTAATCTTCAAACCGTGACCGATCGAATGCTTTGGTAAATAGATCAGCAAAATTATTGTCCGTGTGAACTTTCACCAACTCTATTAGTTTCTTCTCTCCATAATCTCGGATGAAATGATGTTGAATTTCAATGTGCTTTGTTTTCGAGTGCTTCACATGATTATTTATGATGGACATCGTGGCGTTGTTGTCAATAAACATTGGTGTCTCTGGAAAATTCAGATCATAATCTCTCAACTGCTGTTGAATCCAGAGAATTTGAGAACAACTGGCTGCAGCAATGTATTCGGCCTCTCAAGTTGAAATTGCAACCGATGTTTGCTTCTTGCATTGCTAGGACACAAGTCTGTTTCCCAAGAATTGACAACCACCAAACGTTGACTTTCTATCTAAACCGCAACCTCCATAATCTGAATCTGTAAAAGCTTTAAATTCAAAATCAGAATTAATAGGATACCATAAACCCAAACATGGTTTACCCTTCAAGTATCGAAAAATCCGCTTTACAGCAATCAGAAGAGATTCCTTCAGTTTAAACTGAAACCTCGAACACAAGCATACCGCGAACATAATATCAGATCTTGACGCAGTCAGATACATTAAAGATCCGATCATTCCTTTGTATAATCTATAATCAACTTCCTTCCCTTTTGAGTCAGAATCTAATTTGTGATTAACCGAAATTGGAGTACTGAACGATGAAGTATCTGACATCTCGAATTTCTTCAAAATATCCGACACATATTTCATTTGATGAATGAAAAAACCATCTTATTTCTAATCAACTTGAAGACCTAAAAAGAAAGATAACTCTCCCATGCTGCTCATTTCAAATTTCAGCTTCATAACTCTCTCAAAGTCTTTACACATATCCACATTCGTCGACCCAAAAATTATGTTTTCGACATAAACTTGAACTAGTAAGATATCCCCCCCTTCTTTTCTGATGAAAAAAGTGGAGTCAATTTGGCCACGTTCAAATCCATTCTCTAGTAAGTGTACTGACAAAGTTTCATACCAAGCTCGAGGAGCCTGATGAAGACCATATAACGCCTTATCAAGTTTAAACACTTTATCTGGAAACTTGAATTTCAAAACCAGGCAACTGTTTTACATAAACTTCTTCCTTCACCTTTCCATACAGAAAAGCACTTTTCACATCTAATTGGAATACCTTGAATCCCTTGAACGATGCGTAAGCAAGAAATAACCGTATAGCTTCCATCCTCGCTACCAGAGCATAAACTTCTGTATAGTCAATACCTTCTTATTGATTAAATCCTTGAACAACAAGCCTTGCCTTATTACGTACCACAACACCTCGATCATCACGTTTGCACTTAAACACCCATTTTGTTCCAATTGATCTTGAGCCTTTCGGTAAGTTAACCAAATCCCAAACATGTAGTTTGTCAAATTGAGCCAGCTCCTCTTGCATAGCCTCGATCCAACAATCTTCATCAAGCGCCTCATCCACATTCTTTGGCTCTATTTGATAAATAAAACAAGCATTCAAACATGTCTCCATTATATCTGTATCCACAAGCTGTGCATATAAACAAGAATTTTCAGCAAGTGAACGATGTCTCTTTTGAACACCTGCGTTCAAATCACCAATAATGTTATCAGTCGGATGCTGTTTATGCACACGAGTTTGAGAAATATCAGAAGTTTGAATCACATCATCAAGATTAGAAGGTATCTCCCCCTCAGACTGTGCCGGTGTGAACGAATCATCAACTATGTTCTGGAAATCATTAGAAGATTCCTGAAACATAGTTTCATCATCCTCACTGTCACTGTCTTGTGTTGTACCCTAGGACGAAGCTCCATTTGGGTAAACCAGAGAAGGAACCACAATAGGAACAACTGATCGTGGATCGACAAATGAATCATCGTTACATCATGACTGATATAAAAGATCTGCTTCGACATGGGGCATCTCAGGATGAACATTAAATGATCTGAACAAAGCATCATAATCAAAAGCCCATATTGGTCCTTTGGCCTCTTGAGGAACAGAACGATTGTCACAATCAACATGAAACCATTCCTCAATCTGTCTGCTTTCTTTATTAAAAACGCGCTTGTTGTGAGAATTTGCAACATATCCCAAGAAAATTCCTTCAATTGCCTTCTCACTAAATTTGGTTTGAATGTCACGAGTCTTCAATAAAGTGCACGGGTTTCTAAAAGGCAACAAGTACTTCAAGTTAGGCTTCCGGTTATTCAGCAATTCATAGCATGTTTTGTTGTGTTTCTTCACAGTTAAAACACGATTAAGAACATGACAAGCTGTGTTTACTGCCTCTTCCCAAAATGTCACAGGCAACTTTGAGTCAGATAACATTGTGCGAGCCATCTCAATCAGCGTTCTATTCTTCCGTTCAGCCATACCATTCTATTGAGGAACATAAGGAACACTAAATTCATGATGGATGCCTTTTTTGTAGACAAAATAAACCCATATTTCCATTCTTGAATTCCGTTCCATTGTTACTAGGAATTCTCCTGACTTTCAGTTTGAACTAACTCTCAAGCCCCACAATCAGAAACTTAAGAATGTCCGCAGTCTCATCCTTTTAAAGTAGAAATTTTTCCCACGAAAATCTTGAATAATCATTAGTCACTACCAAACAGTATGATTTGCCACCTTCACTCTTAACACTAATAGGTTCGAATAAATCCATATGCAACAACTCGAGAGGAGTCACAATTGAATTAGTCAACTTGGATTTGTGAGATTTCCTGTGCTGCTTCCCCTTCTTGCATGGAATATAGTCTTCGTTCACTTGAAATCTCATTGATGGGACACCAGAAACTAGCCCGTTCTTCACTAAGAAATTCATTTTTTCTAAAATTCATATGAGCCATTTTCCGGTGCCACAAAGTTGACTCGGACTCAGAAGCTTTCGATAAAAGACACGTTGGCACAGACGAAGATGTCGTCGCCGTGCTCATATCGAGCATATACGTATCATTCTTTCGCGGAGCTCTCATGAGGATCCATTCTTCAGGTATCTCAAAACTGGGTTTCAACACCAAACATTCTGACTTATTAAGTGAAAATAGAAATCTTTATCACAGACTTGTGAAACAGATAACAGATTATGTTCGAGCTGCTCCACATAATTGACTTTCTCAAAGCTCAATCTACCATTTGACACAGTTCCTTGACTAGAAATGTTGCCGCCATTCTTCCCCACAAAGGTTACATATCTGCCTTGTATTTCTTTCACATTCTCCAATAAGTTAATGTTTCCTGTCATGTGTCGAGAACATCCACTATCAACATACCAGTGATTGCCAACAGTCCTCCTTGGAGTCCCCTGCACACAGACAAAAAAAATCAGTTAGTAATGGAGACCCAAGCCATAGTGGTCTTGGGTCGGCCCGACTCATCAAAATAAACAATCTCTTTTAAGACACAATCAAATCTCTCCTCTATTTTAGGAGACTGTTTTTCCGAATCAAACACCTGTTTCTTGGATTTCTTTGGTGACTTAACCTGAACAGTTTCCTTTTGTGGTGATAGTTCAGAAGATTCACAGATTCTTTTACAACCGATTGTTCTAAAAGCTTCTCTAATCTCTTATTTCTTCTTCTACGTTCAGGTCTTGACAGTTTGACCTTCTCTTGTTCAATAACCACTAAAGAACCACTTTTCTTTATTCCAGAAAAGTCCATCTTCTCATCCTTTGGGTTTTTAGGAACAGAAACTTAAGATTTAGAAACATTTTTCTTCACATACTTGACATCAACATGCTTCACTGGTTTCTTTACCGGCCTTGTTGGTGGTTCAACGAAAGGTCTTCCCATCTTGGGATCTTCTAAACACTTTCCCTTATTCTTATCAGGACAATCTCTTAGAATATAACTAACACCCCACAATGAAAGCAAGCACGTCGTTCTTTGTATATCCTGACATACCTTTTATTCTGAATTCCCTTTGAACTCGACGATTCACACTGGACGTCAATGTTAGATGTTTGAACAACCTTGGATTTTACTGAATCAACTTTATTTTTAATAAAATCAAGGGTTAAAGTTTCTCAATTATCTTAGTTTCTTGAGAATCAAATCCACTGCTCATAAAAGATTTCACAATTTTAGGTTTTGGTTGTTCAACACCTTCATCTGGTTCAGTTAAAATACATCTGTCTCTGGTTACCTTCTTAACCATGACAGGTTCATCAACTTTGCATACTTTCACAATGCCTTCAACTTTTTCTGAATCAAAACTTTCTTCATCACTAGAATCATTGATCGCAATCGAAGGTACAACCAAATTAAAACCTAAATACCTTTAGTAAAGGGTAAGTAGGGTATCGATTCTCGAGGAGCTCGTGGAAGGTTAACTGTTGCAACTAATTAAACTAGGCGATAAAAGTAAAACCGAATTTTGGATTTGATTAATTTTTAAGAACAACCGATTATGCACTTACTGAATTTAAAATTAAGAAATCAAAAATAAATGAGAGTAAACTTGAAAACGAATAACAATTGATTAAAAATAGTAACCAACCCTAGACTTCAGACTTGATATGGATTTGAAACTGTTTAATTTAATTGCACGACAATTTGCCAACAATTCAACCAATAACAATTAAAATTCATTCGGTGTGTTAACCCAACGATCTGAGATCGGACAATGGAACACAATCACGAACTAATCTAACAGTTATCACTTTGACAAAAACCTTATTAACAACTCGATATGCTAGCGGCTGTAAAAGTCGAATGACAATCGAATAATTGCAAATTAGATTGATTCAAATCTATTTGCAAATCTGGAGGACAATTATAAACATACAAATGAAAGATTATCCAATCCCATGTTTACATTCATGCAATCAAAACAGTTAAAAATCCAAATATCAAAGTCTTACATCTAAGATTGGTTACCGGGTGCTTAGCCTGACATCACGCACGTCGATTTTTCAAAGTTCTTCCATGAATCCATGCTTGAATCCCTGATTTTGGGTGAAAAAGCTTCAATCTTGATGATCCAAATGCCCCAAAATCGCCTCAACACTTCTGCCTGTTCGTCTCTCCCCTAAAAAAAACTGACTTTCCATGCATATTTCTCCTCAGAATCGAAGCTCCCGTCTTTCTGTTTTCCCGACCACCGTAAGTTACGGTGGTTTTGCCGTAACTTACGGTCAGCTTTTTCCAAATTATAACTTACGACTTGTAGCTTCTGCTTTACGGCCTTGAAAATCTAAATTTCTGTCCACCGTAAGTTACGTTTGCCTGGCCGTAACTTACGGCCAGCCCTTTTTCATTTCTTCGTTTCTTCGTTCCGATTCCCGTAACCTGCATTTCCACGTGCTCTAACATGTATGTTTTAACCCCTCTTACCTACAAACACAAAATCTCATAGTAATTGCTATCCATGCATATGTAATAAGAGAAAAACATATAAAATCGCGGGGTTAAAACGCTATAAACACACAAAATCCACATCCCATCACATTCCCACACTTAACCTTTGCTTGTCCCCAAGCAAACCTTTATTTTTCACTTATTTCGCCAATAACCCACATCCAAAGCCCTTTTATTTCACAACAAGTTAAGGTCTAGAATCATACCCGTCCCATAGACTGACACAGTCGAGATTGACAAACCGACGAGCAAGTGATAAACAGTTAGAACAAAACGCGGTTTGCTTAATCAAACGCAACATGCTTTTATTTCTATGCAATTGCTACATATCCCTCACAAGATGCACTCCTCTCGGTTTAATTTTTGGACTAGCATAAATAATGTGCTAGTATAAGTATTCACTCCAAAACCGAATGTGAGACCATATAAGCATATGCTTGTAAAGCAATCAAATCTCCACTACTGCTATAGACACTGCACAAATCGAAGGACTTTGGGTTTTTGGCTTAGGCTCGGGTAAGGAATTTAGGCTTTTTGGTGGCTAGTGTGATGAGAAATTCTACATTTTTTTTTTAACTTACAAAGTCACATTTGACTTGCTTTATTTCTTTCACAACTTTCTCACAACTTGAATCATTGTGATTCACTTCTCATACTCCATGCTATTTTTGTATTTTACACCTTTTTTTTATCTAGAATTCTCATCAAAATTTTCAAGAAAATATACACTTTCTACTCGGCTTATGGGGTGGACAAACGACGGGTATAATGATTTTATTCAATGTCATCTATCAGGCTCAACAATGGCTTCTAAGGAATTATAGCAACAAAATGGATTAACGGGGAATATGGGGAATCCTAATGCCTTGTCATCTTTGTGCACATGTCTAGTATGTAGTCTCGAAATGTATCAACCATACAAGTTCTACCATATCATATCACATTGGTCACTCTCAGCAATTGAAACAAATTTTTTAGTGACCTATCAATCTATAGCAAGTATGGCTCAAAAACTCACATATGGCGGACAAATGGTTACCGACATGTAGCATTAGCAATCAATTCAAAGCATGTTACACCTAATTAAGCATCCCTTCCCATTTTTCTTAAAACACCCATCGGAAATACTCTCCTGAAACTTAAAGGGACAACCATGATTCAAGATCTAGATTAGTCAATCAGAAAGGACCTTTTCCATGAGTTTAAAAATTGGTTTGCTTTGCAAAAATTTTTCAATTTTTCAATTTCGACGATTTTTAGCAAAATTCAGCAAAGTTAAGTGTGTTTCTCCCCCCATCCCCACACTTGAGACACATTGTCCCCAATGTGTGGTTTTGTCAATTTCTTATCCTTGGAACTCATGATGAGGGCTGCTAATCCACCCTTATGCACCGATGACACTAACCTAACTACTACTAACTAACAAACCAACTTAAGCACACAATATCAAATTAAACACACCCTACACAAATGTCCACACCACCAAAACAGAAAATAAAAGAAAATAAAAGCAGTTCTTCCCAATCCAACCACCCACCACCCTTAGTTACAGATCATTGTTCACAAATAATAGAGGAGCCAAGCACATGGACCTGATGTTTATCAGAGAATGCTCAGAAGTACCGCGACTGTTGTGGTCCAAAAATAGATGTCATGGTCTCCTCAATTGCACTAAAATCGAACACACTCGGTGTTCCATCACCTCTATCCTGCTGTTGCTGTTGGTCTTGGTAGGGATTAAGCCATTCCGAGTGATGCACCTGTGGTGGCGGGTATCGAACTGAACCATCGTACAGGTCCAACGTAGTGTAATCAATAACCGGTGGATGTTGTACCACCTGTTCACCCCCTCTCGAAAGTTGTGTTGCCCCCAACACAATTCTCAAATCAAAACTTACCTGGTGATCGATCTTCCCCACACTTAGCCTCGTAGAAGAACGCATGACAAACAAACACATCAAACACACAAAAAGAAAACAAACGAAAGTAACAAATGGCTAATGAACAATTTGAAATATAAACTCTACAACCCGAGGTTTCCCTCGAGATTACCTGGACCTCAGACGTCCTCATAAGTTAGTGAGCCTTCGACAAAGCTCACCACTTCCATTGATTCCTTGTTAATATCGGTCGCATCCAAATATGGCTTCAGTCGGTGACCATTAACCACTTGCTTTGTCTGATCTTTCACGATTTCAATTTCAATGTCACCGTAGTGACCAATCCTCACAATCACAAATGGTCCGGACCACTTGCTCTTCAACTTTCCTGGAAATAACTTCAACGTGAATTAAACAACCATACCTTTTGACCAACTTCGAAGCTCCTTTTCCTTAGCTTCGCATCATGCACCGCTTTCATCTTTGTCTTGTATGCGGCTGCTGTGTCATACGCCTCTTCACGCAACTCCTCCAATTCACAAAGCTCTAACCGACGTTCTGTTCCTGCATCATCATATTCCAAATTAAGTGTGGTTATCGCCCACAAAGCACGGTGGGCGATTTCCAATGGTAGATGATAACCTTTTCCATAAACCAAACGGTAAGGAGTCGTTCCAATCGGCGTTTTGTACGCCGTCCGATATGCCCATAAAGCATCATCTAATTTCTTAGACCAATCTTTTCGATCAGCTCGGACGGTCTTTTGCAAAATTTCCTTAATCTGCCGATTAGAAACCTCAACTTGACCACTAGTTTGGGGGTGGTAAGGTGTAGCAATGCGATGATCCACGCCATACTTTTTAAGTAATTTCCCAAAATTAAAATTTTTGAAATGGGTTCCCCCATCACTAATGATGACCCGAGGTACCCCAAATCTAGAAAAAATGTGGGTTCTTACAAATTCACAAACAACTGTGTGATCATTCGTCTTAGTGGCAATGGCTTCAACCCATTTAGACACGTAATCCACTGCCACTAAGATATATACCTTACCAAACGAAACCGGGAATGGGCCCATGAAATCAATTCCCCATACATCAAAAATGTTAACAATTAAAATTGGGTTCATGGGCATCTCATCCCTTTTTGCAATTCCCCCCAGTTGTTGACACCTAACACAGCATTTAACATAATTCATAGCATCTTTAAACAAAGTGGGCCAGAAAAGACCACATGATAGAACCCTATACGCCGTTTTCTTCCCACTTAGATGGCCTCCACACGCAGACGAATGTGCATGAGCCATCACACTCTGCTCCTCTTCTTCTGGGATGCACCTTCTCAAAATTTGATCTGCACCTACCTTGAACAAATCGGGTGCATCCCACACATAATGTCTAACCTGAACAAGAAAGTGGCGTCTTTTCTGTGCTGACCAAAAACTTGGAATTACACCTGCATCCAAATAATTCACCAAATCAGCAAACCATGGCAATTTAGTAACCAAAAAGAGTTGTTCATCGGGAAATGTGTCATTAATTTCCGAGGGGATCCCATTATTGAGAGTCGGTAGGCGTGACAAATGATCTGCCACCACGTTTTCACTCCCTTTCTTATCTCGGATCTCCAAATTGAATTCTTGAAGAAGCAGTATCCACCGAATCAGCCTCGGCTTCGCATCCTTCTTTTCCATCAAGTACCTGACAGCAGAATGATCGGTATAAATAATAACTTTGCTGCCCCAAAGATAAGAACGAAATTTGTCTAAAGCATAGACAACTGCTAGGAATTCCTTTTTAGTTGTTGTATAATTCAATTGTGCCTCTGAAAGGGTTTTACTAGCATAATAAATAACCACCGGTTTCTTGTTTATCCTTTGACCTAACACTGCCCCTAATGCCACATCACTCGCATCACACATGATTTCAAACGGTGATGACCAATCGGGTGACTGTAACACTGGGGCTTCAACCAACAACATTTTCAATGTTTCAAAGGATTTTAAGCATTCGTCATCAAAGGTAAAGGTTGTGTCTTTTAAAAGCAAGTTACATAATGGTTTTGAAATGACGCTAAAACTTTTAATGAACCGACGATAAAACCCAGCGTGCCCTAAGAATGATCGCACGCCTTTCACATTCGTGGGAGGAGGCAAAGTTGAAATTACATTAACTTTTGCCCTATCAACCTCCATCCCACGTTCAGACACAACATGTCCTAACACTACCCCCTCTCGAACCATGAAGTGGCTCTTTTCCCAACTTAGTACCAAATTTTTTTCAACACAACGTTTAAGTACCTTGGTAAGTTGATCTAGACATTTTTCAAATGACATTCCGAAAATAGAAAAATCATCCGTGAAGATCTCAAGATTCTCCCCCACCAAATCTGAGAAGATACTCATCATGCACCTTTGGAAGGTGGCGGGGGCATTGCACAAACCGAATGGCATTCGCCTGAAAGCGAATGTACCATACGGGCATGTGAATGCAGTCTTATGCTGATCGTCTGGATGTATGGCAATTTGATTATACCCAGAATATCCATCAAGAAAACAAAAGAATTTCTGACCTGAAAGTCGCTCTATTATCTGATCAATAAAAGGTAATGGAAAGTGGTCTTTCGAGGTAGCTGCGTTCAGCTTCCTGTAATCTATGCACACTCGCCACCCGGTTACTGGGCGGGTAGCAAGTTCCTCACCATTTTCCTTTTTAATTACCTGGATACCTGCTTTTTTCGAAACTGTCTGAGTGGGGCTCACCCACGTACTGTCTGAAATGGGGTAGACAATACCCGCATCAAGCCACTTAAGCACCTCTTTCTTCACGACTTCTCTCATGTTCGGATTGAGTCGCCTCTGTGTGTCGCGAGCGGGTTTTGCGTCCGGCTCGGTTATGATCTTGTGCATTACAACAGAGGGACTAATCCCCTTCAAATCTGCTATCGTCCATCCAATTGCTGATTTGTGAGCAACCAGTACCTTCAACAATTCTTTCTCCTGATCCTCGGTCAAATCTGATGCAACAATGACCGGTAAGGTCTTCTCCTTTCCTAGAAATGCATACTTCAAATGTGATGGTAATTCTTTCAGCTCCAGCTGCGGTGGCTCAACCAAGGATGGCTTTAACTCCTTGTTCCATTTATCTGGAAGTTTCTCTTGATGACAGGACCATGGTGGCCTGTTTTCTTGCACTGCTTTAAGTTCAACTTCCCTTTCCGCCTCAATCAATTCCTGCATATGTTCTCTCTCCACCCTGTCAAACACAAAACAATCGTCTGATATGTTATCCTTGCTCACCAAGGGCTCATAGCAAGGAACACATCGGTCAACAATATCTGCCATAAAACAAGTATCACAAACAGGTGGGTTAGTAACGTTAGTGAACATATTCAACCTCATTTTCCGATTACCAAATGTCATGTCGATTGTTCCTGAAACACAATCAATTATGGCATGTGCAGTGGCCAAAAATGGCCTCCCCAATATGACATCTGGTTGTCTCCCTTGAATCCCCGACACATAATCCAAAACCAAAAAGTCCACAGGGTAATAAAATTATCCCACCTTAACAAGGACATTAGTTAACACTCCCCTAGGAAGCTTAGGAGTCAAGTCAGCTAACATCACAGTAGTGTCAGCTTTCTTGAGGGGACCAAAATCAAATTGATCATACAAGCTTCCCGGGAGAATGCTAATGCTAGCTCCCAAATCCAGTAACGCCCGTTCACTTTTAAAATCACCGATTTGAATTGAAATTAAAGGTGTTCCTGGGTCACCAAGCTTTGGTGGAAGTGCACCCGACAAAATAGCACTGACTTGCACATTTACATCTAACGTCTTAGGCAACCTTGGTTGTCTTTTCTGTGTGCAAAGGTCCTTCAAATACCGAGCATAAGCAGGTACCTGTTTAATTGCATCTAGAAGAGGCAGATTGATTTTTACTTGTTTAAAAACTTCCCACAACTCATCTTGTTGTGGGCCTCTTTTTGACTTGTTTGATTTGTCTGGTTTGACCAAGGCTGATGGAAATGGATCCTTGTTAACAACATTTTCAGATGGTGAGTTATTATTTAAAACCGGTTTAGATGCAATAACAGGTTCCTCACTATCACTCTCTTCACTCTCATTTACATCCTCCACAATCCCTTCGACAAAAGGAGGTGGAGGAATGACATTATTATTCACTTCTTTACCACTTCTGAGAGTAATTACCTGATTTACCTGAGCATTCTTTTGGCTAGAACTCTGATGAGCTGGATTTACCTGTGTATCGCTGGGAAGTGTTCCAGGAGGTCTCTGTGAAAGTTGCTCTGCTATCTGTCCCACTTGCTTGTTCAATGCAACAAAAGCCTTGTCCCTTATGTCATTTTCCTTCCTCATCTCTTTCATCATCTCAACGAGTTGATCAATTTTTGAGCCTTCAGAATTGGTGGATGATCCAGCTTGTTGATTTGTAGGCGGAGCTTGTTGCCTGTTGTTCTGACCACCTCCTTGTTGCTGATTCCCATAATAAGGTCTCTGATAATTGGCTTGTTGGTACTGTTGACGATCAAAAGCTTGAGGATAACTTCATTTGTTTGCAGGTTGGAAATTCGGGTTCATCTGATTTGAAGCATTACCATACCTAAAATTAGGATGGTTTCAAAGCCCTGGATGGTAGGTGTTCGAGCTCTTATCTCCATGCACTTGATTAACCTCTTAAGTTGGGTCCCCTTGTTGTCCACCTTGTTGTTGCTGACACTGACTAGATTTGTGCCCAAGATCACCACATACCCCACACACATGATAGACCGAACCCGTTGGAGCTGAAGTGTTCTCCTTACCCAACCCGGCTATCTTTGCCACTTTCTGTGCCATAGCCTCCAATTGCTCATCAGTCATTTGGGTGGCTGCCCCATTCACCGTCTCATGCTTAGATCTTTTGTTCGACTGCTCCAACCGTTTAGAGTTGGCACACATTCTTTCTAGCAAATCCCAATCAACTTGTACATGATTATACAAGAAGGTGCCATTACTCTGTGAATTGATATCCTGGATGTCTTCAGACGACATTCCATCATAAAACGCCACCAATAACTCCCACATGTTAATACCATGATGAGGACACTTCCGTAGCATATCCTTGAATCGAGTAAAAGATTCATGAAACAACTCCCCACCCTTCTGCTTGAAATTTTGGATATTTGCTCGGGCCTCATTAGTTTTCTTCATAGTGTAAAACTCTTCCAAAAACTTCTGTTGTAAGTCAGCCCATGTGTAAATACTAGCAGATGGTAGATAATCAAACCATTCCTTCGCACGATCTTTCAAACTGGAGGAGAACAAAATCAACTTATCCTCATCTGGTGTAAAACCTTGTAGCCCAGTTACCTGACAAAATTGCTCAAAACTCTGCAGATGTGGATAAGGTTCTTCAGTGGTACGCCCATGAAAAGTAGGCATGGAAGTCAATACTGCTGGACAGACTTCAAATGATCTTCCATTTCTCACAGTTGTTACCACAGGAGAAGCATTTGTGGTCAAAGCTGGTTGGAAGTAATTGTTGGCAGCTTGGGCATGCATCATGCCTTGATTGTAGTTTCTCGGTACTCCCATGTTATGTTGTGGAGGCATAGGAATACCGGGCTCATAATTTGGTCCCTGCATCTGTGGCATCGGAGGCCTATAGAATCCTTACGGCTGTGGAGGGTATCCTTGTGGTTGTTGCTGTGGGAATCCATATCCACCATAATTTATTTGGTGTTCTTGATTCATGTAATTCAGTGGTGGATTCTCGTACATGTTCTGTGGCTGCCCTTGATGCGGATCATATCCATTCCACCCATCATCCCATCGTTGTACCCTTACACCCGTTCCAAGTGTGCCATGCACACTATTATTGTCAAGAGTATCGCGATCGGTATTGGTTGATGCTCTGCTTGAGGGTGGATTTGGGTTTTGAGGGTCATTCAGAGGTGGTTGATTGGGTGGTGGGTTGTTGTTGGGTGGAGGATCGAATTGATCCTCAAAGTTGAGTGGAGGAACATTAGGATTCACCATTTCTGGAGATGGATTTGGTTGGCTTGAAGATGCAAGATTGGTGCGATGAATAATCCTGTTGTGGCGAGCTGTTCGTTCAATTTCTGGATCGAAGTTCAACGGAGAAGATCTACCAGAATATCTTGTATGCATACGATTTGTGATCACCTGCACACAACAAAAACAAACAACCCAAGTAGTACTACTTGAAACAAATTAATCTAAACAATAAACCTTGCGCACTGGCTCCCCGACAACGGCGATAAAATTTGATCGCAGTCGAAGGTACAACCAAATTAAAACCTAAATACCTTTAGTAAAGGGTAAGTAGGGTATCGATTCTCGAGGAGCTCGTGGAAGGTTAACTGTTGCAACTAATTAAACTAGGCGATAAAAGTAAAACCGAATTTTGGATTTGATTAATTTTTAAGAACAACCGATTATGCACTTACTGAATTTAAAATTAAGAAATCAAAAATAAATAAGAGTAAACTTGAAAACGAATAACAAATGATTAAAAATAGTAACCAACCCTAGACTTCAGACTTGATATGGATTTGAAACTGTTTAATTTAATTGCACGACAATTTGCCAACAATTCAACCAATAACAATTAAAATTCATTCGGTGTGTTAACCCAACGATCTGAGATCGGACAATGGAACACAATCACGAACTAATCTAACAGTTATCACTTTGACAAAAACCTGATTAACAACTCGATATGCTAGCGGCTGTAAAAGTCGAATGACAATCGAATAATTGCAAATTAGATTGATTCAAATCTATTTGCAAATCTGGAGGACAATTATAAACATACAAATGAAAGATTATCCAATCCCATGTTTACATTCATGCAATCAAAACAGTTAAAAATCCAAATATCAAAGTCTTACATCTAAGATTGGTTACCGGGTGCTTAGCCTGACATCACGCACGTCGATTTTTCAAAGTTCTTCCATGAATCCATGCTTGAATCCCTGATTTTGGGTGAAAAAGCTACAATCTTGATGATCCAAATGCCCCAAAATCGCCTCAACACTTCTGCCTGTTCGTCTCTCCCCTAAAAAAAACTGACTTTCCATGCATATTTCTCCTCAGAATCGAAGCTCCCGTCTTTCTGTTTTCCCGACCACCGTAAGTTACGGTGGTTTTGCCGTAACTTAAGGTCAGCTTTTTCCAAATTATAACTTACGGCTTGTAGCTTCTGCTTTACGGCCTCGAAAATCTAAATTTCTGTCCACCGTAAGTTACGTTTGCCTGGCCGTAACTTACGGCCAGCCCTTTTTCACTTCTTCGTTTCTTCGTTCCGATTCCCGTAACCTGCATTTCCACGTGCTCTAACATCTATGTTTTAACCCCTCTTACCTACAAACACAAAAGCTCGTAGTAATTGCTATCCATGCATATGTAATAAGAGAAAAACATATAAAATCACGGGGTTAAAACACTATAAACACACAAAATCCACATCCCATCAGTCATCATAAACCATATCCTCTCATGTAACAAGATTCACCTTAAGGACTGTTTTTGGCTCTAGATTTTCTTCTGTCACTGTCTCAATGTTACGAGAAGTATAGTTACCATTGAACGGAGGACAATAACCAACTCCCCCACCAATTTCCTTATCATCAAAAGAATGACAATAACCTATACCTCCTACCACTTTTTCACTTGTAGCTTTATCATTATAATATTCCAACAAAAAGCTGGAATTTTTATAACCCTCAAGTTTTCTCATCAATTTGGTTACCTACGTCTGTGATTGGGCAAGTTCATTAATTTTCTTTTCATATTCAGAATATGCCACATCAAGATGAAATGCTTGATCATTTACTTTAATTTGTAAAGCTTTAATATCCTCTTTTAAAGATTTAATTCTAATGTTCAAAAGTTTTTCATTTTCTTTTAAAGTTTGGTTTGATGTGTGAATTGCCTTCATATCACACATCAGATTTGTGTTATCATCACACAATCTGGTAATTTTTAAATCAGATTCAATGCATTTAGAACAAGAAACAACCTTTTGTACGTTTTTAGAATCTGCCATGAATGCATTTGCTTCAGACAACATTTCAGCAATCTTCTCAGTCACCTTCCCAGCAACTTTATTATTATCAAATAATTCTTTAGTTGAAAACTTAGATTCATCACTCTGAATAATACATTCTTCAACTTCATCAATACTTACAGAATCATTTGAGTCATCATCAGAAGAACTACTATTAGTAACATCCTCATAATGAACTTCAGCAATAAATGCTTGATTTACATGACCAACAATATCATCCAAATGAATACCCCAATCATAATTTTCATCATGTTGAGACATCAAAGATGTGGAAGTATTCTGCTTATTCTGATTGTTCTGGTTACTTGAAGAATTTTGATTCTGAACTTTTGGTTTGTTGCATTCCCTTGCAAAGTGCCTAAACTCCTGACAATCGTAGCATTTTACTTTTGACTTATCTAAACCCATCTTTGTTTTGCTAGATGCCCCAATGAACTTCTTTCCAGTCTTCTTCAAATGTTCCTTTCCTTGCCGCATCCATAAAGCCATATTCCATTGTATATTCATATCTTCCAAAGCATCTTTATCCAATTGTTTAAAATCTTCCTCAATCATATCAGGATCAGTGATTTTGCCACCGATAAAGTTCTCATATGGTGTTAGAAATGAAGCAATCATAACCATCATATCATCTGCAGCTTTAGGAGACATCTTTTGATTACATGAGTGATTATCACATTTGGAATTTTGAGAACATCCCGAACTTGAAGCAACAAAACATGAACCTTCATTACAAGAGCTTTCTTTTGGACTATCCGAAATATCTCCAGAAAACAGTGCAACTTCAGATTTCTGAGTAGAAGTACCCTTACCAAAATAAATGCTTGGATCCTAATAAACTGTATCTTTCTTTTTCTTATTCAAATCATATGACTGAATCTTTCCTATAAGATCTTCAAGACTCAGTTCATCACACCCTGGTTGTTCTTTGATAACAATGGTATACATCTCAAAGTGTGCTGGTAACGCATCCAGAAATTTTTCAAGTACCTTTCTGTTCTTGTATCCAATATCATTGTTTACCATTTCACTTAACAAATGATAGTATCTTGACATCAATTCATCAATGGTTTCTCCATCAAAATGCTTGAACACACTAAACTGTTTCTTTAACAATTCTCTTCTGCTCTTTTTTATGTCTGTACTCCCTTCACATCTCTTGGCTAACCCTTCCCAAAGATCACGTGAAGTAGTAAACCTTTTGAAAGTGTGATATATATCTTAAGGCAAACACATGGATAAAGTAGCAAGTGCTTTCTTTTCTCGATCATACAGAAGTTTTTCTTAAATAGTAAGAGCTGAAACTGGTTTTGGTGTATCTATAACTCCCATATGACTATATACAGGATGTTTGTATCCTTCACTGATTGGAATCCACATGCTTGTATCACTGATGTTAACATAGTTCTCAAACTGACTTTTCCAGTTAGAATAATCTTTTAAATTCATCAGTCTTGGTGGTTTAGTTGGAGTACCAATTTCATTATCATAGTTCAACAAATGAGTCATATTATTCACACTAGAATGATTTGAACTTGACATATTTGAAATCTTTTAAAAATTCAACACTTAGAAACTTTCTGAACAAGTTCTGCCTTAGGCGAACTTAGGTAAATTCGCCTGACCAAGTATAAACGAACTTAATATGTTCACTGATCAAGTTCACCTGATTTGGATAAGGCGAACTTAACAAGTTCGCTGAATCAAGTTCGCCTGTAACTGCCTGGACAAGTTCGCCTGTTTCAGCTGAAGAACAAGGAAGACTGTTCTATCACCCAAACGCTCGAACTAGACTGAGAATCAACGTATCTTGCAATTTTGTAAGAATTAAACAAATTCCATCCGTAGGATTCTTCAAAACATGAATTAGAACACTTCTAACGGATCAATTTCAACAAAAACACATCCACAATGGATCAAATCAGCCTCTCCATTAACGAAAACTTGTAAAAAACCAAGCAATTACACAAAACTACAAAAATCTCAATCTTTTGATGTAAATCAGAACGAAACGGTGTCACACGACGATCTCTATTCAAGAGCAAAAGCTCTGATACCAATCGTAGGTCTCAGCGGGTCTACGGATCGATCTCACACGTATAACACACAACGAATACTCGTAGTGCGGAATCCTAACGAATAAACGCGTCTCGTACGGATAAGAACACAAGATAAACACACAAGACAAGATTCACTGAAAGCTCCTTGTATTACTCAGATAAATGTGTTTACAAGATCACTAACTTTTTCAAATGACAAGACTAAGCACTATTTATAGGCAACACTCAACTGTTACAGGCGAACTTAATATGTTCGCTAGTTCTAGTCTTAGGCAAACTTGTTAAGTTCGCCACAACTATATCAGGCGAACATGTTAAGTTCGCCTGTTACAAACAACTTAACAACTTTAAGAAAACATTACATACAAAATATAAAGACTTATTCTATTACAAGGCTAGTTGTCACACACAATGTTCCAACAGTAACTCTTGGAACGCTCATGAATTGACTGAGGAATCGAACAACAAAAGCCAAATCAGTCCTAATATGGGTTAAGTTATTGACGCATAATATAAATTTTAGAAATATTAATGAAGGATATGTGATGTATAGTACTTAGTCATGTCAACTGAAGAATACTTAAGTTAGAAATTTGTAGGACACGACAATGTTCTCTTATTCCACATAGCGATATCAATTTTAGGAAGGAAAAAAAGTTAAGTACTGAAGGACACAACTATGTGTAGTTTTATTACATAGTTGTGTTGAGAAATATTCACCAAATTAGAAGTAAACTAGAACGAGGCTTTTGTTCCATCTTTGGAAATATATAGTTTTTGGAAATATAAAAAGGGGGATTTGACTTGGTCAAAATAAAATAACAAAAACGTGAAGTTGTAGGACGGTTTTAGATAGAGACTGAATTTATGTACAATTTTGAAACGCCTCAAACCGGATACTTCTCATACTTGGCACAAAACGTAATAACATAACTCTTCAACTGTTAATCAGAATCTATTACAGCAGAAGTCTTGTCCAAACATTCAAATTCATAAACAATAAGTAAACATTGTTCAACATAAACTGTCGGATAAGGAAATGTCAGCCTTCAGCGCAGCCCGACAGTACATGCTATCAAGCCCTCACGGCTCCTCCACTTTACTTTCGCTTTGCCTTTACTACCTGTCATACATACTAAAATTCAGCTAACGCTGGTGAGTTCTATCTTTACTTTAAACTGTAAACTTTCTTTAAATAGCTAGTTTTATAAAAATAAAATAAGCTCTCTTTCTTTACTTTAAAACAACTTTGCCTTTGTCTTACTTTAAAACTTTACAACGTCACAATTTATAAAATTGTTCCGTTTCTATCTTTCTTTTAAAACTTTACTTTTGAGGAAAACCAGTTAAGGTGTCTTCCTTTAATCTTTCAACTTTTCTTTTCACTTGTACAGGACAAGTGACTATATCATACTTTAATTATTACATATGGATCAATGTCCGAGTACAAGATCCCTTTTCTCGCTTACACCTCAAGGTAAGACTTTTACTTTGCTATGCCGACATCTCAGGGTGGGACTTTCTCGCTTACCTCAGTGTAAGACTCCTTTACATGCTCACACCAGGGTGAGATTTTCTACTTTGCTTGCTCACACCTTGGGGTGAGACTTATACTTTGCTTGCCTGCAAGACTTTTTACTTTGTAACTACTATGAAGTTATACTACGTCACATAATATAATGACATTGAAACACATAACACATAGAAAAATAACACATATTAACACATAAGCATATAATATGGCATCTGTCACTGTCACTGTCAAGCTACACCGAAGTGCAGCTCCTTTACTTTCTTTAAAAATGTATCTCAAAGATAGTACTATACTATTTAACACTTTACTTTCTTTTTATAAAAATAACATTTTTATAAAAACTATAACCTTCTCTTTCACTTTATAAAATAGTATACTTCGCCTTTCAAATCTTTACAAGTATGCATGCCACCCCAAAACAGGTTAGGAAAAAAGGGCAATAAGAACTCACTTGACTATTGGTTTTCAATTCGAATTTGACGCCTTATCTATTGCTAACGCGTAGCCCGATCTGCACATAATTCAAGACGCGAATTCTGTTATTTTATGCGAGTGTCGCTTGAGAGTGTCGCTAGGCACTTAAGAGTGTCGCCTGCGAGTGTCTCTAGGCACACGAGAGTGTCGCTTGAAAATATAGCTAAGCACACAAGATTTCGCCTGCAAGTATCACTAGACACACGAGAGTGTCGCTTGCGAGTGTCGCTAGGCACACAAGAGTGTCGCCTGCGAGTGTCGCTAGGCACACGAGAGTGTCGCTTGCGAGTGTCGCTAGGCACACAAGAGTGTCGCCTGCGAGTGTCGCTAGGCACACGAGAGTGTCGCTACACAAGAGTGTTGCCTACGAGTGTCGCTAGGCACACAAGAGTGTCGCCTGAACTTGCGTTCAGGACTTGGTACTATAAGAGGGTCGATACTCAGAGGGTCGATAATCTGATGGTCGACTCTCTGTGTCTTCTTCCTCGCAGAGTATCGCCACCTGCAAGTGGTCAACACTTGAGTATCGGCCAAAGAACACGAATTCCATTCCAGCCCGTTTTCGATCCAAAAATCATATCTTTTACGTCCAAAACTTTTACCTAGCTTCCATGAAACTAGATCTATGCTTTATCCATCTTTTAACACGTAAAAATCCAATCTTTATGTTATAACTCATGAAAACCCTAAAACCCACTTTTTGAAACAGAAACTCAGATCTGAGGACGATTCTAACCTGTGTTTGCATGATTCTTCTTCTCTAATTCTCCACAACTGTATAGCAACGATCTTGGAACATGATGAAGGCAAAAATGGGTGATCTTGAGCTTTCTCTCTCTAAATTCTCTCTCTAGACCTTCAAGATGATAGATGAAGAATGAGGGAGGTGGAGAGGGTGACTAGGGTTTTACCCTACTCCCCTCCCTTGCGTGTCCATAGTCTGGCCCAAGGCCCGATCCCTCTCGAGCCCGCTATCCTTTTATTCATTCTTTTATTTCTTTATTTCGTAACCCGTCTTTCGTATTTGTTGTAAATTTCGGGATGTTACAAATTTGGAAGGTAATGGGTTGTTTAAACATCATCTAAATATTATTCAAATCTTTTGGAAGAATTAAAACACATTGGTATGCACTCTCTTGAATTTCTTGGTAGAAATAAATTTTGAACCCATGTATGGTGAACTTAATGCTAGGTCAAGTTTATCATTAATAGATTAGAAATACTACAAATAATGTCTATAACTAGTTGCATGTGTTTACTTTGGAAAGTTAACAAAGTAGCCACATGCACGTTCATAGATTGGGATAAAATGTGCGAAGAACAGCGTAATATGAAATTTTGAGAAATTGGTGTGTAAATTATGGTTAAGAAATGTTTAATAACGCCAGTAGAAGTGTTAAGAAAGATTTAATCAAGTAGTGATATAGATATTTAAAGCATTGAGAAGTTGGTGAAACAGTCAATTGATAATTGCTGATTTAACTAATTATAGTTCTAATAAGTCTAAACTATATATTTAAGTAAATTATAATCCTTAGATGGTGATTTGGTTATAGAAATAAAATTTTAAAGAATTTTAATAGAAACAACTCAAGATGTTGAAAACTAATATAACTAATTAATTGAACATTGGCCCGACAATTTGGAAGTATATCAACCAATGATCATGAATTTGTTGATTGATTGATGAGTTGAAAGAAGTATGTTGGTTACTTACGAAATCGAAATACTTACCTGTACAGTAAACCTTAAAGGATCAATAAATTGAGGATTTTATCAAGCATGCTATTGGAGCAAGTTTGGATTTGAAAAAGACAGGTTTATGGATTTTTTTTTTAGATGGACCACACACAAATATGTTTTTCCATTAAGTTTTTTTTTGAAAATGATTGAAAGCATTGATAAAATGACTTTTAGTAGCCAAGTTACAACAATTTGATGAAAATCTCATGTGGTTATTAATTGGTATGTTGTGGGTGTTTATGAGTAAGAAAGTACTAGGTTAAGTACTAGGTTAAGTACTTGATGAAACGTTGACGATATAAATGAAATTTACTATACATATAATGAAGAATTAGTCCAATGGCAATGGTTTTATATTGTAGTTAGAGGAAGTACCCTAATAGCTTGTAGGTTAAGGGTGAAAGAATGTGATATGTATAGTTAGCATTATGATTTTGATAGTAGTCTAAGGCTATTTTAGTGAAAATGTTTATATTTTATCATTAACAAGTTAGATGTGTATTATATAGGTAATCAAGTGTTGGGCAAAGTAATTAATGAAACATTTGTATAGTTATTGTTAAGTAACCTAGCGTGGCTATTGGTGAAAGGAGTTTAGAATGTTTGCAAAATAATTTATGTTAAGTAAATAAAAGCTATAAACTGTCATGAGTGAAATTATATGTGCAAGGTTGATATCTTCTTGTAAAGGAAATTTTGATCAAATGTATGAAAGCATATTATGTTCTTTTTATGTACATAATCGTTCCATATTTTGAAAATAATAAATTTTGAGAAAATGTAGGACACGACTATGTAATATCGGTTCACATTGTTTATCCCTTTTTGCTTTTGATATTTTTTTGTTCCTAGCACCGGAGGCAGTGGAATTCCTAAACAAGTGTTTATCCCTTTTCCTTTTGATACTTTTGGGTTCCTAGCACCGGAGGCAGTGGAATTCCTAAACAGGGTTCAACGAGTCGTGCATAGTAATATTTCGGCCCCTAAGACCCAAAGCTTTGTTTTTAGTAGGATCGGTTTTGCTATTCAAAAGGGGGTTGCAGCACAACTTGTTGCCCGTTTACCTGCCACTTTATTGTAATCGTCCTTCTTTTCAACATTAATATATCATAAAGACCAAAAAAAAATTATATTTTGAAAGACATCAGCTTTATGTTCCAGCAAGTTGACTTATAAGTAAATACGAATTTAAAACCAAGGTTTTTGTTTGATGTATTAATTCAAAAAAATCAATCAAAAATTTATTAATTCGTTACATCATCCTCTAGGTTCTTACATATACTACAAGGTTCGTAATTTGTGAGGGTTAACTACTTATCATGTTGAGTGAGCTTTTGGGTGGTATCTCACTACTAACTATGCAAGGGATTGCGAGTTTACGTGTTATAACTCGCTAAAATACTGAGGTTGTGTGGTGTAGATCGCGTGTACATGTTTTAACTCGCTAAAACACTGAGGTTGTGTGGTGTAGATCGCGTGTACATGTTTTAACTCGCTAAAACACTAAGGTTGTGTGGTGTAGATCGAGTGTAATGACTCATCAAAACGAATAATCCAGAGAATCAAAGTGGTTAACAGGTGCACTTGCCATTCTTAGCCAAGCCTTGTGCATTATATTGTGGTGAACGAGTGGCGTTTATAAAATGAAATATTGTTTTGATTTATTACAACTCTTTTAGCTTACTCAACTTCATCGGCTATACCGTTTTTTTTTTCTTTTCTATTTGTGTGTATTTTGTGTAGTTGGTTCACATGAGCATGATGTGAGATGACTAGACATATCCATATTAATAAGTAGACTTTAATTAGTACTCTTTACATATGAATTTTGATATAGTAACAAATGTTAGGGTGTTTAAGTGTTCTAATACGTTGGATTTGTTAGATTATAAGCTTGTTTAGGACTTCAACCTACTACCTATTGGAGTTTTAAACAAAAAATTAAAATTGGTTATTTTCCGAATTAGGATGTGTATTATATGTCTATTCTTTATTGAATTTGCATTCCAACTTTAATAAAATCCATGTGTGACATAAAGAAATGGTAAACATACAATGGTAAACAACGAGTTAGATGAGCAACAGGTGAGTTATTCAGATAGGAATCGTATGGCAATCTACCTTGGCTAGATACCGTTGGATACCCGAGACAAAATGTTTATGAGGCGAACCCAAACATATTCTAAAAATAAGGTTGGTTAATGAAGGCCATTTAACGGAAACATAGCCGAGTATACTTACCGATATCTACACTTTCCCAAAATAAGGGTGTTTTCTCAAGAAGATGGTTTGAATGGGAGACGGAAAATAAAAGAAATCTGAACGATGTGTTGGAATGATGGGAAATTCAGTAATGCCAGAATATGCTCATAAATTACAAGCGTTCGAATGGCAATGATACTTGGAGGTGGTCGGCAAATTAGTCGGGCAATTTCTTGGTGCACTATCTGAGAACTTTAATAGAGATAGCAATGTTTAACCTGGACGACAGTATATATTTGTAGCTGAATAAATATTTTTGGCTGACAATGAATATTTCTAAAAGACGTCTTTTTTAATACACACACATATAGCAATATTATATGCAAATTAAAATGAATAAAATACTCAATTTTATGGAATATTTTTTATAAAAAAATAATAAATTATATAAAAGTTATTTAGGTTTAACAAATTGATGGTACTAGATTTAAACCAAAAAAGTCAACATTCGAGGATGGAATTATTTTTTTTTTGTCATTTCAGTCATTTTTAACTTCATATTATTTATCATCTTTTTATCACGTCAATCTTAACTATTGAAATAGTGTGATCAACGGTCCACATCATTTCACACGCGTCAAATACAAATTTTACTTTGTATTTGACCTGAACTTTATATGTGTATAGTGTCTAAAAAGCGTGAGAAGCAACTATAAGGTGTCACATGTACTATGTGAGGAAGGGTAAATATGTCTTACGAAAACATTAAAATCTAGCCTAGAATGCACAACAGAGTAACACAAAAGAATGAGATCAGTACCGGTACCGAATTTATGAAAAAGTGGGTACCGATACTGAATTTACCGGTACGTTACGTGTACTCGTTACAAAATATCCATCTTTAGATGGTATCGGTACCGTACCGGTACCGAATCTATCGGTATGATACCGGTACGAGTACTCGATACCAAATGCTCATCCATGAACGCAATGTTATATGAGGTTGATGTAGTACTGTGCAGGGGTTGTAGTTAGACGCCACGTGTAAATAGATCATGACGCATCGTTGTATGCACCAATTTATCAATTTTTTTTAATATAGGAAAACTATAATCGAATTAAAGAGAAAAATTGCTCGATTTTATGGTATACTTTTTTAAAATAATAGAATATTTAGAAATTATTTGTGTTTAAAAAATAATAAAATTGATAAAAATCAGCAAATAATAAACTATATAAAAGTTAATTGAGTTTAAAATATTGATGAAATTAGATATAAAAAAATGTTAACATTCAAGACAGAAATTTATTTTTTTTCATTTTAGCCATTTTTAACTTCCTCTATTTATAATCTTGTCATGATGTTAATTCTAACTATTGAAATAGTGTTATCAATGTCGTACGCTTCTCATATAAATTTTATTTTCTATTTAAACGAACTCAATTTGTGTAAGTGTGTATATGAGATAGTTATGCTAATTGAGAATAAAGGAGTCTCCCTATACAGAAAGAGAGGCACTACTTCGAATAGTGAAGAACTAAACGAGAACTTTTTTTTGTTGGTTGTTGACCAACGGAAAGAAAGGAAGAAAGAAATGTCAATCATTTAATAAAGGTGAAAAGGACATAATCCTAACAAAAAAACTACCCTAACAAAACCAACCAATGAGTTTGTGGCACCTCACTTTTACCCAAATGCACAACCCTAATACCATTATAGCCGTTATCCCCACAATTATCAAAGAATGGAACTCGGGTACATATACCCGCAAAAGCAAAGAATGAAACTCGGGTAGGACATCGTCGACGGTGTACCCGCAGGTACCCGCTAACCTGATCTCCTTACCCGCTTGTGCCCCCTTCACCCTAAAAAGGCTCTTTAAGAGTTTGGTGTCATTTCTAAAAACGAGAAGAAACTCCTCGTTTTCAGAGAGAGAGAGTCTATCTCCAAACTTTAATTAAAAGGCCTAAACTAAATTTTATTTTTTATTTATCGAACTCTTTGTCAATTAAACCGATGTGAACAATATTTATTATTATTATTACTATTATTATTATTATTATTATTATATATGGGGATGTTCAAATAAGAAGTGATATTTCGCTAAAATGTCTAAGAAATGATAAAAACCTTAAGAAACGATATCAAACTAACTCCGATTGAGCTCATTCCAGTGGCGTTAGAACCGTCTCGTCAAACTCTACCATCTTAGATTTTAGGGTTTAGATTTTAGGGTTAAATTTTATGATTTTAGTCTTAGAGTTTAACTTTTAGGGTTTAGTTTTTTTGGGGGGGTGGGGGGTTTTGGTTTTTAGGGGCGGTGGGGTGGGGGTTTAAGTTTTTGGGGAGTGCGGGTTTTAGGCTTTTCGGGGTGGGTTTAGAGGGGGTTTAGGTTTTTGGGGGTGCGGGTGGAGGGGGTTTAGGTTTTTGAGGGTGCGGGTTAGGGTTCGATAAGACGGTTCCAACGCCGCTGGAATGAGCTCAATCGAAGTTCATTTGACTCATTTTCTTAGCAGAAAACCAGTTCTTAGTGGAACCTTCCCTATAGGCCTTTGAATCATTTATCAAAAAGCATCAACAAACTCCTAAGATACCCGATCATTTTTCTTGGGAATGATTCAGATTATTAGGAGAATGTCATTATATACAGATTTACTTAGATCTAAATTGGAGAATGCTTTGGCCATTCGTAGGCAAAGGTGATACTTTAGAAATAGATCATATTGTTGATCTAGACGAAGAAAGTGAAGAAACAGTTTCAGGATCACCAACATCAATCGACAGTACACACAGGGACTTCTAAAGCGTAAGCCATGACGTAGGAGTCTAATTATTAAAAGAAGACAGGTGATTACACAGGAAAAGCAGATTCCCGACAGCTTTACAGCACGATACAATAATTGTTCATAAAGAGTCTTTGTCGTTCTCATCTTTAATTTGTATCCGTTTATTTTTCTTTTTTTCTTTAAAATAGTGCGCATTATTGCACTTTTCTTTTTTGTTGTCTTTTGTTTGCCATGCCTATAAAAGAAGGCATTAGTCTCAGTTGTAATGGCACCGAAAAATATGAATAAGAAATTTTTCAATCCTTTCTATGACACACTAAATTTTCCTACCCTATTCAGCCTAGCTATAACACTATAATCCCTGGTCGATCTTCATATCTTATCCCTCAATATAAAAAAAAAGTCTTTTTACTGCAAATATTATCATACGCATCCGCCGTGCATATCTTCATTTTCACTACCAGCTTAATGTAAGTATTTTAAATTAAGTCAATTTCAGGTTATTTTCAGTTTATGAAATCTGGTACCCATTCTCAATTGGTATCATAAAACAAAAAGTGGCTATACTAGACGCAAAGAATAAACAGTATATACACAGGCTCGAGAAAACAGAAAAAATAGTTCCTCAAAATAAAAGCTATGAAGCGTTTAGAATAAGAATGTTTGATACACCATGGAAAACAATGCTTACAGCCAGTTATTGACAAATTCCCAAAATTCGAACAAATTATTTCACAAAAAGTCTGTTTAGAATTTCCAATAATTTTATACAATTTACAACAACAAATTATTGATCTTGCGTTTCAAGACACACCCAATGCATGAGGAAGGATAGTTGAAAGGACAAATGACGAAGGAGAAGGAACGAGACTTCTTCTTCTATAGATTAGTTACCCTACACAAATGTCTGATGACCAAATAGTTCAATTTTACCATCATGGTATGATTGATTTTCTTGAATTCAGACTAAACAGTAAGACCGAAAATCTCCTTGATAGACTAGGAGAAAAATTCACAATGGTTATAGGCAACATAGCTTTTCATTCAAAAGTCCCTACAGTCGGTTGCAAAATTTTTGCATCATTTCCCTTTGCATCCTCAAATACATACAGACCAGCTAGAAAAAGAGTCTTCGTAGACCACAAAATAATTACGCAAAACATTTTTGCGAATTTTGCTTACAAAAACCAACTACAAAATATTGCTGTTAACCCAAACCCAGATTTTGCCAATATCACATGTTTAACAGAAAGAGATACTCATATACAGGCCTTTGATTCATTTATCAAAAAGCATCAACAAACTCCTAAGATACCCGGTCATTTTCTTTGAGAAAGATTCAGATTATTAAGAGAAGGCCATTATATACAAATTTACTCAGATCTAAATTGGAGAATGCTTTTGCTATTCGTAGGCGAAGGTTTACTTTAGAAATAGATCATATTGTTGATCTAGACAAAGAAAGTGAAGAAACAGTTCCAGGATCACTAACATCAAACGACAGTACATACAGGGACTTCTAAAACGTAAGCCATGACGTAGTAGTCTAATTATTAAAAGAAGACAGGTGATTACACAAGAAAAGCATATTCCCGACAGCTTTACAGCACGATACAATAATTGTTCATAAAGAGTTTTTGTCGTTCTCATCTTTAATTTGTATCCGTTTATTTTTCTTTTTTTCTTTAAAATAGTGCGCATTATTGCGCCTTTCTTTTTTGTTGTCTTTTGTTTGCCATGCCTATAAAAGAAGGCATTAGTCTCAGTTGTAATGACATCGAAAAATATTAATAAGAAAATTTTCAATCCTCTCTATGGCACACTAAATTTTCCTACCCTCTTCAGCCTAGCTATAACACTATAATCCCTGATCGATCTTCATATGTTATCCCTCAATATAAAAAAAATATAAAAAAAAGTCTTTTTACTGTAAATATTATCATACGCATCCGCCGTGCATATCTTCATTTTCACTACCAGCTTTCGTTACCAGCTTATTGTAAGTATTTTAAATTATGTCAATTTTAGGTTATTTTCAGTTTATTAAATCTGGTACCCATCCTCAATTGGTATCATAAAACAAAAAGTGGCTATACTCGAGGCAAAGAATAAACAGTATATACACAGGCTCGATAAAATAGAAAAAACAGTTCCTCAAAATAGAAGCTATGAAGCGTTCAGAATAAGAATGCTTGATACACCATGAAAACAATGCTTACAGCCAGTTATTGACAGATTCCCAGAATTCGAACAAATTATTTCACAAAAAGTATGTTCAGAATTTCCAATAATTTTATACAATTTACAACAACAAATTATTGATCTTGCGTTTCAAGACACACCCAACGCATGAGTAAGGATAGTAAAAAGGACAGATGACGAAGGAGAAGGAACGGGAATTCTTCTTCTACAGATTAGTTACCCTACACAAATGTCTGATGACCAAATAGTTCAATTTTACCATCATGGTATGATTGATTTTCTTGAATTCAGACTAAACAGTAAGACCGAAAATCTCCTTGATAAACTAGGAGAAAAATTCACAATGGTCATAGGCAACATAACTTCTCATTAAAAAATCCCTACAGTCGGTTGCAAAATTTTTGCATCATTTCCCTTTGCATCCTCAAATACATACAAACCAGCTAGAAAAAGAATCTTCGTAGACCACAGAATAATTACTCAAAACATTTTTTGCGAATTTTGCTTACAAAAACCAACTACAAAATATTGCTGTTAACTCAAACCCAGATTTTGCCAATGTCACACGGTTAACAGAAAGAGATACTCATAAACAGACCTTTGAATCATTTATCAAAAATCATCAACAAACTTCTAAGATACCCGGTCATTTTCCTTGGGAAAGATTCAGATTATTAGGAGAAGGTCATTATATACAGATTTACTCAGATCTAAATTGGAGAATGCTTTTGCCATTCGTAGGCGAAGGTGTTACTTTAGAAATAGATCATATTGTTGATCTAGATGAAGAAAGTGAAAAAACAGTTCCAGGATCACCAACATCAATCGACAGTACATACAGGGACTTCTAAAACGTAAGCCATGACATAGGAGTCTAATTATTAAAAGAAGACAGGTGATTACACAGGAAAAGCAGATTCCCGACAGCTTTACAGCACGATACAATAATTGTTCATAAAGAGTTTTTGTAGTTCTCATTTTTAATTTGTAACCGTTTATTTTTCTTTTTTGCTTTAAAATAGTGCGCATTATTGCGCTTTTCTTTTTTGTTGTCTTTTGTTTGTCATGCCTATAAAAGAAGGCATTAGTCTCAGTTGTAATGACACCGAAAAATATTAATAAGAAAATTTTCAATCCTTTCTATGACACACTAAATTTTCCTACCCTCTTCATCCTAGCTCTAACACTATAATCCCTAGTCGATCTTCATATCTTATCCCTCAATATAAAAAAAGTCTTTTTACTGCAAATATTATCATACGCATCCGCCGTGCATATCTTCATTTTCACTACCAGCTTTCGTTACCAGCTTATTGTAAGTATTTTAAATTATGTCAATTTCAGGTTATTTTCAGTTTATGAAATCTGGTACCCATCCTCAATTGGTATCATAAAACAAAAAGTGGCTATACTGAGGCAAAGAATAAACAGTATATACATAGGCTCAAGAAAACAGAAAAAACAGTTCCTCAAAATAGAAGCTATGAAGCGTTCAGAATAAGAATGCTTGATTCACCATGGAAAACAATGCTTACAGCCAGTTATTGACAGATTCCCAGAATTCGAACAAATTATTTCACAAAAAGTCTGTTCAGAATTTCCAATAATTTTATACAATTTACAACAACAAATTATTGATCTTGCGTTTCAAGACACACCCAACGCATGAGGAAGGATAGTTGAAAGGACAGAAGACGAAGGAGAAGGAACGGGACTTCTTCTTCTATAGATTAGTTACCCTACACAAATGTCCGATGACCAAATAGTTCAATTTTACCATCATGGTATGAATGATTTTCTTGAATTCAGACTAAACAGCAAGACCGAAAATCTACTTGATAGACTAGGAGAAAAATTCACAATGGTTATAGGCAACATAGCTTCTCATTCAAAAATCCCTGCAGTCGGTTGCAAAATTTTTGCATCATTTCACTTTGCATCCTCAAATACATACAGACCAGCTAGAAAAAGAATCTTCGTAGACCACAGAATAATTACTCAAAACATTTTTGCGAATTTTGCTTACAAAAACCAACTACAAAATATTGCTGTTAACTCAAACCCAGATTTTGCCAATGTCACACGGTTAACAGAAAGAGATACTCATATACAGGCCTTTGAATCATTTATCAAAAATCATCAACAAACATCTAAGATACCCGGTCATTTTCCTTGGGAAAGATTCAGATTATTAGGAGAAGGTCATTATATACAGATTTACTCAGATCTAAATTGGAGAATGCTTTTGCCATTCGTAGGCGAATGTGATACTTTAGAAATAGATCATATTGTTGATCTAGATGAAGAAAGTGAAGAAACAGTTCCAGGATCACCAACATCAATCGACAGTACATACAGCGACTTCAAAAACGTAAGCCATGACGTAGTAGTCTAATTATTAAAAGAAGACAGGTGATTACAAAGGAAAAGCAGATTCCCGACAGCTTTACAGCACGATACAATAATTGTTCATAAAGAGTTTTTGTAGTTCTCATCTTTAATTTGTAACCGTTTATTTTTCTTTTTTGCTTTAAAATAGTGCGCATTATTGCGCTTTTCTTTTTTGTTGTCTTTTGTTTGTCATGCCTATAAAAGAAGGCATTAGTCTCAGTTGTAATGACACTGAAAAATATTAATAAGAAAATTTTCAATCCTCTCTATGGCACACTAAATCCCTGATCGATCTTCATATGTTATCCCTCAATATAAAAATAAAAATAAATAAAAGTCTTTTTGCTGGAAATATTATCATACGCATCCGCCGTGCATATCTTCATTTTCACTACCAGCTTTCGTTACCAGCTTATTGTAAGTATTTTAAATTATGTCAATTTCAGGTTATTTTCAGTTTATGAAATCTGGTACCCATCCTCAATTGGTATCATAAAACAAAAAGTGGCTATACTCGAGGCAAAAAATAAATAGTATATACACAGGCTCGAGAAAACAGAAAAAACAGTTCCTCAAAATAGAAGTGTAACATCCCAAAATGTCGAAAAATAAAGTTAGCGAGTTCAAGCGGGCCGAAGTCGGGCCGGGTCAGTCGCGAACCGGTCTTGGGGAGGTCTCCCCTATAAATAGCCCAAGGCACTCATTCTTCTTCTCTTTGACATTCTAGAGAGAGAAAACCGTAGAGAGAGAAAGTGTCGGAATCGCACAAGATTGCACCAGATCGTGTCTCTTGCACTCGTGAAGGAAACCTCCAGATCAGAAGCTCGATTCAGGTCACGATCCGACCTAAATCTGAGTTTTTGTTCGTTTTTGGGTTTTCGGGGTTTGGGTGAAGATCGGACGTTTTTACGGATGAAACTTAAGAATAAGCTTAGGTTTAGTATCTACAACGAAAAACGGTTGTTTTGAGCAAAGAAGGTTGAAGTTTTGACATAACCGAACCCAAATCCGCGATTTTCGGGACTTTTGGGTAAGCGAACTTATCAAGTTTGAAGCACTACTTGTACGGGGTGAAGTTTACTATTTACTCCGACCACAAAAGTTTGAAGTACTTCTTCGAACAAAAAGAACTTAATATGAGGCAGAGGCGATGGTTAGAACTGTTGAAGGACTATGACTGTGAAATAATGTACCATCCTGGAAAGGCAAACGTGGTGGCTGACGCTCTAAGCCGAAAGGATGTGCCTACTCCTATTAGAGTGAAAGCTTGCCAGTTGGTGGTAACATCGGATGTGATGAGCGAAATCGAAAGAGCTCAAGATGAGGCACTTAAAGAAGAAAACATAAAGAAGGAAAGGATGGTTGGCCAACAGGACAAGTTGGAATATAACACCCTTGGTGTTAGAACGCGTTATGGACGGGTATGGATACCTATGGGTGGCGAGCTTAGAACCAAAATCTTGGATGAGGCTCACAAGTCTCGTTACTCTATCCATCCTGGTACCAACAAAATGTACCAAGACCTGAAGGACTACTGGTGGCCTGGAATGAAATGTGATGTGACGAAGTATGTAAGCAAGTGCTTGACTTGCTCGCAAGTAAAGGCTGAACACCAGAAACCGTATGGAAAGATTCAACCACTTGATATACCAGAATGGAAGTGGGAACACATTACCATGGACTTCATAACCAAGCTACCTCGCACAGCTAAAGGTCATGACACCATTTGGGTAATTGTGGACCGATTAACGAAGAGTGCACATTTCCTACCTATTCGTGAGACGTTCTCGTCGGAAAGGTTAGTAGAAGTGTTTATCAACGAAGTAGTAGCACGGCATGGGATGCCTTTGACGATCGTATCTGACCGGGACACACGATTCACATAGAGGTTCTGGAAAAGATTTCATGAGGCGATGGGCACAAGGCTGAATATCAGCACGGCATACCACCCACAAACGGATGGTCAGTCCGAAAGGACCATTCAGACATTGGAGGATATGCTCCGTGCTTGTATTATTGACTTCGGTGGCAGTTGGGACAGTCATCTGCCGTTAGCCGAATTCTCCTACAACAATAGTCATCACTCGACGATAGGCATGCCGCCTTACGAAATGTTGTATGGTAGAAGATGCAGGACCCCGGTTTGTTGGGGTGAGATTGGACAGAAGGAATTGGGAAGTCTTGAAGTTATAAAAGAAACGTCGGAAAGGTTTGATCAAATCAAAGCTCGAATGAAGGCCGCACAAGATCGTCAGAAGTCCTATGCGGATAGACGACGAAGGCCTATCGAGTTTGAGGTTGGGGACAGAGTAATGTTGAAAGTGTCTCCTTGGAAGGGAATCATTCGATTCAGGAAAAGAGGAAAGTTAAGTCCGAGGTTTGTCGGACCTTTTAGGATAGCGGCACGGGTTGGTGAAGTCGCTTATCGGTTGGAGTTGCCTGATGAGTTAAGTGGGATTCATCCTACCTTCCATGTATCACACTTGCGAAAGTGTTTGGCGGATGAATCGGCTCACGTACCACTTACTGACATCGAGGTTGACAACATCCTTAATTACATTGAAGAACCCGTGGCTATCTTAGACCGAAAGGAGAAGCGTTTGCGTAACAAAGTGATCCGATTGGTTAAAGTCCAATGGAGGCACCGAAAGGGATCGGAGGCTACATGGGAAACGGAGGCGGAAATGGGAGAGTCGTACCCTCAATTATTTGACTTGTGATAGGTTTCGGGGACGAAACCTATTATAAGGGGGTAGACTTGTAACATCCCAAAATGTTGAAAAATAAAGTTAGCGAGTTCAAGCGGGCCGAAGTCGGGCCGGGTCAGTCGCGAACCGGGCTTGGGGAGGTCTCCCCTATAAATAGCCCAAGGCACTCATTCTTCTTCTCTTTGACATTCTAGAGAGAGAAAACCGTAGAGAGAGAAAGTGTCGGAATCGCACAAGATTGCACCAGATCGTGTCTCTTGCACTCGTGAAGGAAACCTCCATATCAGAAGCTCGATTCAGGTAACGATCCGACCTAAATCTGAGTTTTTGTTTCTTTTTTGGGTTTTCGGGTTTTGGGTGAAGATCGGACATTTTTACGGATGAAACTTAAGAATAAGCTTAGGTTTAGTATCTACAACGAAAAACGGTTGTTTTGAGCAAAGAAGGTTGAAGTTTTGACATAACCGAACCCAAATCCGCGATTTTCGGGACTTTTGGGGAAGATGACTGATGTTGCACTGTCAAGTTCGCTTGGGGGAGGCGAACTTATCAAGTTCGCTTGGCAAGTTCGCTTGGCCAAGATAAGCGAACTTATCAAGTTCGCTTGAATTAAGTTCGCCTGGCCAAAGGGTAAGCGAACTTATTAAGTTCGCTTATAAGTTCGCTTGGGCCAGAAGAGGCGAACTTAGCATTAAGTTCGCCTGTATCAGCTGAGTAGAGTGTGAATCGAGGTTAGGTCTGATATATGTGTTTTGTAACCAATTCAGATCGGAAGTGACGTGGTTGGACCATTGATTAGGACAACCAAGACTAGCTAATAAGGTGAGTTCTAGAAGCCCTTTTTTTAAATGTTTTAATAATGTTTTTAGGCTGGTGTGCACACGTGACGATTTTATAAAACGATGTTTATGAAGGTTGTATGTAATGTTTTATAAAATGATGTTTATGAAGGATGTTTTAGAAGGAAGGTTTATGAAGGAAGTGTTTATGAAATATTTTGCCAAAAGAAGTTTACGAAGTGTTTTAACGAATGAGAATGTTTTTAATAAAACGTACGAATGCTTTGACTGAAGTTTTTGAAGTAAAAGAAGCGAAGGTTTACGAAAGTCACAAACGAACGAATATGCCAATATTCCTTAGGGAATGAAGGTTAAGGGATGGGAAGTATGTTATGGGCCTTTACCTTTTAGGGGCCTTTATGGCTGGCCAACTGTTGTACAACTGGGGCGATGACGGTCGTCAAGGGGATTATCGTGATCCTTGAAGTTTGGTACGATTTACCTTACGGGGTAGTCGTGCTTGAAGTTTGGTACTTGCGCCCGACGGGGCGCAGTGCTTGAAGTTTGGTACGCGCTATCCTTTGGGACGCCGTGCTTGAAGGGTTGGATGACCTAAGTATCGGGCCCTAGGAGTTCCTCACCCGAAGGACAGTACGGTGATGATGGGCCTAGTGGTGGTGATCCTTAGGTTATTCAACCAGTATGTAACGTTTGGATTTAACGGTTACAAGAAGGCGCAGATTCGATATGTTCGTTGACTTATGAAGTGTTATGTTTTGTTATTGCATTATTTACGTACGCTTTTATTAAATGAAGTATGAAGTGATGTTTTTGGCAATTTATTTGAAGTTAAGGTTTTATGTTAAAACTAGAACTCACCAGCGTAGCTGACCTTTTTAGTGTGCACATTCAGGTTAAGGCAGGTTATGAGGATGGACGGTGATGCTTGGCTAGAGATGAAGAGTTACCCGACTGCTTTTGAAGACTGGCATCCCGTTATGTTTTGTCTATGATGTAATTATGATTTAATCAATGTTTACGCTTCCGCATGTATGAACAACGATTAAGTTATGTTTAAATGAAATTTTTCGCTGTGTTATTTGATGTTCATGTTTAAGAACTGTTTGTGAATGAGTAAATCCAACAAGTGTGGCCTCCCGGGTCTGGGGCCTTACAAGAAGCTATGAAGCGTTCAGAATAAGAATGTTTGATACACCATGGAAACAATGCTTACAGCCAGTTATTGACAGATTCCCAGAATTCGAACAAATTATTTCACAAAAAGTCTGTTCAGAATTTCCAATAATTTTATACAATTTACAACAACAAATTATTGATCTTGCGTTTCAAGACACACCCAACGCATGAGTAAGGATAGTAGAAAGAACAGATGACGAAGGAAAAGGAACGGGGCTTCTTCTTCTACAGAATAGTTACCCTACACAAATGTCTGATGACCAAATAGTTCAATTTTACCATCATGGTATGATTGATTTTCTTGAATTTAGACTAAACAGTAAAACCGAAAATTTCCTTGATAGACTAGGAGAAAAATTCACAATGGTCATAGGCAACATAGCTTCTCATTCAAAAATCCCTACAGTCGGTTGCAAAATTTTTGTATCATTTCCCTTTGCATCCTCAAATACATACAGACCAGCTAGAAAAAGAATCTTCGTAGACCACATAATAATTACTCAAAACATTTTTGTGGATTTTTGCTTACAAAAACCAACTACAAAATATTGCTGTTAACCCAAACCCAAATTTTGCTAATATCACAAGGTTAACAGAAAGAGATACTCATATACAGGAATTTGAATCATTTATCAAAAATCATTAACAAACTAGTAAGATACCCTGTCATTTTCCTTGAGAAATATTCAGATTATTAGGAGAACTCCATTATATACAGATTTACTCAGATCTAAATTGGAGAATACTTTTGTCATTCGTAGGCGAAGGTGATACTTTAGAAATAGATCATATTGTTGATCTAGACGAAGAAAGTGAAAAAACAGTTCCAGGATCACCAACATCAATCGACAGTACACATAGGGACTTCTAAAACGTAACCCATGACGTAGGAGTCTAATTATTAAAAGAAGACAGGTGATTACACAGGAAAAGCAGATTCCCGACAGCTTTACAGAACGATACAATAATTGTTCATAAAGAGTTTTTGTCGTTCTCATCTTTAATTTGTATCCGTTTATTTTTTTTTTTTGCTTTAAGATAGTGCGCATTATTGCGCTTTTCTTTTTTGTTGTCTTTTGTTTGCCATGCCTATAAAAGAAGGCATTAGTCTGAGTTGTAATGACACCAAAAAATATTAATAAGAAAATTTTCAATCCTCTCTATGACACACTAAATTTTTCTACCCTCTTCAGCCTAGCTCTAACACTAAAATCTCTGATCGATCTTCATATCTTAACCCTAAATATAAAAAAAAGTCTTTTTACTGTAAATATTATCATACGCATCCGCCGTGCATATCTTCATTTTCACTTCCAGCTTTCGTTACCAGCTTATTGTAAGTATTTTAAATTATGTCAATTTCAGGTTATTTTCAGTTTATGAAATCTGGTACCCATCCTCAATTGGTATCATAAAACAAAAAGTGGCTATACTGGAGGCAAAGAATAAACAGTATATACACAGGCTCGAGAAAACAGAAAAAACAGTTCCTCAAAATAGAAGCTATGAAGCGTTCAGAATAAGAATACTTGATACACCATGGAAACAATGCTTACAGCCAGTTATTAACAGATTCCAGAATTCGAACAAATTATTTCACAAAAAGTCTGTTCAGAATTTCTAATAATTTTATACAATTTAGAACAACAAATTATTGATCTTGCGTTTCAAGACACACCCAACGCATGAGTAAGGATAGTAGGAAGGACAGATGACGAAGGAGATGTAACGGGACTTCTTCTTCTACAGATTAGTTACCCTACACAAATGTCTGATGACCAAATAGTTCAATTTTACCATCATGGTATGATTGATTTTCTTGAATTCAGACTAAACAGCAAGACCGAAAATCTCCTTGATAGACTAGGAGAAAAATTCACAATGGTCATAGGCAACATAGCTTCTCATTCAAAAATCCCTACAGTCGGTTACAAAATTTTTGCATCATTTCCGTTTCCATCCTCAAATACATACAGACCAGCTAGAAAAAGAATCTTCGTAGACCACATAATAATTACCCAAAACATTTTTGCGAATTTTGCTTACAAAAACCAACTACAAAATATTGCTGTTAACCCAAACCCAGATTTTGTCAATGTCACATGGTTAACAGAAAGAGATACTCATATACAGGCCTTTGAATCATTTATCAAAAAACATCAACAAACTCTTAAGATACCCGATCATTTTCCTTGGAAAAGATTCAGATTATTAGGAGAAGGTCAATATATACAGATTTACTCAGATCTAAATTGGAGAATGCTTTTGCCATTCGTAGGCGAAGGTGATACTTCAGAAATAGATCATATTGTTGATATAGACGAAGAAAGTAAAGAAACAGTTCCAGGATCACCAACATCAATCGACAGTACATACAGTGACTTCTAAAACGTAAGCCATGACGTAGGAGTCTAATTATTAAAAGAAGACAGGTGATTACACAGGAAAAGCATATTACCGACAGCTTTACAGCACGGTACAATAATTGTTTATAAAGAGTTTTTGTCGTTCTTACCTTTAATTTGTATCCGTTTATTTTTCTTTTTTGCTTTTCTTTTTTGTTGTCTTTTGTTTGCCAATGCCTATAAAAGAAGACATTAGTCTCAGTTGTAATGACACTAAAAAATATTAATAAGAAAATTTTTAATTCTCTCTATGGCACACTAAATTTTCCTACCCTCTTCAGCCTTGCTCTAACACTATAATCCCTGATCGATCTTCATATCTTATCCCTCAATATAAAAAAAAAGTCTTTTTACTGCAAATATTATCATACGCATCCACCATGCATATCTTCATTTTCACTACCAGCTTTCGTTACCAGCTTATTGTAAGTATTTTAAATTATGTTAATTTCAGATTATTTTCAGTTTATGAAATCTAGTACCCATCCTCAATTGGTATCATAAAACAAAAAGTGGCTATACTCGAGGCAAAGAATAAAAAGTATATACACAGGCTCGATAAAACAGAAAAAACAGTTCCTCAAAATAGAAGCTATGAAGTGTTCAAAAAAGAATGCTTGATACACCATGGAAAACGATGCTTACAGCCAGTTATTGACAGATTCCCAGAATTCGAACAAATTATTTTACAAAAAGTCTGTTAAGAATTTCCAATAATTTTATACAATTTACAACAACAACTTATTGATCTTGCGTTTCAAGACACACCCAACGCAGGAGTAAGGATAGTAGAAAGGACAGATGACGAAGGAGAAGGAACGTGACTTCTTCTTCTACAGATTAGTTACCCTACACAAATGTCTGATGACCAAATTGTTCAATTTTACCATCATGGTATGATTGATTTTCTTGACTTCAGACTAAACAGCAAGACCGAAAATCTCCATGACAGACTAGGAGAAAAATTCACAATGGTCATAGGCAACATAGTTTCTCATTTAAAAATCCCTACAGTCGGGTGCAAAATTTTTGCATCATTTCCGTTTACATCCTCAAATACATACAGACCAGCTAGAAAAAGAATCTTCGTAGACCACAGAATAATTACTCAAAACATTTTTGCGAATTTTGCTTACAAAAACTAACTACAAAATATTGCTGTTAACCCAAACCCAGATTTTGTCAATGTCACATGGTTAACAGAAAGAGATACTCATATACAGGACTTTGAATCATTTATCAAAAAGTATCAACAAACTCCTAAGATACCCGGTCATTTTCCTTGGAAAATATTCAGATTATTAGGAGAAGGTCATTATATACAGATTTACTCAGATCTACATTGGAGAATGCTTTTACCATTCGTTGGCGAAGGTGATACTTTAGAAATAGATCATATTGTTGATCTAGACGAAGAAAGTGAAGAAACAGTTCCAGGATCACCAACATCAATCGACAGTACATATAGGGACTTCTAAAACGTAAGCCATGACGTAGGAGTCTAATTATTAAAAGAAGACAAGTGATTACGCAGGAAAAGCAGATTCCCGACAGCTTTACAGCACGATACAATAATTCTTCATAAAGAGTTTTAGTCGTTCTCATCTTTAATTTGTATCCGTTTATTTTTCTGTTTTTTTTTAAATAGTGCGCATTATTGCGCTTTTCTTTTTTGTTGTCTTTTGTTTGCCATGCCTATAAAATAAGGCATTAGTCTCAGTTGTAATGACACTAGAAAATATTAATAAGAAAATTTTCAATCCTCCTTATGGCACACTAAATTTTCCTACCCTCTTCAGCCTAGCTCTATCACTATAATCCCTGATCGATCTTCATATCTTATCCCTCAATATAAAAAAAGTCTTTTTACTGCAAATATTATCATACGCATCCACCATGCATATCTTCATTTTCACTACCAGCTTTCGTTACCGACTTATTGTAAGTATTTTAAATTATATCAATTTCAGGTTATTTTCAGTTTATGAAATCTGGTACCCATCCTCAATTGGTATCATAAAACAAAAATTGGTTATACTCGAGGCAAAGAATAAAAAGTATATACACAGGTTCGAGAAAACAGAAAAAACAGTTCCTCAAAATAGAAGCTATGAAGCGTTCAGAAAAGAATGCTTGATACACCCTGGAAAACAATGCTTACAACCAGTTATTGACAGATTCCCAGAATTCGAACAAATTATTTCACAAAAAGTCTGTTCAGAATTTCCAATAATTTTATACAATTTACAACAACAAATTATTGATCTTGCGTTTCAAGACACACCCAACGCAGGAGTAAGGATAGTAGAAAGGACAGATGACGAAGGAGAAGGAACGGGACTTCTTCTTCTACAGATTAGTTACCCTACACAATGTCTGATGACCAAATAGTTCAATTTTACCATCATGGTATGATTGATTTTCTTGAATTCAGACTAAACAGCAAGACCGAAAATCACCTTGACAGACTAGGAGAAAAATTCACAATGGTCATAGGCAACATAGCTTCTCATTTAAAAATCCCTACAGTCGGTTGCAAAATTTTTGCATCATTTCCGTTTGCATCCTCAAATACATACAGACCAGCTAGAAAAAGAATCTTCGTAGACCACAGAATAATTACTCAAAACATTTTTGCGAATTTTGCTTACAAAAACCAACTACAAAATATTGCGGTTAACCCAAACCCAGATTTTGCCAAAATCACATAGTTAACAAAAAGAGATACTCATATACAGGCCTTTGAATCATTTATCAAAAAGCATCAACAAACTCATAAGATACCCGGTCATTTTCCTTAAGAAAGATTCAGATTATTAGGAGAACGCCATTATATACAGATTTACTCAGATCTAAATTAGAGAATGCTTTTTCCATTCGTAGGCGAAGGTGATACTTTAGAAATAGATCATATTGTTGATCTAGATGAAGAAAGTGAAGAAACAGTTCCAGGATCACCAACATCAATCGACAGTACACACAGGGATTTCTAAAACGTAAGCCATGACTTAGTAGTCTAATTATTAAAAGAAGACAGGTGATTACACAGGTAAAGCAGATTCCCGACAGCTTTATAGCACGATACAATAATTGTTCATAAAGTGTTTTTTTCGTTCTCATATTTAATTTGTATCCATTTATTTTTATTTTTTGGTTTACGATAGTGCGCATTATTGGGCTTTTCTTTTTTGTTGTCTTTTGTTTGTCATGCCTATAAAAGAAAGGCATTAGTCTCAGTTGTAATGACATCAAAAAATATTAATAAGAAAATTTTCAATCCTCTCTATGGCACACTAAATTTTCCTACCATCTTCAGCTTAGCTCTAACACTATAATCTCTTATCGATCTTCATATCTTATCTCTCAATATAAAAAAAGTCTTTTTACTGCAAATATTATCATACACATCCACCGTGCATATCTTCATTTTCACTAAGAGCTTTCGTTACCAGCTTATTGTAAGTATTTTAAATTCTGAAAATTTCAGGTTATTTTCGGTTTATGAAATCTGGTACCCATCCTCAATTGGTATCACAAAACAAAAAGTGGCTATACTCGAGACAAAAAATAAACAATATATGCACAGGCTCGAGAAAACAGAAAAACCAGTTCCTCAAAATAGAAGCTATGAAGCGTTCAGAATAAGAATACTTGATACACCACGGAAACAATGCATACAGCCAGTTATTGATAGATTCCCAGAATTCGAACAAATTATTTCACAAAAAGTCTGATCAGAATATCCAATAATTTTATACAATTTACAACAACAAATTATTGATCTTGCGTTTCAAGACACACCCAACGCAGGAGTAAGGATAGTAGAAAGGACAGATGACGAAGGAGAAGGAACGAGACTTCTTCTTCTACAGATTAGTTACCCTACACAATGTCTGATGACCAAATAGTTCAATTTTACCATCATGGTATGATTGATTTTCTTGAATTCAGACTAAACAGCAATGCCAAAAATCTCCTTGAAAGACTAGGAGAAAAATTCACAATGGTAATAGGCAACATAGCTTCTCATTTAAAAATCCCTACAGTCGGTTGCAAAATTTTTGCATCATTTCCCTTTGCATCCTCAAATACATACAGACCAGCTAGAAAAAGAATCTTCGTAGACCATGGAATAATTACTCAAAACATTTTTGCGAATTTTGCTTACAAAAACCAACTACAAAATATTGCTTTTAACCCAAACCCAGATTTTGCCAATGTCACATGGTTAACAGAAAGAGATACTCATATACAGGCCTTTGAATCATTTATTAAAAAGCATCAACAAATTCCTAAAATACCCGGTCATTTTCCTTGGGAAAGATTCAGATTATTAGGAGAAGGCCATTATATACAGATTTACTCAGATCTAAATTGGAGATTGCTTTTGCCATTCGTAGGCGAAGGTGATACTTTAGAAATAGATCATATTGTTGATCTAGACGAAGAAAGTGAAGAAACAGTTCCAGGATCACCAACATCAATCGACAATACACACAGGGACTTCTAAAACGTAAGCCATGACGTAGGAGTCTAATTATTAAAAGAAGACAGGTGATTACACAGGAAAAACAGATTCCCGACAGCTTTACAGCACGATACAATAATTGTTTATAAAGAATTTTTGTCGTTCTCATCTTAAATTTGTATCCGTTTATTTTTCTTTTTTGCTTTAAGATAGAGCGCATTATTGCGCTTTTCATTTTTGTTGTCTTTTGTTTGCCAATGCCTATAAAAGAAGACATTAGTCTTAGTTGTAATGACACCAAAAAATATTAATAAGAAAATTTTCAATCCTCTTTATGATACACTAAATTTTCCTACCCTCTTTAGCCTAGCTCCAACATTATAATCCCTGATCGATCTTCATATCTTATCCCTCAATATAAAAAAAGTCTTTTTATTGCAAATATTATCATACGTATCCGTCGTGCATATCTTCATTTGCACTACCAGCTTTTGTTATCAGCTTATTGTAAGTATTTTAAATTACGTCAATTTCAGGTTATATCCAGTTTATGAAATCTGGTATATATATATATATATATATATATATATATAAAACTAAAATTAAAAAACCGATTCGGAGACCTTTTTCCCCACGTCGCCCTTTTTCAAAAAAAAATTCAGTGTTTTACTACATATGTGTAGCATAGTTAGTTTTTAGGGGTGGATTTTTGAGTTTACTTTATCTTTTAGGTTAAGTTTTTTAAGGAATAGGTAGATGAAGGGTTTTATGTTTTGGGGGGGGGGGGGGGGGGAGAGGGGTGGGGTTGGGTAGGTGGTTCAGTAATTCAAACAATTATAAAGAGTTGTTTCACATCCATCAATCATCATGGATTAATAATTCAAACAATTTTAGCATGTGATGTAAGACTAAAGAATTATGACCATTAATTTACTAATAATAAATAATATATATGTTGGATCGTGACCTCTACTTACCTAAAAAGCACTTTTGTTTCTATAATATGGTTATTCACTTATTCTTATTCGTGCCTTGGTGGTAGAAAATGTTATTATATTTTAAGTATGATATATATGGAGCATATTTTATTATTATGAAAGTTAGACGATTTAATCTATTTTTTATAAGCTATATAATATGTATTTATTTTTATTTGCCTGAATTAAAAAACGAGCTGGATGATGGATATATCTTCACATATTTTATTAAATAAAAATATCATTATTCAATTTTCTATTATGCGAAGTATGAAATTATGTACAAATAAAAAAAAATAAAAGAATCTCCTTTCATTTAGAAGGTTTTATTATATATACATTATAAAGAGTTTATTATTATTTGATTTCATGACGTTTGTCCATTTTAATTGGTTGAGTCCCTTATGTTTAAAATCGTTGTTCTGAACCTGACGTTTCATTTTTATATCTGTTTGAGTTCAAATGACTAACGTAGTTAAATTTAATAGTTAACTTTTTTCTGAAATAAACAAACTACCCTTGGTAACTCAAATGATTAAAAAACACATAATATCTTGTCCCTGATCTCGGAAACACCCACAAACCACACATATATCTGTGTGAGAGAGAGAGAGGAGGTGGTCACGTCATCTCCGGCGACTCCTCCCGACGGCGGTAGCTCACTCCGGCGACCCAGCAACCAAAACCCATCTTCTTCCTTCTCCTCCCTCCCTCTCCGGTGATTCCATTGTCAATGGTGATGGTTCGTAGCAATGAATCCATGAAGGACCGATGGTGATGACGGCGGTTCTTGTGGATAGATATCACCACAGATCGACGAAGAAGATGGTGGTGGTGACGGGCTGTAGCTGGAAGGACCAATGGGGGTTCTGGATGGTGGTGTCGACGGGAACCGCCACAGACTAAGAAGACAGTGGTGGTGTTGGATCCCGATGGTGAATCTAGACAGCGATGATGATGGTGACGGCATCCAACACCAGGGACTATCCGTGTGTTTAACTCTTTATAATAGGGGCAATGATGATGAATTTCTATTTGTCTGAGTGAATCGGTGTTTGAGATATGCTGAATCTTGGCGGGGCAATTTTCCGGTGGCAGATACATTCGTTGGCGCCGTGATTTATGCAGCCATGGAGGTTTTATCATATGCACTGGTTTTTTTTACAGATCTGAGCCTCATTCTCCTTCCAACATTTTTTTACATTTTCCTGTCATTTTATTTACGGATCTGATTCTTTCTTTCTCCTGTTGCTTTATATTGTTTTTGATCTGTTTTAGTAATATATTAATTAGTTTTTTTTTGTAATAGTATTTCAATAATCAAGGGAATTAATAAAATATTTGATCAAGATTCATAGATAGCATTCTAATTCTTTATTTCTCATTGATCTGATTTCTTTACTCAAAATTCTTATCGGAAATTTGATGGGTTTGGATTAGGGCCTGATATGATATATTCTTGTTGTAAGACCCTAAACCGGTCACCCTACAGTTGGTTCTCATAATGAGTTATTCTCTTGAAAATACTCATTTTGGATATATTAAACTACAGCGTAAATCTTTCTAAAAACATTAGTTACTATTTAATGTCATTAAGTTACATCACGAATGCTTGCACACCAATCCGAGTAGCACCGCTTCCAAGCCAAGATACTTTAACGCAACGCTTACATGCAAAACAATCTATCGCACATACAAAGTCAGCTACGCTGAGTGAGTTATAATAATTTAGTTTAATTAAAAGCCAACTCGTCTCAATAGTTATTCAAACTTTTCTCAGGACCCACGATCCTTATAAAATAGGTTCATAATTCATTAACCAATAGATAACCCTTGTTATCACCCGATATCCCATAATAGCTCAGTTCCCAAGAATCACCCCATAATAATGATATTTATCCCACAGTCTCATCGACATAGGTCGAACTTCTACACTAATAACTTATGCTCATGTACACGTATTAACTCGACACTTGGCCAACACACCAAATCTCTAAACATCAACTTACTCAGCCTTGACCAAGGCTCTTATGAATCAACTGACATAACAGTTATAACATCACATCACAATCCTGGCACCACGGCCAATCTAACTCTACTCATCACATTAATACTATCTCAAGCACAATAAATATAACTCAACGCTTGTATGCAATTTAACACAAATATATAAGCACGCAAACACATACCTCATTACTGCACCCTCGTCAGGGCGTTCGACACACCCCGAGCTCATCACCGTCCTGTTGGACATCGTCACCTTTGGTGACCTCCCGAAGGACATAGTCCTCCACAATCCCGTTTGCCGTGTCATAATGATAACAATGCAAACACAGTACCCGCCGTGTCACAAGGACAACGACACAATACACACAACACATGTATAATCACATAATAATATACTCTACATACATGATTCATTAACTGCACCTGCACTTCACACGTAGCACTAGGATAAGATATCCTACACATATTCATAAGCGTTTAGCTTATATCCCGACTCACCTCGACTAACTCGTAACACAATACACTGCTAACATGGCAAAACACATACAACTACTATATCTCATTATTTAAGCATATACCACGTACATGCACACCCTATGACACTTCCTAGTCGTACTCGTACGACCCGTTTACTACAATCCTTACTCACCCCTATTAGGTCACTATACGACACGTGACCATATCCCCACATGTAACCCACACGTCCTATGGACACACACAGTCCCTTAGCCCCACATTTAACTATTTAACTTCATAAACTCATCGGGTTAAACCCTAATGCTCAGTATACTTTTAATGTAATAAAACATGTCTCGAAAGTATGTACGATAGCCCCAAAACGTTTAAAACATTTAAAAGAGGAGATTAGAAACTCACCGGTTATGCTGAGCTTCAGTCCTTGCTCTGCAACTCGTCCGTTCTGGCTCAGAACCCAAACCTGACAAACGCGTGATCACATGATCAAAACACGTTCTAAACATGCGTTGTATATCGTATAAATAAGTAAACCCTAATACTTGGTCTTGACTGCTCGCCCTTCTGGTTTATCGAACCCTTATCACCTAAGCTCGCACATCGGATCGTCCTTGACTCGCTTGGAAACCGAGTACCCGAACTCGAGCTCCCATGCATGCGCGTACATGACCATGCACAACCCTTGCCATGCAAGAATACACATACACGAACCGGGTTCCAAACACGATTGCATGCCACGCACACGTAGAACTCTAACCGACGCTATTCCGGTTGCCCTCGTCTCCCTCCTTGTGTACCTCTAGCTGAGTACCACCCGACACCACTGCCACGCATTCCGTTCTTGGTCTCTCGTCACCCCTAGCCAGTCCCGCTTGCCTCTCTATCACAGCCGCCTTGTGACCGTCGTCGCACGCCATAGAGCACCTTCGCCCGCTCCTCCGGCAGCCTCCATGCAATGCTGCCGTACTGCCCTAGCCACTCCGGGTTGTCGCCGGCTTCTCGCTACACCACCACGGCTACCCTCATGGTTTCCGTCACCTACCACCATCCTCACGTAGCTCGTCCGTAGCTCCCCGTCATGCCCTTTCTTTGCTTTATTCCACCGCCGCACGCCATCACCGCACACGGTTACCACCATCCGGCCACCGTCATCATCCTCGTCCAAACTCCGATCACCATGGACAAATGCTAAAACCCTAACTGTGTTTTTTTATGCACATGGAATGAAAAAAGTAAAAGATGCAAACGAGGTTTACCTTGTCGAAGCTCGGAAGCCGCCGCGTCACTGTATTCCGACTGCCTTTGCCGCCGACGTCTCTCCCTCTCTCTGGCTTTCGGCCGTTGCGCAATCCCCCTAGGTCAATAATGACGTAGGGTTTTCCATAAAGGTGGTTTATAAACTCTTGCATATTACATTCGGGCCCCTCCTATCTTGTTTTGTCCGTTTCGATCACAAATCCTCTTTAAGCGTCTAACCGTGTCAATTAATGTTGTTAAACCACTCCATGCACGACAAACCCTACTCCTCACTTAGTTTAATTGAGACTCGGGTTACTCACTAACCTGAACCCTTAGCTTTTCGGATTTTCGGGATGTTACAAATTTACCCCCCTTAAAAGAGGATTTGTCCTCGAATCCTGCGTCGGCACAAACCAACACGACTCATTCTGTGGTTATAACTGGCACATCCAAAAATCCTTTGGTGCCATCCGTTAGCTGTACACATAAACATGGTCACTTTACTCTACAAATCAGTCACCATCCTTGGTGTTCAAGGAAATCCTCTCCATTGCTCGCTTTCAACTTTGGGACTAGTAGGATCACTTACTTAATCCCTCATTACTTGCTCTGCCAAATTTTACACAAACGGCACAACACCGTCAACTTCCTGCTTGCTCGTCACATTTCTTTAATTATTCACGACACCCTTGCCGTCGTTCCTTGTATAGTCTTGATGGTTTCGTCCCTACGACGGTCATCTCCCTAAGTAAGGTTTCTCGCCTTTCACAGGTAGAAGCACTCACTGCTTCACCTTTATATACTCATCATACCTCTCTTTCTCATACTCCGATCGCCATATTGCGATGATTTCTCAAACTCAATCCCATTGCCCTAGCCATAAGGGCATTACTTTTGTCCATTTTTCCGACGATCCCCAGGAGCTTGTGCAAAGCTACACTGGTCACCTTCAAATTTCTTCACCATAGAGTCTCTTTACTTCACATCATGCATCTAATGCATCCCTTACATACGTACACACACCCACCACTAGGGTCATCCTCCTTAGCTCTCGATGTTTCTCAAAAGCTTACTTTCCTCTGTCACTCCTGTTTGATCGGCCAAACACTCGCTTTACTTGAATGCTCCACAGTAGCTCACATTAAACTAGTCTTAGATTTACCAACGTAGGCATATCCTTCCCAGTTACTTATGGGTAATCATGTACTTACCCTTCCTATGTTTCACTTTACTCATGGTCACTCTATCATTACCAAACGATCACCGACCGTGTCTCATTAACTACGTATGAACATGACGTCTGCTCACAAGCCGCATCTATCTGTCGTCTCGTTCAAGGAAAAACATCCTTATTTCTCTAGTGTCTCATCTCAACTGAATTCTTCATATGGAACGTGTTCCATGAAGGTCCTTCGTCACCTTGTTTACTTCGTGCTGAAATCTTCAGCGTCATCACTTTGATCTCATCATGGATATCTCTAGTCCAACGTCCACATAACCGCTTTCATCACTAACTCTTCAGCTCCGCCCATTGGCTTCGTGCTCCGAATTTCCCGAGATATAAGCATAGGCATCTCATAAGAGCACCTCACTGATCGCCTAACAAGACATTAAAAATCCTCGCATCACCTTGGCGTATCAACGTCGAGAAAATCGTCAAGATAGAAATACTATACTTGAGCACACTGACCACTCGTCCTATGCACGACTAAGCGTGTACTACCAGGACACACACCGACACACATAACTACAGAACACACAATGTTCTACACATGTACTAGTAATTCAACCTTCTAACTCGCACAAAGTGAACATACACAACTAGCTAGATCTGAGTAAGTCTACGTGCATACAATATGACCTCGTCATTTATAGACACACAAACTGCTGAACCTTATTTCTTACTCACCACGACGGTAGCCCCTGCCACACGTCATCACATACTCACACAAAGTTTAATCGGTCGTACCTATACGGGTCGTACCCATATTTCAATACGACACACTACTCAGTCTAGACACAAAACATCCCCAATCATTCATACACACAAGATATAAAAATATCTTATTCTCTCACATGATCTGGTCCTAAACAAGCATACCTAGACATAAGGTATGTAACTGCAATTTTCCCATAGGACCTCGTCCTGAACATATACAGGGTGCGACACCCCCCCTACACTTTAAGCATCACCTAATCATAACACATAGGTGACACTATCTTAAGACCGTAGACACACACAAATAATCAAAACTCAGGTCTACATAGGTCTACTCATACTGTCTAATCAACCAAGCTCTAGCATCACCTTAAAGATTACATTTAGGTATGAACTCATGTTATTCATATGTAATCACATAATCACACATAATTAACACTGTAGCACCAATAGCAAGCAATCACACATGCAACTATCATTTATCATGCCCAAATCATCCCGCGGTATAACTCGCACTCAGTGTCAAAATCAAATAGTCAATATTTGAAATAAACATCAAGCTACGTAAACGTCTAATCACACAAAATGTTAATCACCCCACAATCTCTCGTGACAACCGTTACATCTAAAAGTCATCTAGAAGTCCAATGTCTCAAACGATGCTCACAAAGTTACTACGGGCCCACATTAGGTGTATCTGTGGCATCCTCCTCCGGTTCCTCCTCATCGGATCCCAGGTCATTTGTCGGTTCCTCTCGAGATAGAGCTCCCTTAGCTGTCGTAAGTGGTTGATCTCTCAACCATGCAGGTCCACATCCTGGAGGGAAATCGCGTACTGCCGACACTGCCCTCCTTTTCCATCCGGTCACTCTAGTCATAGCACCACGCGGGATGCTGCCATCCTTAGCTCTAGTCACACTTGGCGCAGAAAGTGCCAACGCTACTCTCATGTCACTGCCCGCCTTGTCTACATCATTCGTAGGTTTGTCCTGACGATCCGCTCTCCCCCCAGCCGGAGCTCCCCGTCTGACCGATCTAGTACGCTTGGTCTTAGCCATCAGTACTTGCACAAGATAGAACGTTGGAGTGATTACTATGGGCGTCAAATTCAGAATATGAGAGTAATCATAGACTGCCAAATCACGGTGATCAAATGCAATTTAGTGGTCCACGTTACTGCTCGGATTCTAAACCTTCCCCATCGTAGTCACACTAGCTTTCTATCTTTCACCCAGCCCGGATGCACATGCATCCCACACAATAATCTAGCAAGTCATCATATTTATCACGACTTCACACCACATTTAGTTATACACACAAAATCACTAAATCATATCGACACACCAAACTATCTCACATAGTTACAATTAATGTTACTCCACATTACTCAACTCACATTATAGTCTCGTTTAATCACACCACACAACTCCACGTAGTTCTACATATTACTACAACACATATCACACAGCATGATCCAGCACGGAACCATAAATCATTTGCTCATACCAATTCCTTCACCTAGTGTAACACTACACATATGATAAATAACAATAAATGCTCAACTCGAAAGACGTACCTCTTGACTCTCGGTTACTCGTGGTGGCATTCCTCTCACCCTCGTCCCATTTTCAGTTTAAGTTAAGGCATTTTATTTATTTAAAAACACCAGTTTTCTCTTAAACCTTGGCTCTGATACCAACTTGTAAGGCCCCAAACCGGGAACCTTACAGTGGTTCTCATAACGGGTTATTCCCTTGAAAATACTCATTTTGGATATATTAAACTACAGCGGAAGTCTTTCTAAAAACATTAGTTACTATTTAATGTCATTAAGTTAGATCATGAATGCTTGCACACCAATCCGAGTAGCACCGATCCCAAGCCAAGATACTTTAACGCAACGCTTACTTGCAAAACAATCTATCGCACACACAAAGTCAATTACGCTGAGTGAGTTCTAATAATTTAGTTTAATAAAAAGCAAACTCATCTCAAAAGTTATTCAAACTTTTCTCAGGACCCACGATCCTTATAAAATAGGTTCATAATTCATTAACCAATAGATAACCCTTGTTATCACCCGATATCCCATAATAGCTCAGTTCCCAAGAATCACCCCATAATAATGATATTTATACCACAGTCTCATCGACATAGGTCGAACTTCTACACTAATAAGTCATGCTCATGTACACGTATTAACTCGCACTTGGCCAACACACCAAACCCCTAAACATCAACTTACTCAGCCTTGACCAAGGCTCTTATGAATCAACTGACATAACAGTTATAACATCACATCACAATCCTGGCACCACGGCCAATCTAACTCTACTCATCACATTAATACTATCACAAGAACATTAAATATAACTCAACACTTGTATGCAATTTAACACAAATATATAAGCACGCAAACACATACCTCATTACTGCACCCTCGTCAGGGTTACTCTCGTCAGGGCGTTCGACACACCCCGAGCTCATCACCGTCCTGTTGGACATCGTCACCTTTGGTGACCTCCCGAAGGACATAGTCCTCCAGAATCCCGTTTGCCGTGTCATAATGATAACAATGCAAGCACAGTACCCGCCGTGTCACAAGGACAATGACACAATACACACAACACATGTATAATCACATAATAATATACTCTACATACATGATTCATTAACTGCACCTGCACTTCACACGTAGCACTAAGATAAGATATCCTGCATATATTCATAAGCGTTTATGCTGAGCTTCAGTCCTTGCTCTGCAACTCGTTCGTTCTAGCTCAGAACCCAAACCTGACAAACGCATGATCACATGATCAGAACACGTTCTAAACATGCGTTGTATATCGTATAAATAAGTAAACCCTAATACTTGGTCTTGACTGCTCGCCCTTCTTGTTTATCGAACCCTTATCACCTAAACTCGCACATCGGATCATCCTTGACTCGCTTGGAAACAGAGTACCCGAACCCGAGCTCCCATGCATGTGCGTACATGACCATGCATAACCCTTGCCATGCGAGAATACACATACACGAACCGGGTTCCAAACACGCTTGCATGCCATGCACACGTAGAACTCTAACCGACGCTATTCCGGTTGCCCTCGTCTCCCTCCTCGTGTACCTCTAGCCGAGTACCACCCGACACCATTGCCACACATTCGGTTCTTGGTCTCTCATCACCCGTAGCCGGTCCTAGTTGCCTCTCTATCACAGCCGCCTCATGACCGTCGTCGTACGCCATCGAGCACCTTCACCCGCTCCTCCGGCAGCCACCATGCAATGCTGCTGTACTGCCCTAGCCACTCCGGGTTGTCTCCGGCTTCTTGCTACACCACCACGGCTACCCTCACGGCTGCCATCACCTACCACCATCCTCGCGCCGCTCGTCCGTAGCTCCCCACCGTGCCCTTTTTTTGCTTTATTCCACCGCCGCACGTCACCACCGCACACAGTTACCACCATCTGGCCACCGTTATCATCCTTGTCCTAACTCCGATCACCATGGACAAATGCTAAAACCCTAACTGGGTTTTTCATGAACAACATGGAATGAAACAAGTAAAAGATGCAAACGAGGTTTACCTTGTCGAAGCTCAGAAGCCGCCACGTCACCGTATTCTGACTGCCGTCTCTCCCTCTCTCTGGCTTTCGACCATTGCGCAATCCCCCTAGGTCAATAATGACCTAGGGTTTTCTATAAAGGTGGTTTATAAACTCCTGCATATTACATTCGGGCCCCTCCTCTCTTGTTTTTTCCGTTTCGATCACAAATCCTCTTTAAGCGACTAACCGTTTCATTTATTGTTGTTAAACCACTCCATGCACGACAAACCCTACTCCTCATTTAGTTTAATAGAGACTCGGGTTACTCACTAATCCGAACCCTTAGCTTTTCGGATTTTCGGGATGTTACACTTGTTGTTCAAAATTCTTGGTGGGGATGGGGGGGATGGTGGTGATGGGGGTGGTGGGGAGGATAGAGGGTAGAATATATAACCTTTTTTTTTTTAACAATTTGAGTCCCTGAGGGTATTTTGTTTGTTTCAAAAAAGTTAACTGTTAAATCTAACGACGTTAACCATTTGAACTCAAATGAAGTAAAAAATGAAAAGTCAGGGTTCATAGTGATGATTTTAAACATAATGACTTAACTAGTTAAAATGGTCAAATATCAAGGACTCAAATAGTAATTAACCCTATTGTAAATGAAACTAGTTACTTGTGTTACAATAAATAGTTTTAATTATATAATCTTAAAAAGTAAAAATATATTTCAATGATATTATCATGTAACATGTCACGTGAGCTAACATATCAGTTTTCTTTAAACATATCAGTTTTCTCTCAAATGTTACTCCACTTTCAAACACTATTTAAAATAAAATAAAATAATATATATGTGTATGTGTGTATATATACATTATTTATGTGTGTTGATAGAGGTATCCACTCTTCCCATCCGCCCCCATATTCGGAATTCCGATCGCCCAAGCGGACACCACCTATAATGCATCCATTCGTCCACCTAAACGTCCGGATGTGCCACGTTTCCGTCCGCTTATGAGCATTGATGATGCTTTAAATTTACATCATGGTATATATATAGGGGGAGGTTCAAATAAGAAGTGAATTTTCGCTAAGAAACCTAAAAATGATTTATTTTTTAATCGAAACTGGGTCAAACGAACTCCGATTGAGCTCATTCTAGCGACGTTCAAACTGGCTCGTCGAGGTTTTTTTTAGGGGGGATGGGGGGATTTAGGTTTTTGGGGGGTAGGGGTGGGGGGATTTAGGTTTTTTGGAGGGTGGGATGGGTAGGTTGTAACATCCCAGAAATCCAACATTTAATGATTTGGGTTAGTGAACGACCCGAATCCGTATTTGGCATAGTAACGAGTAGATTTGGACGAAGAAGGTACGTTTAGTTACCGATTTAAACCTGAATGGTCGTTATTGAGTAGTTCAAGTTAAATACGCGCAGTTAAGAATAGCGAGAGGACCTGGATGCAACCGTTGGATGTATTTAATCAACTTATGGGAAACCCTAAGCCATTTTGGCTAGGTTTCGTGCGACAGCAGGGAAGGAAGAGACGCGAGGGAGAGAAAGAGATCCAGTGTAAAACCTGCCAATTTACGGTCTCAGTATTGCCGGAACACTTATAAGAAATGATGGGAGTTAACGGAAACCCGAGAATTTGAAAATAAATTAAGAAATTCTGAAATTTAGAGAGTAGCAATTTAGACGTTCGGCCTAGAAATCCTGGACGACCGATTAATATTTAATATTAATATTAAAATATATTATTTTGACCTTGCTCCGTTTCTAAACGAAACTTAGATCGAAGTTTAGAGAAAAATAAGTACGTTCCGACGACGTAGTCGGAACTTTATAAAAACATTATATTTAAAACGTTATAAGAGAAAGACGAGATAGAAGCTAAATTAATATGATAAAATAATAATTATAATATATATATATATATATTGAATTTATACTTTCCTAGAAACTACCATGTAAGGAAGGTAGTAGGAAGGTGCACATGAAAGGTGAGGAAGGTAGTAGGAAGGTGCACATGACATGTAAGGAAGGTAGTAGGAAGGTGCACCAATATGTGAGGGAATGTGAAAGGAAGGTGACATATGGTGAACAAACTTCCCTATAAATAGAACTTAAGATTACTTCTAAGTTCTCATTCCAAACCTTCTACCAATTCAAAGACAGGTTCATCTTTGTATTTCTGAGTTTAAGTATTTAATTTAGTGGGGCTTAGGGTTATAACCAGGGTAGGCATTAGGTGACTTAACTCTGGTCTAGGCATGGACTGATCACCCATGTCTAAACTAGGCAAGGTTATCCAAATCTAACCACGGTTATGGCTAGATAGTACCCTATCATTCGTTAGCCCTTCGCCTAAGATTTATTTCGGTCTTGAACAGGGATAAAGTTCGGACCAGTCATAATGACGCCAGAACTAAGCAAAAGAAATATGACGGGTTTGATTATGGTTCCAATTATGCCAAGGATGAAACCACAAGGGTTATAAACATCAAAACCCGAGGGACGAATAATTACGGAATCTTGGAAGATAGAAAAATTTATTAAGAATTCTAAAAGAAAGGGGATATCGGACCGACATACACTTAGATATCGGTCCGATATGGGAAAACCACGGATGTCGGACCGACATGTGCTTGGCCAACGGTCCGAAATGCAAATCCCTAGACACCCTCTGCAGCAGACACTTGTCGTGACACGTGTAGGGCATGCATCAGCATGCTTGACGCGTGTACATATGTTGGAACCCAATGGTAGGCCCACACGGTTCGCTTTGGACGCGTGGTGTGTCTGGATTGCATGGCCACCACGTGGCATGCATGCGAGAGAAGTTGAAGATAGCGGACCGACATCGCCCTGGATAACGGTCCGCTATGGGGTCAACTCAGGCCTATAAATAGAGAGCTTAAGGTTCTCATTTTCCACACACTCACAGCAACCTCTCTCGAATCTCCTCTGCCCTCGAGCATTCCCCGAGCCTTCCAGCTGGCCTGACTCCTGAGCCACTCTCCCGGGTTCGACTGGGTTTCGCTTATAAACCGGACTCAAGCGTTTAGAGCCAAAGAAACCCGAGGAATGTATAGAAGTTCGAGTTAAGGTGCAAGAGCCCTAAGAGACAACTCTAAGAGCTACTTAGCACTAAGATTATTATTCCGAGCTTCAAAACCAAGGTGAATACTCGTCTTTACCAAAGATACTCGTTCTCATGGTGAAAACGAGTTGTACAAAAACGATTTGTAAGACGTGATTGTGCTATAGGCACCTTCACGCAAAAGATTAAACGATTTACATTTACGAAAAGGCAAAACACAATAATTAAATATTTACTCATACTAATCCAAGAATTAGGGGTTGAGTTCAACCCCTAGGAATATGATTAATCCCAGAATTAGGGGTTCTACCCCTGGGGATATGATACCCAAGAAGTATACGTAAAGTTTGATCAACTATTTATACTTGTTCCGGATCCAGTTGGGCCGGGGTTGGCTTGTATGTCGGGTAATTGCGTAAAACGCAAGAGTGCCAGTTTGGCCGCGTAGCCCCCGAGTACTTGGCCAATGTATACAAATGGATGAAAAGGAAGAAAGTGACACGATCACTAGAATCCAACGAAGTTGAAATGTTTAACCGTTTAATTAAACTGTTTTGCCATGTTTATGAAAATGATTTGAGGTCATAAAGTATTCACCAGCATGTAACTGACGTTCATTTTCAAATGTTTTCACGAAAAGAATGAAATGACCTCATCATACCGGGACCGGCTACGGCCTAAGTCTCGATGATAGTTTTGTTGCACAGCCGGGTCAGGCCACACACCTAGACCCGGTGCAACCAAATATATGTTATTACAGGTCGTGCATTGCAAAGAAAGACCCTGAAGAGTAAACAAGGTTAACGTGACCGAAGGACTACGTTTTCCTTTGGCAGATTACCTCCTTGTAAACCTACTGACTTTGTGTCAGATTTTTGATTTGAAATCAAATGTACAAACAATCGGGTTTTCATACCCAGTTATTTAAATAAAGATAGTCTTTGTCTACACGAAGATTTTTCGAAATTTACAAAACCAACCTTTGTGGTTGAGTTGAAACGATCCATTTTCAAACGTTATCCGTTGCACAAAATAAACTCTGAAATCAAAGCATGCACTGAAGGTGCCAACGGACGTCGCTGCCCGGTAACATCTCGGGGGTGCCCGGGGCGAGGTGTGACATCCGGAGACGCCGGAAAGAGAGAAGGAAAGTCGACGGCGGGGTGATGCTACGACGGTCACATGGTGGTATGATTCCCGGAACAAATTCAAGTAACCTCGGTTTCCCTTTCTTTTCCTCTTCGTATTTGTTTTACAAGAAAAACCCGATTAGGGTTTTGGGTGAGTTGGCCGAGGACGACAGCGAGGGAAGGGATGGTGTTGGTGGTCAAGCGTGGTGGTGGTGCATAAGGCTGTGTCATGGCGACAACGACAGGAGAGGGGTGCCCTACGGGGTGGCAACCGGTTCATGGTTTGCATGGTGGCAGCTTGTATAGGCTATGACGAAGGCAACGACTACTTGAAAGTGGCGTGTGACGGTGGCAGAAGTTGATGTGACAACAACCATGGTGGCGCTGCGACGACGTGAGGCGATGGTGAATGTTGGTGATGTTCCGGTAAGAGGTAAGCGAGGCAAAGAGGATGACGAAGAAGAGCATGGTGGAGTACGGTGGTGTACACGTATGGAGGCGCTAGTGGGCTCGGCTGGGGTTCTGCATGACGAGGATAGTGGTGGTGCATGGTGGTAGGGGTGTTCAAAACTGGATATCCGAATTTCGGATATCCGAAAATTTTGGATAGTGGATTTTACTATCCGGATCCGTATCCGAAATTTCGGATACAGATTCGGATAGTAAACCGGATATCCGAAATCTTGAAAAAAAAATTAGTATACCAATCTAAATTGATTGTTTGATTTCAAACTGATATTTTTAGTAATTAATGCTGAGAGTTTGTGGTTGAATTCAACTTATATTTCAAATTGAAAAACATAATTAACATACTCAGTGGCCATAGCTATGGAGCTTGAGGGCTTTAAGGAAATGACAAAGAACGAACCCACACTTCCAATCTGCTGTTTTTGGCATGAAATGAGGTTCCAAACTTCCAAGTTCTACCAGCCTTGAAAGGATACAAGGGTGTTGCGAGTTTGTTACTAGATCGGTCATGGACCAACTCATGGAGGAGGTCGCCGGTCGGAATGCGCAACGATAGGTTCAGTATGCCGGCAACGGCGGTCTCATGTGGCAGGAGGGACAAGGGATTCGCCGAATCGGAGATCTGGATTCGAGCAAATTATGTTTGTGGCTGCGCGCATGAGACTTGGACGGTTTAGGGTTTTTTAGTTTCAAAGTTCAGTATCTTAGAACTTAAATGTGTATATATATTTAATATAATAAATAATTAAAAAATAAAATATTTCAGATTCAGATATCCGAAATATCCAAAACTTTCCAATATTAATATCCTAATCCGAATCCGAAAATTTGGATATCTGGAATTTCGGATATCCGAATTTTCGGATAATTCGGATTCGGAATTTCGGATAGTTCAGATTCGGTTCAGATTCGGATATTTTCGAACACCCCTACATGGTGGTGGTGGTGGTGCTCGGTGGAGAGGGGGAAAACTGGAGTGACGCCCGGTTAGAGTTTTACGTTCGCATGACATGCATGTGTATGAGGAACCGACTCAAGTTCATACGTTTCACGGAGTTAGGGTTGCATGGCAGGGTTCGTGTTTGCATGGAATCCGAGCGTGCGCGCATTGTGACTCGGTTCGGGTATTCGGATTCTAAACGTGTCGAGGACGACCCGCTTCGTAAGAACATATGAAATTAGGGTTTCTGGGGAAAAAAAAGGATGAGCTGACGAGACGGCATTAGGGTTGATATTTTATGCATTATACGTCGTACGTGTAGAACGTATTCTGATCATGTGATCGTACGTTTGGGAGGTTTAGGATTTGAGCGAGAAGCGAGGGTGCGGAGCAAGGATTGGGAGTCAGCTTAACCAGTGAGTTTCTAATCCCCTACTTTTAAACGTTTTACTGTTTTGGGGCTATCGTACATACATGCAAGAGGTGTTTACTATATTAAACGACTTAAGAGTTTTGGGTTTAACCTGAGGTGTTTTATGAACTAAATCCTTCATTAATTATTCCGAGGGTTTATGGGGTGTCGGTGTAATAATGGGATCTAGGGTTAAGAGAGTTATTGATGCGTGTGTCGTGTTAAGGGTTAGTCGGGGTGAGTCAGGATATAAGCTAAACGCTTATGTGTGTGAGTAGGATATGTTATCCTAGTGCTATGTGTGGGGTGCAGGTGTAGTTAATGAGTCATAAATGAAGAGTGATGTTATGTGTTTTATATCTGTGTTGTGTTTGCATCGTTGTCTATATGACATGGCAAACGGGATTGTGAAGGACGAAGTCCTTCGAGAAGTCACCAAAGGTGACAATATTGAGCATGTTAATGATGAGCTCAAGGTGTGTCGAACGCCATGACGAGGGTGTAGTGGCGAGGTATGTGTTTGTGTGCATATATATGTGTTAAATTGCATGCAAGTATTGAGTTATATTTGTGGTGTATGCAATGATATTATTATGATGTGTAGATGATATTAATGAGGCGAGTAGAGTTAGATTGACCGTTATGTCGGGATTGTGATGTGGTGTTTACAACTTTCGTGTCAATTGAATTATGAGAGCATTGGTCAAGCCTGATTAAGTCGATGTCTAGGGATTGGTTGTGTTAACCAGGCTTTCGGGTTAATACGGGTGGTAGATTACAAGTAATTTGTGTAGTAAGATTGATCCATGTCGGTGAAGTTTATTGGGTTATATTTGTCGGATGAGTCTGGGGAGGTGAACCTTTTGGGATATCATAAGGTAGCAGGTGTTATCTATATGATAATAACTTATAAAACCATTTTATAGTGACCGGAGGGTCCTGAGTGAAGTTAATTAATAATAGAGACGAGATGACTTTTATTTAAATTAAACTATTAGAACTCACTCAGCGTAGCTGACTTTATGTGTACGTTAGTTTGTTTGCAGGTGAGCTTTGTGGTCGATGTATCTTGGCTTGGGAGCAGTGCTACTCAGAACGGTGTGCAGACATTCGTGAGGTAAACTTAATGACGATAATGACATTAAATAGTAATTATTATTTTAGAAAGACTTCCGCTGTAGGCTTTCTTTAAAGTAAATGAGTATTTTAAAGAGAATACCTAGTGATGAGAACCAACTGTAGAGTGCCTGGTTTAGGGTCTTACATAGGTTTAGGTTTTTGGGGGGTGGGGGTTGGAGGATTTAGGTTTTTGGGGGGTGGGGTGGTTAGGTTTTTGGGTTTAGATTTAGGGTTTAACTTTAGCGTTTACCTTTTAGGGTTTGACTCTAGGCTTTATTTCGACGAGCCGATTTCAACGCCGATTGAATTAGTTCAATCGGAGTTCGTTTGACCCAATTTCTTAGGTTTTTTAGCGAAAATTCACTTATTAATGGAACCTTTTCATATATACGTGTGTGTGAAACTCATCCCTCATCGTGATGGTATTAATAAGAATGCTTTTATATTTAAGATTTGTTGGTGTTACATTTTTTTTCTTATTATGAAAATGTTAATTTTATTTTAAAAATTCACATAAACCTCAAATAACAAAACCTAAAAAACACGTTTCCTTTTTTTTTAAAACTTTTTTAAATGGTTGTAAGAATTTGTGATAATTGCAATTAAGTAGTTAACCCTCTCACCATTTACTATTTTTACATATATATCCCGAGAAGCAACTACAATGAAAATAATCCTTTCATTTCTAATAAACAAGACTATGAAATTCATTTTTTTATTTTTGTTGCCAGTTAGATTGCAAAGTGTGAAGGTGAAAGCATGTGCATGTTGAGCTTGATAATTACAACTTTGAGGCGACGTATGAATATGAATGATGTTTATGACAATGAAGGAGTGTGTATTATTTATGATTCATGTACCTAAGAATTTGTAACGTGTAAATATATTATTTTAAATCTATACTAATTTTTTGTTTATTTAGAAAATATTTATGTTAAGATCTTGAAGGTTACAAGATAAGATAAATGAATAAATTTAAAACAGAAGAAACATCAACATAAAATGATACAGTGGTTTAGGTAAATATTAATTAATTCATTTTACGTTTACTCTTTGATGAAACATGAGTTTTATCTTCGTTAAGAATGTCTCTTTAAATAGCTAGAGACCATATTTACAACTTCTCGCTAACAAGTTAGTGATCACTTCTCTACTCACAAAGTTAGTAGTGATCCGGAGTTCACCACCCTATTTTCTCACTAATAGTGATTGTCATTTACAAAAATCTTACTATGCAAGTAGAGGTGATCACTAATACATTACAATATAAGTATCGAAAGGAATATAAAATGAAGAACACTCAACATATCTATAATATATCTTCTAAGGGTGAGTGGAGTGGTCACAGGAAGGAGGCGGGATGGCGGGTATCGTTAAGAACACGGTTCCGCCCCCCATCGATGCCGGAAATTTCGAGCAATCATAGGTTGTCTACGCCGATCCATTGCCGAGACTCCAACGGCTATTTCCCCTCCAACGGTCATAAATGGTTACTTAAAAAAAAATTAAAATAAAATATTAATTTTAACCTTATTACCAACTAAAATCTTGATTTTTATTCACACACATTATCAACCTATTCTCTCTCAAATTATATCATTTTTGCTTACCAAACTCAAATCATTCTCAAACTTTCAATCGATTCAAGGTCTCATAACGCAAAGAAGGCCGGTTCGAGACGAAGCAATTCTAAAAAGTCATCGATCATCACAAAGCCAACCTCAAGTCAACCCACAATCTCAACCCAACCCACAATCTCAACCTAACGCACAAGCATTCCTACAATTTCAACACTTTGCCAATTCTCCTTCACAATTATCTCAATATTCTCAACAATTTCCAACTCAACCATCGTACAATGAATTCCATCTCCTGCAAGAACAATCTAACCTCGACCCATTATATTCCCACAACCCAAACCAGTCTCGTCAACATTCCGAAGATTCGAGCGATGAAACCCAACCCCCTCACAATCCAACGAAGATATCCAATCCTCCCGTAGGGCGAGACCACAATCGTGGAACGAGGATGAAGAATTAACGTTGGTGAAGGCTTGGATCAGGATTTTCGAAAACCCAAACAATGGTAATCAACAAAATTCCCATTCTTTTTGGAGGCGAGTCCTAAAACATTTCACAAATCAAGTTGGGGTGATCGTAGCTTTGATCAAATTAGTTCAAAATGGAAGGATACGAACACAAAGATGTCGAAGTTCAATGCTATATACAACAACAAGGTGACCAATCGACGAAGCAGTCAATCGAATAAAGACATAATGAAGGCAACGCCTAGACAGTATAGAATGTTCAACAAGACAGACCATTTATTCACGTGTTGACATGGGATATTGTTAGAAATCAATGGAACATGAAATAGCACAATGTTGGGGATAGAAGTTATAGTTATTTTTTTTAATGTTTTTTTATTTATTTTTGTATTTTGTTTATGTTTTTTATTTATTTTTGTATTTTGTTTATGTTTTTTTAATTTAATGAAATGTGTTTTTTCATTTTAATTAATATTATATTTTTATTAGGTTTTATTAAATTTAATTAAAAATGGTTCAAGGATGGAGAGGGATAAATTCCGCCTCTTTAGGGATGGATTAGGAAGTGATGAAAAATCTAATGTGACGCAGAGGAAAGGGAGGGATGGACCCCCCCCCCCTAATGAGAACTTAAAAGTCTAATGTTTTATGCAAACGATTAGGTCAAATGTGAGAAACTGGTTTGAAAAGTCAACTTTTAAAAGTGATAAGATTCTCCACGGTTATTGTAAGGCCCTTAATCGGGCACCCTACAGTTGAGTCACATCACTGGGTTTTCTCTTTAAAACACTTAATTTTTATTTAAAACATACAACGTAAGTCTTTCTCAAAATAGTAGTTGTCCTTTAAGTTCATTAACGTTCTTAACTTTACCTCACGAATTTGAAAAATCAACTTTTAAAAAGTGATAAGACTCTCCACAGTTGTTGTAAGGCCCCTAACCGGGCACCCTACAATTGGGTCACATCACTGGGTATTCTCTTTATAAAACTTAAATTTTCATTTAAAACATACATCGGAAGTCTTTTTCAAAATAGTAGTTGTCCTTTAAGTTCATTAACATTCTTAACTTTACCTCACGAATGCATGCACACCAATCCGAGTAGCACCGCTCCCAAGCCAAGATACCTCGTCACGTAAACCCACCTGCGAAACAATCACATACAAAGTCAGCTACGCTGAGTGAGTTCTAATAGTTTATTTTAAACAGAAACCATATCATCACATTCATTATTTAATTCCACTCAGAACATTACTGCCCTTAATGAAATAGTTCTTCATTTATTTACATGATGATAACCCCTGTCATCTACAATACCCATAAGGGCTCACCGACCTTAGACTCAACCCATACCCATGATCAGGCAACTGCAGGAAATGTTCCAGCAGCAAGCCCGTCATGAACGCTTTGAGGTGATGAGATCACTTATAAGCTGTCGTATGTAAGAAGGTTTTTCGGTCAGCACTCATGTGTTGAAGATGAAGGGATATATTGATCACTTAGCCCGTCTGGACTCTCCTTTAAGCAATGAGCTGGCCGGGGATATTATCCTCAACTCATTGCCAAAATCATATGACCAGTTCACTTTGAACTATAATAAGAATGCTTGGGACAAGACCATTCCGGAGTTGCATATATGATGCTAAAAACTGCCGAAATGAACATACTGATTCCTACTAAGTCTGGTCCGGTGCTAATGATCAAGGAGGGTCGAGTTAGAAAATATGAAACCAAGGGAAAAGGCAAGAAAAGCTATAAGAGCAAGGGCAAGGGTAAATTTGTTGCCAAGAAACCTCTAAAGGATGTCAAATGCTTTCATTATGATGAAGCGGAACACTAGAGGAGGAACTGCCCAAAGTACCTAGCTGAGTTGAAGCAGAAGAAGTCTGCTGGAGGACAGTCCTCACGTATGTTCGTTATTGAGATCTTCTCTCTGTCTAGCAAATCTTGGGTGTTTGACACTGGATGTGGTTATCATATTTGTAATGATTTGCAGGGACTAAGGAAAGTTAGGAAGCTGAAGCAAGGTGACCTGGAGTTCCATATGGGAAATTGACAAAAGGTTGCAGTGAAGGCTGTAGGAGAATATATTCTTTTACTTCCTTCTGGTTTAAAATTTGTTTTGAACAATGTTTATTTTATTCCTAATTTGACTAGGAATTTTGTTTAAGTATACGCTTTGCGGGAACAAGGATTTACTTATGCTTTTGATAATGATTTCATTTCTGCATATTTAAATGGTTTGTTTTACTTATGTACAAAGCCTCATAATGAAATCTATGGGATAGAAGTCCATGATAATAACGTTCTATTCAACATCTCCTCTAAATGTAAGAAATTGGACTTCAATGACACGTATCTATGGCATTGTAGACTTGGACACATAAACAAGAATCGCATGAAAAAACTCCAGACCACCGAAATTTTGAATTCCATAGGTCAAGAGTCATTTGATGATTGTGAATCCTGTTTAAGTGGCAAGTTAACCAAGGATCCTTTCACCTGTATCGGTCAAAGGGCTAAGGATATGTTAGGACTCGTACATATTGATGTATGTGGTCCATTCAGAACAGTGTCTAGAAGTGGAGAGAGATAATTCGTTACATTTACTAATCACTTCAGTAGATATGGTTATGTTTATCTTATGAAGCATAAACATGAAACGTTTGAAATGTTTAAACAATACTAGAACGAAGTACAATATCAGCATGGTAAGACGATTAAGATGCTTCGATCTGATCGAGGTGGTGAATATCTTAGTCAAGAGTTTGACGAACATCTAAAGAAATGTGGGATCATTTCTCAACTCACTCCACCTAGAACACCTCAACTCAATGGTGTGTCCGAAAGGATAAATCGAACTCTATTAGATATGGTTCGATCTTTGATGTGTCATACAAACCTCCCACACTCCTTCTGGAGTTTTGCTCTCAAGACGGTCATAAGAATCATAAATCTAGCTCCTAAAAAGAAGGTGGACAAAACTCCTTATGAGATATGGCATGGGGAGAAACCCAAAGTGTCTTACCTTAGGGTTTGGGGATGTACCGCATATGTTACCAGTGAATCTACGGACAAGTTGAATCCGCGTGGCGATAAAGTTGTTTTCGTCGGATACCCTAAAACAATCGTTTACTACTTCTACAATCCTGCTGAAAACCGGGTTTTCATTAAACGCATAGCTACCTTCTTAGAGAAGGAACTTCTTGCGTGAGGGATTGGAGAGAACCATGTGGTTACGAATGAGATCCAAGAACCACAAGTAACCGAACCCCAAACTGAATCTGCCATTCAACATGAGACTGTTGAAACTGAATCTGGAAATGTTCAAGATTCAACTACGACACAAGTTGTTCGCAGAAGTACTAGGGATCATCATGAACCCAACCGGTATGTCGGAATTCACCAGGTTGACGACATCCTGATATTTGATCAGGCTAAGCCCACTAGTTACAAATCTGCAATCTTGGATTCAGAATCTAAGAAATTTCTTGAAGCCATGGATGCCGAAATCCAATCCATATACGACAACCATATATGGGACTTGGTTGATCTTCCTCCCGAGAATCGGACCGTAGGAAGCAAGTGGATTTTCAAGAAGAAATCGACATGCATGGGAATGTGCAAACCTTCTTAGCAAGGTTGGTAGTGAAAGGCTTTACTCAGACACAAGGAATTGATTATGATGAAACCTTCTCGCTAGTGTCCATACTTAAGTCGATTAGGATCTTACTTGTTAATACCGCATATTATGACTACGAGATATGGCAAATAGATGTCAAAACCGCGTTCCTAAACGTACATCTTACTGAATATGTCTATATGGTTCAACCGGATGGTTTTGAAGATCCAAAGAATCCTAATAAGGTATGCAAGTTGAACAAATCTATTTATGGATTAAAACAAGCATCCAGAAGCTGGAATCTTTGCTTTGACCATAAAATCAAAGAGTTTGGTTTTGTCAAGAACGAAGATGAACCGTGTGTCTACATGAAGGCAAGTGGGAGCTATATCACTTTTCTGATTCTGTATAATGGAACCATACTGAATAATAAACAGTGCCCTCAGTGTAACGAGGAAAAGAAGAAAATGGAAAGAGTTCCATATACTTCTGAAATTGGTTCCATCATGTATGCCATGCTATGTACTAGACCTGACGTATCGTATGCTTTAAGCATGACTAGCAGATATCAACAGAATCCTGGTGAGGGTCACTTGATTTCTGTGAAGAACATCCTCAAGTACTTAAGAAGATCTAAGGATATGTTCTTGATATATGGAGGACTGGAAGAAGAACTAGCTGCTAAATGTTACACTGATGCTTGCTTCCAGACTGATCGAGATGATTCTCGATCACAAACGGGATTCGTATTTGTTCTGAACGGTGGTGCTATCACTTGGAAGAGTATTAAACAAAGTGTTATTGCTCAATCCACCACCGAATCAGAATACATTGCCGCTTTAGAAGCTGCAAAGGAGGCTGCTTGGATGAAGAAGTTCATTGCTGATCTCGGGGTAGTGCCTAACATTCAGAAACCGATCAAGATATTGTGTGACAATAGTGGTGCCATTGCTCAAGCCAAGGAACCAATATCACACCACAACACGAAGCACATACTCAGAAGATTTCACTATATCAGGGATATACTGGAACGGAGAGACATCATGTTAAACAAAGTTCACACAGATCATAATCTAGCCGACCCGTTCACTAAGCATATGCCTCATTCTAAACATGAGGAGCATGATGATAAGATAGGCCTTAGATTTGCTAGACAGTGGGTTTGATCTGTATTTAGTATTTGGTGCTTTCGAACAATATAGTTACATTACCATTTTGTATTGATTTAATGGTTAAATGCATTATACATAGATGCCACTATGTTCGATATTTTATACGTTTTAGAAATCCTTGAATATTGTATTCTAAATGTCTGTAGTCGATCAGATTCATGGGAATCAATCTGAATGTAAGACTATTGTGAATTTGATGGTTGGTTCTTATGAATGAAAGTCTAAGTAGTTGGAGATCACACTCATAGATAATCATTAGAGAATGATTATTGGACGTAACTCATTTCAAAACTATCTTCATGGATCAAAGTCTTGAGATATTTTGAAAATGGTAAGATCTAACGATCCTCGACCCGAGGCACATACTAGAACTAACTCTGACTAAAGTTTGTTCTTTGATCTTATCTAATGTTGTACCTTAATAGGCAGTAATAAGGGTATAACCAGGAGTAAATATGAAGTTAAGTGGGAGTTGTACGTGGCCAAAGGAATTCTGTTCTCCTTTGATTAGGAGTTGGACATTCTGCCGCCCTCTTTGATTCGAACTGGTGTAAAACGCATGGCCATGCTCAAACTAAGAGTAGTTTGTTTAGACCACTTTGAATTAGGAACAAGAACAACAATAGTTGAACATCATATGAGAAGTGACTTGTATCCATGTCTCATGTTCAATGGATGCCCTAAACAGTAAGGATACATAGATATGTTTACCATGATTGTTACACTTGGTAAAGTAAGAGTTACTTGTACACAAGGAAATAGTTTGACGATTGTAATACGTCATGCCTTGCTAGGGGCAGTGAGATGCAGCTAGGCGTCCACCATTGTCTACGTTGAACTGATTAATTGATGAATCGTCCAAGTGGGAGATTGTTGGATATGTGATGCCCGATCGTCAATTAGGTCAACGTTACTATCGAGGTATGATCCAAAGAGTTACACTTTGGGCAACGAGTAAATATATAATATTTAATTGTTAAATATTATAGTTCACGAATGGCAGATTTATTAAACGGCGAATTAAATATTTAGAGAAATATTTAATCAGTCAATGCGCTAATTAATTGTTTAGAGAAATAATTATTTGCGGGGAATAGATGTTTAAAGTGTTAAACATTTAAAAGCACAAGTTTTACTGATTATAAATAATTAGTAAACTACGAGGACTACATGTAATTAATAGTTAATTACATGGGATTAAATGTTAATAACCGAGGGTGTGGTTTGTAAGTTAAGTAATTATAAATAAACCTTAACTCCATAACCCTAATCCTAATCCTTGCCTCCATCTCCTTTGCGCAAACCACAAGCCGCCGGCTCCACCCCCTCGTCACCGGCCATCGTCTCACGTCGAAGAACCATCGTCGTCCGCCTCCGCCGCCGTCGTCTGCGCAAGCTGCCGTTGCCTCCGTCGGTTCCTCTTTCGTGCAACTCGTGTGACGTGTTGCTGGAGGTTTCGTGATCGTGTCATCTAGCGTGACACTTGTTGAACCAAGGTGTTCCTATTACGTTAATTGTTGAAGGTATAACCCTGAACATCCTATGGTTGCATTTATTTTATTGTTTATACGCGTGTAATCGGATCACTGACCGGGATACAGATCTGATATGATATTCGTACTATAAATTGCTTTCGCTGATTAAATTTGATTTTAAAGCGTTTAAATATAATTATGTTTCAAAAGTTAAAACTGGTACGATGATTCCCAACACCACAGTCAATCTATTGCTTAACATCAAAGCAATAACATCGCATTAAATTAATTATCAGTAAACACTTGCGTGCAATATAAATCAAATATAAATGCACACAACAATTACCTCGTCACAACCGCCCTCGTCAGGGTTACCCTCATCAGGGTTTTCATCATAATCCGAGCTCATCACTGCCCCAAAGGCATTGTCACTCTTGGTGACTTCCCGAAGGATCTCGTTCTTCACATCATTACCCGTCGTGTCACAAGGACAACGACACAAGCACACACAACATCAAGCACCTAACGCATAACATCATACTAGCATTTACATGACTTGTTAACTAAGCATGCACCCCACACATATTCGTAGGATAACACATCCTACATATACCCACAAAACGTCTAACTCATTACCCGACTTATCCCGAACAAGTCATCATACAACACACAAATATCATAGTAGCACACATGCAATTACTATGACTCGTTACCTAAGCACCTACTATGTACATGCACCCATAATAATACCTCCTAGTCGTACCCACACAACATGCAAACTCATCCCCCGACTCTCCCCAGATAGGTCATTATACGACACACAACCATCGTACTAGCTTCTAGCCCACACATCCTAAATACAAGACACAGTCCCTTAGTCCCGTATTTGAATATATAAATTCATAACTCATCGGGTTAAACCCCAAAAATCGTAACACGTTAATTTAATAAAGCACATCCTGTAAGTATGTATGATAGCCCCAAAACAATAAAAACATTAAAGAGGGGATTAGAAAGTCACTGGTTACGTGGAATCCAAGCCCTGCTCTGTAATCGTCCTCTCGCTCAAAGCTCAAACCTGTCAAATGTATGATCTCTTGATTAGAACTCGTTCTAACCGTACATTGGATACATATAAAAATATAAGTAACTCTTGACACTCGGTCTCCTTCGGTCGTCATTCTTTCTCCATGCAAACTAATCACACGAGTACATATACTGGATCGTTCTTGACTCGTCTAGAATTTGTGCACCCGACCCGGGTTTCCATGCATGCACGTGACCCAACATACAAACCCTGAACTCTTCATGCAAACCCTAGTCAGCATAACTCTAGCTGATCCCATCCATGCACCACCATGTACCACCATCCCGACCATTTCAGTGGCCGGTCACTACCATTCGCCGTCGTGCACTCCCCGCTGCAGCCACCGAGCAGCCTCCATACTCCCCCATCTTCATCTTCATCTCTGTACATCGCTCAAGACCAACCCGCCACCATAATGGCCGTCCACAACCGCCGCTCACCGCCGTCGGGGTCACCACCACTGGGCGCCTCCATCGTTGTATTCCTCGTCGATCACCTCTCAAATCCGTCACATTTATCTCACCCTCCTGCTACTGCCCGTAACAGCCATCACGTGCCACATCGGTCACCGTCTCCTCGTCTCCGTTGTACACCCCCACAACAGTCACTAGCATGCAAATTGTTTTGTTCTTATGGTCAATCCTCGTGACAGCCATCACTAGCATGAAAATCTTTACAATCCATGCCATTTAAAAGAGGCTCGGTTTACTCGTTAACCCAACCCGTTAGTTTACGAATTCCAGGATGTTACAGTTGTTATTATGGTCAATCCTCGTATCATGAGCCTCATGCCATGTCACACCCCAACCGACGACGGAAACGTCGGGGCGGGACATGTAGATTGTTCATGAGCACAAGGTTGACTAAATTGAAATATATTAATCATTCAAATTCATTGCAAATGTTCAAGACAAAACAAAATCAAACCAAGTACATAAAATGAAATACATGATGCTTTACTTAAAAATTATCTAGGTCTTATGTGTAGCAAGTCTTGATCAAAATCACACATTAGCACCTGAAATATGAATAAAATAAGATCAACTAAAAAGTTGGTGAGCATACACAGGTTTATACATAAATAGTGTATAGATGTAAATAATCAAATCCTTACATAACATGATAAAATAAGGCATTTATGGGGAGCAACTATTGTGTAACCAAAGTACAATCAAACCTTTGTAACTAGCATGCAAATTGTGTTGTCGGTAACAATCACCCCAATCTGGGTGGGTTTGTCAGACTCAATAGATCTATCATTGTTAACCGTCGGCTTGAATAGTTAATGACTGCACATAAATTGCACACAAAAGTTAACACACCTAGCACTCAAACATAAAGCCCAAATTTGCACACATGAATGTAAAAAGGATTTGTATTTGTGTAGTAAGTGTAAATGTAAGCAATTGTTTGTTTAGAGTTCATGTTTCACCCCAAAAAGTGTAAAAGAGTAAAAGGGGCTATGTAATACTCACTTGTATTGATGGTGTAGATAGCACGAGTAAATAGGTATCAAAGTGATTCTTGCAAATCACCAAATTAACCTAGAGTGGAATGTATGAACTTGAATTAAAATATGAACACGGTCTAAAGTTATATTTAGGGTTTAACGGGGTTGTGTGTAGGGACTTGTACAAAAAGGGGTTTGTGTTATGTCATGTAAGGGATGTGCGTAAGTTGGTATTTGTATTTAAATAAAAGCTTGATATAAAAATATAATTCCGAAATATATATATATATATATGAACTTCAATAAAAGAATAATTGTTTTAGGGTTTTAGTTGAAATAGTTTAAATAAATATGTTCCTGTTTATTTATTTACTTAAAATAGTGTCTTTTAAAAATTAGTGTGATATATTTATTCCACTATGATTTAAATAAATAAAAAAAAATTTATTTATTATTATTATTTTTTTATTTTTTATTTTTTTCAATGATAATGTATCAAGGTATATTGTAAATATGTTTTAGTATATATTTAGAAAAAAAAACAATGTTTTTATTTGTTTAAATATGGTTTAAATCTTAACAAATAACAATGCTTTTATAACATTTCGTTTCATAATGAAGTAGTTTATAAATCTTTTCACAATTTATAAAAGTAAGTATTTTAAGTGTTTTGTTTGTAAAATAATTATTAGATGATTTCTTTTACATAAAATAAAAATAACTAGTAGTTTAAAACCATTTAGGTTGTAAAATAATCATTTCATGATTAAAATTGTAAATTATTGTTCCAATTTGTTATAAATGGTATAGGATTTTATAAAATAATTTTTATAAAATAGTTTGGAGTTGTAAAAACTGTTTTAAAAATAAAAGGGGCTTGCCCGGGTCGAACCCGGGTCTGCCCGATGACAGCTTTAGGCACTAACCACTGGACCAGGGGCTAACTACTGTTATGGGTCTGGTCCTTAATGGTTTTAACGTGTAGTTGGAAAGCGGACGGGTCTGGTTTCAAATGCACACGCAAAAAAGCGCTGAGTGTGGGTTTCGAACCCAATGCCATCTGGTCCGATGGTGAAAGGTCTTAGCCAGTCGGACCAGATGGTTTCGCTGGTTAAGTAACAATCCGTTAATTTATATACGTTTAAATGAATTAAATCAAAATCACAAATTGAAATTGTATGAACTGATCATGAATTCTGAGTGAAGTAGGGTCCAATTCCCTATGTCATATGAAATTGGCAGAGGGCTATTGATCGCCATGAAAAAACGAAACTAATGAGACCACACTTACCTAAAATGGTTAAGTGTTGGATGCCGACGGCTAGGACGACAGGGACGAGGTTCCTAGTGCTCGATCGGTACACAGAGACGTAATGCGGTGAGATTGAAGGTTGGGGAGTTGATACTAGTCTATGCGAAGGTGTGTGGTGATTTAATTTGATTAATTTCACCCTTAATGCTTGATTCGATTGTGGGGATTATGGTGACAGTTGTAGCCATGATCACGCGTTAATCCGGTTGTAACCGAATGACTTTGGTCGTGTAGTAAGTTTAGATACATGCACGATCAGTCTTAGTATGATTTACGGGGATTAATTGCTATTAATTTCACGATTTGAAACGGATTTGAACGCGGTTTGACTCTAGGAGTCAAACTATTCAAATTTTGAATTCATCTGCGTAAAAGACCGAATTGGGCTATTATGTGGATCAGGGATAGCAAGATTATTACTTGTGTGTAGGGAAAAACGAATTAACGGGCCTGAATCGAATTTGAAAGTTGGATTTCATAGTTTTTGGGCCTGTTTGACTTTGAGAGTCAAAGTTTGACGAATAGGGGTCAAAATTTGTTCATATGGGGTCAAGCCTAGTCAAAATGTTCAATTGCAAGGGTGGGGGTTCATGACCGAAGTGTCACTTATTGCTAATTGTATAAACTATAGATCGTTCGATACCTATTTGTTATATATGTCTACACATATGATTTTTTATATATATATGCATTCACACATGTGTGTGTATATATATGTAGATTTCAAAACGTATGCATGTGTAATAAGGAAAACAAACAAAAGGATTTTTGTGAGTTTGTACTGAAACCTTGGATTTAAACATTTGCATGAATAAAATAAGTTAATGCACTAGGATTTGGAATTCAAACATGGTTTATTGCACTTAAAACAAGGACATGAAAATCAGAAATGTTACAGTATCCTCATGTTGAGGGAATTTCGTCCTGAAATTTAGCTAGTTGTGGTGGCTGAATCAGAGAAAAGGTGTGGGTACCTGAGCTTCATTTGGTCCTCATGTTCCCAAGTAAACTCAGGTCCACGCTTAGATTCCCAACGAACTTTGACAATAGGGATACGACTTCGCTTGAGTTGCTTGATCTCGCGACCCATGATCTCCACTGGTCTCTCCACGAAGTGCATCGTTTCGTCAATGCGCACATCGTCAAGAGATATATGGAGATTCTCATCAGCAAGTCATTTCTTTAGATTGGACACATGAAACGCAGGATGCACATTGCCAAGTGACGGATGTAACTCGAGTTGGTAAGCCACTTTCCCAATCCTTTCAAGGATCTTGAATGGACCCACATAGCGAGGTGCTAGCTTGCCTTTCTTTCCAAAATGGATCACGCCCTTCCATGGAAACACCTTCAGGAGAACAAGGTCCCCGACTTGGAATTCCAAGGGTTTTCATCGCTTGTCGGCATAGCTCTTCTGTCGACTCCTCGCTACTCGAATGTTGTCACGGATTTGAATGATCTTGTCGGATGTTTCTTGAATTAACTCGGGACCGGTGATTTGTGCTTCACCAATCTCTTTTCAACAGATAGGAGAACGACACTTACGACCATAGAGAGCTTCAAATGGAGCCATGTTGATACTTGTGTGGTAGCTATTGTTGTAAGAGAACTCAATTAGGGATAGATGTGAATCCCAACTACCACCAAAATCAATTACACAAGCTCTAAGCATGTCCTCAAGAGTTTGGATTGTTCGCTCGGTCTGACCATCAGTTTGGGGGTGGTAAGCCGTGCTCAAACCCAATCGTGTACCAAGAGCAGTTTGGAGAGATTGCCAGAAACGGGAGGTGAATCGAGCATCTCTATCGGAAATTATGTTTAAGGGAACACCGTGACGGCTCACAATTTCTTCAATGTAGATTCGGGCCAATTTCTCAACCCGATAGTCTTCACGGATAGGCAAGAAATGAGCAGATTTGGTGAGGCGGTCAATGATTACCCAAATGCTATCATAACCACTTGAGGTGCGAGGAAGTTTGGTAATGAAGTCCATAGCTAAATTCTCCCACTTCCACACGGGAATTTTCGGTTGTTCAAGCAAACCGGAAGGACGTTGGTCTTCGGCTTTGACCTTGGAGCAAGTTAGACATTTGGCAACATAGAGAGCAATGTCTTTCTTCATAACGGGCCACCAATATTGTTGGCAAAGATCTTGGTACATTTTATCCGCACCAGGACGAATAGAATAACGAGTCTTGTGAGCCTCGTTCATAAGAAATGCACGGAGATCATCGCGATCGGGAACCCAAATACGATTCAAGTAATAAAGTAAGCCATTGGGTTTAGATTCAAGTTGAAGTTCCACACCACACGACATTTCATCGTACATGTTACCCTCGGTGACCGAGACGTGTTGAGCTTCTAGGATAAGATTTTGAATGCCGGTTTGAATTTGGATACAATGAAGCATGACATGGTCCTTTCAACTCAAAGAGTCGGCTACAACATTCGCTTTGCCGGGATGGTAACGAATCTCGCAGTCATAGTCGTTAAGGAGTTCAACCCAACGTCGTTGCCTCATATTGAGTTCTTTTTGGTTGAAGATGTGTTGGAGACTTTTGTGGTCGGTGACACATTTTGTGCCATAGAGGTAATGTCTCCAAATCTTCAATTCGAATACGATCGCACCCAATTCGAGGTCGTGCGTTGTATAATTCTTCTCACGAATCTTAAGTTGCCTTGATGCATAAGCGATTACTTTGCCCCGTTGCATGAGGACACAACCGAGACCTTGGTTAGAGGCATCACAGTACACAACTAGATCATCATTCCCATCAGGGAGAGTCAAAATATGAGCATTGCACAACTTTTGCTTAAGAGTTTGGAAAGCTTCTTCTTGCTTTGGTCCCCATTCATAAGGTTTACCCTTGTGGGTCAAGGCAGTGAGAGGAACATCAATCATAGAGAAATTTGAAATGAAACGACGATAATATCCCGCAAGACCAAGAAATGAACGAACTTCGGTGGGGGTCTTATGGGCATTCCAATTCTTTACAGCTTCGATCTTAGCAGGGTCCACATGAATCCCCTTTTCATTGACGATATGACCCAAGAATTGGACTTCTTTTAGCCAAAATTCACATTTGGAGAACTTGGCATATAGCTGCTCTTTTCTCAAGAGATCCAAGACTAACCTAAGGTGTTGCTCATGATCGGATTTATTCTTGGAGTAGATTAAGATATCGTCAATGAAGACGATCACGAATTTATCAAGGTAAGGTTTGCACACACGATTCATGAGATCCATAAAAACCGCGGGTGCATTGGTTAGCCCAAAAGGCATGACCATGAATTCGTAGTGACCATACCTTGTTCGGAAAGCAGTCTTTGGAATATCTTCCTCTTGTACACGAAGTTGGTGATAACCAGATCGAAGATCAATCTTCGAGAAGCAAGTAGAGCCTTGAAGTTGATCGAAGAGGTCATCAATCCTAGGCAAAGGATAACGGTTCTTGATGGTAAGCTTGTTGAGTTCGCAGTAGTCAATACACATGCGGAACGATCCATCCTTCTTCTTGACGAATAAGACGGGTGCACCCCACGGTGAATGACTTGGACGGATGAAGCCCTTGTCGGAGAGCTCTTGGAGTTGGCTTGCAAGTTCTTGCAATTCAGAAGGTGCAAGACGGTATGGAGCTCTAGCCACGGGGTTAGCCCCGGGTACAAGGTCAATGCGAAATTCTACTTGTCGAACTGGTGGAAGACTGGATAAGTCTTCGGGGAATACTTCGGGAAAGTCCCGGATGATGGGGATGTCTTGAATACTCTTCTCTTTAACATCATTTTGAACAATATGGGCTAGGAAGGCCACGTACTCCTTTCGTAGGTACTTTTGGGCGGTAGTGCATGACATTAACTTGAGCCCTTTGCAAGGCTTTTCACCAAAGACTCTTAACGTTTCCCCCGACGGAAGAGGTATTTGGATGCACTTCTCAAAACAGATGACTTCGGCATGGTGATTTGACAGTCAATCCATGCCTATGATGATATCAAAACTTCCTAGTGGCATTGGCACGAGGTTTATTGGGAATATATGATCATTAAGTTCTAGAGGACAGTCGTGGATAACGGAGTCAATTGTAGGGGAGTCACCATTTGCTACTTCGACAGTGAAGGTTTTCTCTAATTTGGATCGTGTTTTTGCAAGGAAGGGTTCAAAGTTAAGTGACACAAAACTTTTATCTGGACCGGTATCAAATAAAATAGAGGCATATTGACTATTAACAAGGAACGTACCGTTGACCACATCATTGTTGGCCTGAGCTTCATTGGCGTTTATGTTGAAAGCACGCCCGCGAGCTCCGCCTTGTTTAGCATTGATGAACTTCGGGCATTGGTCACGGAAATGATTCGGGTTGCCACATTCATAACAAGCATGACCATTTGCGATAGCGGGGACACCTTGATTTGCCACTTGTTGGTTGATTCAGGTTGGTGGGTTGACTTGACCTGCAAATGCCTTGGCTCTACAAACATTGACCGTATGGCCATATTTCCCACAGTGAGTGCAAAGGCGACAGGGAATGTTTTGGAGATGGTGATAGTTGCATGTGGCACAGAGTGGGTAGATCCCAACATATGGCTTCTTGACTGGTGCTTGAGCTATGGGAGCAACTTGGTTGATAGGGATAGCAGGGGTGACCACAGCATAGTTCTTAGCCTTTCTTTTCTTATTATTATGGTAGGGTTCAGTTTTGGCTTCTTTGATGTGTGCAGGATGGGTTGTGGTGTCGGGAGCTTTCTTGGTGCCTTTTCTAGTCAGAGTACCTGCTTTCACATGGTTGTCGGTCAAAGTATCCTGAATCTTCCTAGGTAATCCACCGATGTACTTCTCAATGCAGCGGGATAAGGGTGTGACCATATGGGGCACAAGGAGACTCAGTTCATGAAACCGAGTTGTATAAGCTAGACTCTCACCACTGTCTTGGGCAAGATCCCAAAACTCAGCTTCCAGTTTCTTCACCTCATTCTGAGGACAGAACTCCTCGGTCATTAGTCTCTTAACCTCATCCCATGGTAAGGCAATTGCTACCTCCATACCTCTAGTTCTCTTTTCCCCATTCCACCACGTGAGTGCCTGTTTTTGAAAGACACTTGTGGCATGACGAACACGAAGGTTATCGGGGCAGTCACTATTGAGGAAGGTGCCCTCAATACTTTCGAACCATTGAAGGAGTCCTGTGGCTCCCTCGGTACCATAGAACTTAAGAGGATTACATGAGTTGAAGTGCTTGAAGGTGTATTGTGGTGGGTTGGCACCACCACCACCATTAGCTCCATGGTTACCATTTGTGGCCCCATTAGCTTGAGTGAGTTGAGTTACAAGTTGTGCAAGGACAGCAGCAATATCGGTGTTGTTGTTGGTCATGGTAGCACGACGGGGAGGCATTCTACAGATTTGCACAACACAAGAAAAGATGTAAGAACTTATGAAAGTTGCTTGGATTTAAAAGGATAAGATAATAAATAGAATGGTTAATCATAGTTTGGATTGTACTCAAATAGTGATATATTCACTTGAATACTATGACACATTAAGGTTAATTAAACTCATATAATTTTCAAGGAGACATGCTTTAGCCTATAAGTAAACACTCATCCCGGGAATTCCCAGGAAAGCATACGGGTCTCTCGGTTGATTGGGATTTATACGAAATGCTTTCCTAGACAGAAAACCCAAAATACAGGTGTCACCCTTCCAGATTGCACGTGTCCCCAAATAATTAACAAAGTTTAAAAGTCTTAACGAGGAAATAAAGAAATTTTATAGATTTAGATTCATGAAGTTTCCACATGCTATGAAGATGATGATAGAGAAATAGGTAAGAAGGTTATGAGGCTTTAGGGTATAGGTAGAGATATTGTTTATTTAATTTATTATTTAAGTATAGTCTAATAAGTTATGAATTTTAACAAGTAAGGCATCAAAATGAATATAATAACTAAGCATAGTAAGCATGTAACACATAATATGTAGCACATATCACATAATCATGAAGCATGGCATAAATGGGTGTCCTAAAGTTATAGTCTAGGTCAAGGGTGTCTAATAACCTAGTTCCCTATAACCAAGGCTCTGATACCAATCTGTCACACCTCAACCGACGGCGGAAACGTCAGGGCGGGACATGTAGACTGTTCAGGAGCACAAGGTTGACTAAATTGAAATATATTAATCATTCAAATTCATTGCAAATGTTCAAGACAAAAAAAAATCAAACCAAGTACATAAAATGAAATACATGATCCTTTATTTAAAAATTATCTAGGTCTTATGTGCAGCAAGTCTTGATCAAAATCACACATTAGCACCTGAAACATGAATAAAATAAGGTCAACTAAAAAGTTGGTGAGCATACATAGGTTTATACATAAATAGTGTATAGATGTAAATAATCAAATCCTTACATAACATGATAAAATAAGTCATTTATGGGGAGCAACTATTGTGTAACCAAAGTACAATCAAACCTTTGTAACCAGCATGCAAATTGTGTTGTCGGTAACAATCACCCCAATCTGGGTGGGTTTGTCAGACTCAATAGATCTATCATTATTAACCGTCGGCTTGAATAGTTAATGATTGCACATAAATTGCACACAAAAGTTAACACACCTAGCACTCAAACATAAAGCTCAAATTTGCACACATGAATGTAAAGAGGATTTGTATTTGTGTAGTTTGTGTAAATGTAAGCAATTGTTTGTATAGAGTTCATATTTCACCCCAAAAAGTGTAAAAGAGTAAAAGGGGCTATGTAATACTCACTTGTATTGATGGTGTAGATAGCACGAGTAAATAGGTATCAAAGTGATTCTTGCAAATCACCAAATTAACCTAGAGTGGAATGTATGAACATGAATCAAAATATGAACACGATCTAAAGTTATATTTAGGGTTTAACGGGGTTGTGTGTAGGGACTTGCACAAAAAGGGGTTTGTGTTATGTCATGTAAGGGATGTGCGTAAGTTGGTATTTGTATTTAAATAAAAGCTTGATATAAAAATATAATTCCGAAATATATATATATATATATATATATATATATATATATATATATATATATATATATATATATATATATATATATATATATATGAACTTCAATAAAAGAATAATTGTTTTAGGGTTTTAGTTGAAATAGTTTAAATAAATAAGTTCCTGTTTATTTATTTACTTAAAATAGTGTCTTTTAAAAATTAGTGTGATATATATTTATTCCACTATGATTTAAATAAATAAAATTTGTTTTATTTATTATTATTATTTTTTTATTTTTTATTTTTTTAATGATAATGTATCAATGTATACTGTAAATATGTTTTAGTATATATTTAGAAAAAAAAACAATGTTATTATTTGCTTAAATAAGGTTTAAATCTTAACAAATAACAATGCTTTTATAACATTTCGTTTCATAATGAAGTAGTTTATAAATCTTTTCACAATTTATAAAAATAAGTATTTTAAGTGTTTTGTTTGTAAAATAATTATTAGATGATTTCTTTTACATAAAATAAAAATAACTAGTAGTTTAAAACCATTTAGGTTGTAAAATAATCATTTCATGATTAAAATTGTAAATTATTGTTCCAATTTGTTATAAATGGTATAGGCTTTTATAAAATATTTTTTATAAAATAGTTTGGAGTTGTAAAAACTGTTTTAAAAATAAAAGGGGCTTGCCCGGGTCAAACCCGGGTCTGCCAGATGACAGCTTTAGGCATTAACCACTGGACCAGGGGCTAACTACTGCTATGGGTCTGGCCCTTAATGGTTTTAACGTGTAATTGGAAAGCGGCCGGGTCTGGTTTCAAATGCACACGCAAAAGGGGCTGAGTATGGGTTTCGAACCCAATGCCATCTGGTCCGATGGTGCAAGGTCTTAGCCAGTCGGACCAGATGGTTTCGCTGGTTAAGTAACAATCCGTTAATTTATATACGATTAAATGAATTAAATCAAAATCACAAATTGAAATCGTATGAACTGATCATGAATTCTGAGTGAAAAGGGTCCAATTCCCTCTGTCATATGAAATTGGCAGAGGGATATTGATCGCCGTGAAAAAAACGAAACTAATGAGACCACTCTTACCTGAAATGGTTGAGTGTTGGATGCCGACGGCTAGGACGACAGGGACGAGGTTCCTAGTGCTCGATCGGTACACAGAGACGTAATGCGGTGATATTGAAGGTTGGGGGAGTTGATACTAGTCTGTGCGAAGGTGTGTGGTGATTTAATTTGATTAATTTCACCCTTAATGCTTGATTCGATTGTGAGGATTATGGTGACAGTTGTAGCCACGATCACGCGTTAATCCGGTTGTAACCGAATGAATTTGGTCATGTAGTAGGTCTAGATACATGCACGATCAGTCTTAGTATGATTTACGGGGATTAATTGCTATTAATTTCACGATTTGGAACGGATTTGAACGCGGTTTGACTCTAGGAGTCAAACTATTCAAATTTTGAATTCATCCACGTAAAAGGCCGAATTGGGCTATTATGTGGATCAGGGATAGCTCGATTATTACTTGTGTGTGTAGGGAAAAATGAATTAACGGGCCTGAATCGAATTCGTAAGTTGGATTTCATAGTTTTTGGGCCTGTTTGACTTTGAGAGTCAAAGTTTGACGAATAGGGGTCAAAATTTGTTCATATGGGGTCAAGCCTAGTCAAAATGTTCAATTGCAAGGGTTGGGGTTCATGACCGAAGTGTCACTTATTGCTAATTGTATAACCTATAGATCGTTCGATACCTATTTGTTTTATATGTCTACACATATGATTTTTTTTATATATATATGCATTCACATACGTGTGTGTATATATATGTAGGGTTCAAAACGTATGTAGGTGTAATAAGGAAAACTAACAAAAGGATTTTTGTGAGTTTGTACTGAAACCTTGGATTTAAACATTTGCATGAATAAAATAAGTTATTGCACTAGGATTTGGAATTCAAACATGGTTTATTGCACTTAAAACAAGGACATGAAAATCAGAAATGTTACATGCCAGCACTTGACTCTTTTGAACTCTTTTTTAGTTTTCAAGCATTTACTCAACCATTTGACTAATAACTGAAATCTCATAAAACACTAAAGTTGACCACTTTAACATTTAGGGCATGTCTATAAAATAGTAAATTACACGAATGGTATATGCGATAAGGATATATTACGAGTTGATCATTTCTTTCTAGAAATTACATATATGGTTCCCAATGTTTACTAATCATTAACACGTTTTGTAACGAACCAACTTTCGGGTTTGTCCTTTAATATATTAATTATATTGTAGAGGGTGTTTTTAAGTAAAACAAAGTTCAGGGATTGTGTTATTTGGTGCATTCTATCAACTTTTGAATAAAGGAGACTTTTTGGAAGTTTAGAGGCACATTTGTAACCTAGAAAAATCTGATTTTTATGGTGGGTGTAGGTGGCAACACACACTTGCAGTGTGTGTGTCGTGAGAAAGATAGGAAAAAAGAGGGGAAGAAACAACAAACTAAAATCTGGAATTTGGAGCTTGAAATTAAAGGTTTTGATCCATATAATTCCTTCAACACATCAAGTAAGATCTCTTTCTTATCTTGAATCCACCGTCTATGGTGTTCTTGGTGGGTTTTTATTGAAATCAAGCAAGGGGTTGTTTTGGGGTGTTGTAAATGATTACTCACTTGATAAAAGTTATAACCTAGCTTTATTAAAGGTTAAGGGTGGTAGATAACATCATGATAACATCCAATTTGATGATTCAATAATTAGGGTTCTTGAGGGTGTTTTGAGGGTTTTCTAATTGGGGATGTTTATGTGATGAATTGAAGGTTGGTAAGTGTCTATGGTGGTAATAGACACATTAATTGATAAGAAACCTCAATCAATTTTATGATTTGGAAATTATGGTTCTTGAGAACCTAATTTGGGGGGTTTTTCAATTGAGGTGTTTAAATGGTGAACTAATAATGGATAAGTGTTTATGGTGTTAAATAAACACAATTTCAAGTTGAAAACTCAATTAGTTTGGTGAATTATGAATTGGGTGAATTTATGGTATTTGGGTGAAAACCTTAACGGGTTAAAATGGGTGGATTTGGTTTAGAATTGTTGAAAGCTTGTGTGGTTCTTAATAAATCAAGATTTTATGATGGTGAAGATCATAAGATCTTGGGTGGGTGTGTAGGTCCTCTCGCGTCTTCTACGGATCTAACTCGAGATGTGACATATCAAACATACGGAGTGCAGAATCCAACTGTACGCATGACTGTGTATACGAGACAATCACAATGATAACAATCAACACATAATGTAAATAATCTTCTCTTTGATTTCCACCAAACACAGAGTTTACAGAACTTGAATACAAATTGTCAAAAGCTTTTTAAACTAACATGTAAACTCCTATTTTTAGACACATTCTGCCATGCAGGCGAACTTAACAAGTTAGCCTAAACTAGGCCTAGGCAAACTTGTTAAGTTCACCTATTACAGAACTTAACCAAACATTACATAAACATAAACATATAAGATCTAAACTATTACAAGGCCTATTGTCACACTTCTATGTCCTAACAGACTTCCCCTTGACAATAATTTGATCTTCTGTCTTCATGCTGAGCTCTTCCACTTCTCTGGTAGTTTACTCCCTGCATATACTCCATGTTTCACACAAATCTCCAATATACGCTTATATTGTAATCCCTTCTCACGTCATTCACTTGTAAACATAATCTCCTTTCTTTTTAGCATCAGTTGGTCTTTCTTTGAGAAGTTTATAAGATTCATAGGATCATAGAAACTTGCTATGACCTTACTATCTTGATCTTCAATCCTTGCTTCTCCAGTGTTCACATCCACATACCACCACTTCATATTACCTAGACAGTCTTGTGGTATTTTCCTCAAATGTATCTTCTTCACTACCTTGACTGGTTTAAACTTGTAATTCCAAATCACCTTACCAATTTTAGGATCAACACTCTTTATTCTCTTTCCCTTTTGTGGTTTAAGGTTTTTATACTTTCTGGAACCAGCTTCCATCCTAATCAACTTTGCAATAGCATCAGTAATACCATGCTTAGATCTATTGATTAAATACTTTGTTTCCAGACCGTTCATCTCACATCTAGGAAAATTATTGAAGTACCTTAGTCTTGGCTTCAAATATTATACACCATCAGATCTTTTCAAAGCAAAAAGATTAATTTCTTCATCAAAGAACCAACTTATAATCCTACCAACACACCTTTATTTGTTCACATACTTTTCCTTAAGAACAGGTGGTGACGATGAAGCATGTAATACTTTCTTCCAACTCTTCACCAACTCAAGCCATTTCTCTTTGGTCATGCATGTATCCCTATACATCACAGGCTCTTCAGTTGTCTTTGTCTGAGCAGTGTCAGAGCTAGAATCAGGTTTTGTGACATCTTTAGTAGAGTCCATAGAGTCAGCCATTCCATTAGAAGTAACTTCAGGAATAACATCATCTTTGATGAAATGAAAAGGCACATTAAGACCATCACAACCTTCATAAGTCAACCTTGTTGTATCTTTAATAATCTCCAATTCCACTATCTCTCCTTCTTCTATCTCTGAGTCATTCTCTTCATCTTCTAAGTCATCAAACAACTCATCTAGACCATCTAAGCAGTCTATCTTTTTAGCTTCATAAAGATCAGAGTCATCTGGAAAGAATTCTAGAAGCAATACCTCTTCATTTTCTCCTGTACTTTTATCACCAGAAGCTTCAACTTGATTTGAAGTAGACTCCCCCTGAAACTGAGATTCCGGAGCAACGTCAGAGTATTGACGATCACCCTTGTTCCCATTGGGATCATTATCTTCATCATCATTTCTTTGAACTGCCTATGTATGACAAGCATATTTAACCACTACAGGTATCTCCCCCTGAGCGTCAATACGCTCTACTAACTGTGATACAAGAATCTGCATCTCAGCTAGTTGCTTGCTTTGAGATTGAAGAACTTGCTCTCTCTGAAAATCATTAGCCCTTAATACATCTACTTGACCTTGAAGACCCACAACTTGGGCTTCTAGGCAAGAGACTTTTCCTTATAGAGCAGGAATCTTGTCACACCCCAACCGACGGCGGAATACGTCGGGGCGAGACATATAGACTGTTCATAAGCACATGATTCAACTAAACTTTCATATATTAAATTTATTCACTTTCATAACAATGTTTCAACAAATACAATCAAACAATCAAAGGAAATGAAATACATCAACAAGTTCAATTTATTTATTTCAACTAGGTCCTCATGTCCTATATGTAGCAACTTGAAACATGCACTCAAATATTTGCACCTGAAACAAGATAAAAACAGGCAACTAAAAATAGTTGGTGAGTATACATAGGTTTTGACACCATAAATAGTTTTCCAAATGTTTGTATACAATTCATATGAAGCATGGTTTAATAAGGCAATTATGGAGAACCACTATAGTTAAACCGGGGAGTACAATCAAACCTTGTGACTTGCACATAATGTTATCGCAGATGTAATATTGGCAACAATCACCCTACCTAGGTGGGTTTGTCAGACACAATAGATCTATCACTGTTACCGTCGGCTTGTACAGAGTTAATGATTGCACTTGCACACAGAAATGTAAATGTAGTTTGCACTCATAGTGTTCAAGCATAAGACACAAATTGCACACATGATCATAATGTAGAATTGTATATGTTGTAATTGCAAATAGTTTCAATGCAAATCATGTTTCACCCCAAAATGTATAAAAATGAAAAAGGGGCTATGTAAACTCAACTTGCAAGTTTAGAGGGTTGAACTTGAACTTGTAGTAACTTGGATTGAATGCCTTAAGGATTGCCTAAGTTAAGTTTGTTACGTTAAAAACAAGTTAAGGATAGTTGAGGGGTTGACAGTGTAATTAGTTGAAAGTGGTTGTTGTCCACTAGAGTGGTTATCATTCCAAAGTAGTACCTCCAACAAAAAAGTTCACAGGAAAGAGTTGGCCGGATCAGAACCCCATCTTTTTCTAGCCAGAACTTTAATGTTTGTCAAATAACTACATACTGGTTTGAAAGTTACTCTATTTGCATACTTAACCAAGTTTAGGGTGAGTTTGGTAAGCTTGGAAAGTATAAGGTCTAAAGTGAAAATATGAGTTTAGTATAGATAGAAATAAATTTAATTGAATATTAAAGGGTTTTAATTTAAAAATAAGGAGTTTTAGTAATAACATGATTTTTGAAATTGAAAGGAACAAGAAAGATCAAAACCAAGTTTTTTTAAAATAAAGTTTGAACAAGTTTAATTAAAATAGGGCTTTTGATCTTGGATAGATCTATGATTATAACATAAACATCTTAGGGATCATAGATCTAGCTAGTTATGAGGAATTTTTGAAAGAAAAAGTATGAACAAGCAAGAACATGAGAAGAACTTACTTAGAATGGAAGGATTTAAACTAGAATCTTCTAAAAGATGAGAAGAACAACCTTTAGTTTCTAGAGAGCACTAGAGGATTGTTGAGGTGTGAAGAATGAATGAGGTTTAAGGCTCTATTTATAGGGTGAGACTAAGGGACTTATTCGCAAAAAATCAATTTGTTGATAAGGAATAGGATTGCAAAAGGTGAAGAATAGTATTTAATGTTCATTAATTTTATGTTTGACTCCATAATTCATATTTAAAATGTTTGATAAATGTAGTTATATACTTATTTGTTTATAAAAAATTATTTTTATAAAGTCTATAAAATCTTAAATATATTACTTTGTTTGATTACAAATGTTTATAAAAGGATGTCTTTCATTTTTATAAAGATTACAATTTGTGTAAATGGTTTAATAAAATAGATATATGTTTACATATTTATTTAAAAGTAAATACATATATTTAAAAGATGTAAACACATGATTAATGCTCATAAATTTTAAAACGTATAATTTGTATAGATGATTGATTTAATAACATCAAATACATATATCATATATACATATTTATAATTAGATTCCTATATCTATATAAAAAGGATGTAAAAACGTGATTAAAAATGTATAAGTTTTATATCAAAATTTGTATAATTGATTATTTGGTATAATCATATATATATATATATATATATATATATATTTATATGAATGTACATATGTTATATATATAATAGGAGGTTAATATTTAAATGTAAGATCAAAAATTTGAATTGATAGATGTTAAAATAACAATTAAGGTGACATATTGTTTTGAACAAGTACGGGGTTCAAATGGAGTGTCGTTACTGTATAAAATAAAATAATGTAGTATTAGAAAAATCATGGATGTTACAAATCTTAGGATCCTTTGATGTAGACGGACCAGCTTGTGAAGAAGTATGAGGAGGAATTGGAGCAGGAGTAACTTGTGGAGAAGTAGTCTGAGACGGTTGTGGTGATATAATCAATGAGTCCACAACGTCCACGTCATCAGCTACATGAGTACTAGCAGCAGACATAAGCTTCTGTGACTTTGGAGAAGGAATATACTCTGAATCAGATGACGATTCATCTTGTAATGCTCTTTTACCAAGTACTGCACCAGGAGGAAGACCCCGAGCAGACTTGCGTCTTGGTTTCTTTAACTTTCTTGTACTTACAGACTTCATTCTTTTCCCAGCATTAGCCACCGGAATGCTAGCATGTCTGTCATAGTGATCTGAGCCGAAATCTTTAGTAGATTTGGAATCAGAATCAGACTCATCATCATTAGCAGGTTCAGAAGAACTTGTGCTAGTATCATTTACATTCCCTTCTTGATACTGTGGAGGAGATTGGACTTGTTCTTCTTCAATATTATGCACATTCTCCTCATTTTGATCAACATGATCATCTACTTGAATCTCATCATGAACCTCCACATTTCATTTATGACATTCTCTTGAACAGGTTCTTGAACTTGTTGTGGTTGGACTTGATGTTGATGTGCTTGTTGTTGCTGTTGTTGATGTTCTTGCTGTTGGGCTTGTTGTTGAGTTTGTTGTTGTGCTGCTAGCTCTTCCAGATGAATCCACTTATCATGAGGTGATGCAACATAATCAAGATTAATTATGTGCCCAAATAATGGTGTTGGAACTGGTATCAGTGCCAGATTCTATTGCTTAACATTCTTACAATCAGTAAATATCCTCTTGGTCATCGGGGTGAGAGTAAGACGATAAGTAGCTGAGGTAGGTTTGGAATGAGATGATTTAAAATCATTTGAATGAACCTAGGGTACATCAGAAAGCCTTGACCTTCTGGCAGGGTAATTTGTGCAACGATCTCCTTGTAGAAATAATATGCAAAGTTGAAACCTCTGTTAAGTGGAAGAGCCACCATGGCTGATTGTAAAGAAGTCTTCAACCCATTAGTTCTAGCTTTCCTCGGTGAGAGACACTGAATGAGTACATGCATAAAGTACCTCCATTGACCCACTAAGCTACCCTTCCATGCTTGAGTATCATTAGCCTTTCCCCTGTATCCTATCTTGTGAAAGCTTCCCATAATCAACTGAGACAGTAACCCCAACGGTTCTTCATTATTACCTCCAAGATGCAGAGCTTGTCTGATAGTGTCAACATAGATTGCCACTTCAGTAATGTTGACAGTAGCTCTAATCACATTCGGATCAATAGTGCAATCATGTTATGCTGTATCCCAGAATTGTTGAATATAATTCAAGTTGATGTAGGGATTTGTAGATAAAGCAACACTGATTCTTGATCTATTCAGAAAATTTATAATATCATGGTAGTTCACGACTTCAGACATGTTTGGATCCAATAACGCCACCTGGTTATGCTTATATTCCACTCTACGATCCATCTGTACATAGCAATAATGAAATAGCAAATTCACAAACATGTTATTACAGATTAAAAAAAACAATATAGAAAGAAATAAAATGAAAAACAATTTTTTTTAGAAAAAACAACACTTTGAGAAAAAATTTTGCTAAGTCAAAACACTACTGCACACTGAGGTGAACTTAATAAGTTCGCTTAGAGTTGTAAGAGGCGAACTTATTAAGTTCGCCTGATCAAGTTCGCTCCACACACTTAACACATATCAGAAATCCAACTTGCTCAGTCAATGAAATCCGATGCAATTAACCACACATATATGAACTATAACCACCGATACAACATTTATAAGCATCAATTTCAGTTTCAAACCACAATAACACCTTTATTATTGACAAAACCGGTCCGACGCACCAAAACCTAAGTTCAGAACCTAAACATGATCAATGTGAACAATTCAACGGGTAAAAGATCTTGAATCTACCTTGGTTTGAAGCGCAAACACTTTCTTATCAAGAGATTAACACAAAACAACTGATTCACAACCACAGAATTATAACAGATCAAGTTCGCTCAAAATGTGCTTAAGTTCGCTTGAGAAGTTCGCTGGAATTTAAAATTGGGTAATTGAACAAGTTCGCCTGAACCTATATATATACACAGTCACTAAGTTCGCTTACCAGGCGAACTTGGTAAGCTCGCTTACCAAGCGAACATGATAAGTTCGCTTAATCTCAAACACTTAGAGAATTTTTAAAATTTCATCATTTTCATGCTTCAACTTTCAAACACCGATCCTTTTGTCTTCCACCTGGATCATGTAACCGATCCAATCCCGAACATTTAAAAAAAAGTTGGAATTTTCATGGAAGCCCGAAAGAAAATCTTTTTGGATTTTTGAATGCATTTGAAAACTGAAATTGAAAACTAATAAACGAACCAAAATGCACATCTTTTTGGATTTTATCTCTACAAACAGAAACACATATTTTTTATTTTTATCTATATATACAAAAAGCACATATTTTTGGTTTTTCTGAAATATAACAACAAATGAACATATTTTTGTTCGAACATCATGAGTAAGAAGATCATATCAGTAAACGAGAAATCAGTCACACAATCTAATTAGATCTATGGGTAACCTATGATACATATTCTCATATATCATTGTTGAATATCTTACAAACCTTTTAGATCATATTCTTTTCAATTTATACACTTAGCCTTGAAATGATACGCGATAAATCTCAACGTAAATAAGATCAGGTCATAAAATGCTCAAGTATTCACACCAAATTTGCAATATAAAGTTGTAAACCTAGGTTGTCAATATTATAGAATTTAAAACTACAAGCATTTTTCTTCCATGTTCTTGTGATTTAAGGTACCAATTTGATGAAAAACAACGTGTACCCCATATATATGCCAACAGAAATATAAATTTGCACTATCTTCAAGATATATGAAACTTATGCAAAGATAATATCAATCTCCCGGATGAAACTATCTCAATTAGCACAGGAAAAGAAACAGATCCCGAAGGATATAAGGAATCAGAATCATTCAAATTGCTTGGTTTTGGATGTAATATCATGATTGATTGTAACAGAAGAATTCTTTAGTAGAATGAATGATTAAAGAATCGATTGATTCACTAATATACGATAATGTGGTCCAACTGTTATCTGGATATTCAATGGAATCAAGATATTGATCCAAGGGCGAATATATGTTCCAATAGATGTTGTCAGAAACATATCTTAGTTCAACATCACATTGCATGTTTTTCGGGGCATAGGCAGTGAAGTGAACTGAAAAATTATGCTAGTCAATATAGTTCGATACTGGTCTCATGAAATACTTTAAGCCTCATATTCTATATCTGATAATGATCTTTTAACACACACACCCATACATAAAATGGGTTCAAATCACAGTTGTTATCAAGAATCATTATGTTTTCACACTACTAATGGTCCAAAAACACTTCTAGTCTACTGACAATCTAAATTACATACACATATCCAAATTAAACATAAAATAGATTTTCAAGATTAGAGCATTTATGACACTATCATTTCTTGTTCATGCAGACTTTGTAATTTAGATCAAATCAAATGAACACAAACACAAATTGTCATATCATATCAACATGTCATCTATGGTCATGTGTGATAGATTTTCAACTGATGTACTATCATCTCTTCTCTAACTTCGAATGATGTCAATTTTTATCTTTGTCATTTTGTTTATAATTTTTATAAATAACAACTTTTTGACTAGAAAGTAAAGTGCAGAGAAATGTAGTAAAGTAATAAAAAAAATAAAAATAAAATCTTCCATGAAAATTATTTTTGAAAAACTTTTATTCCGGATTGATCATAAAAATCATTTTTACCAAAAATTCAAACCTGGTTTGATTAAATGCCTTGGTGAAGAGGTTTGCAAAATTTTCATCGGTGTGTACTTCACCAGCTCAATCAACCTTTTATCTGCACAATCACGAATAAAATGATATCTTATTTCAATGTGCTTAGTTTTATTGTGCTTAACAGGATTGTTAGTTATGAACATCATGGCATTGTTATCTATGAACATATGTGTGCAAGTAAAATTCAAACCGTAGTCTCTTAATTATTGTTGGATTCACAAAATCTGGGAACAACAACTTGAAGCTGTAATGTATTCTGCTTCACATGTTGATATGGAAACTGTGGTTTGCTTTTTACACTGCCATGAAACAAGCCGATTACCCAGAAATTGGTAACCTCCTGTCGTAGATTTCCTGTCCAAACAACAACCTTCGAAATCTGAGTCAGTATAAGTATTAAATTCAAAATTAGAACCATGAGGAAACCATAATCCTAATCTCGGTTTCCCTTTCAGGTACCGGAAAATACGTTTGACTACAATCAGATGAGATTCCTTTGGCTTTGCTTGAAATCTGGAACAGAGACACACGGCAAACATTATATCTGGCCTTGATGCGGTTAAGTATATGAGAGATCCAATCATTGCCCTGTACAAGCGGCTGTCTATATCCTTTCCTTCCGGATCTGGATTCATCTTGTGATTTACAAGAATCAGAGTGTCATATTGGGTACAGTCTTCCATCTTGAACCGGCTCAAGATGTCTTTCACGTACTTAGACTGATGAATAAAGAAACCATCCTCTTTTTGATTAACTTGCAATCCTAAAAATAACGACAACTCTCCTATAGCGGACATTTCGAACTTCAATTTCATAACACCTAAAACTCTTTGCATAACTCTTCGTTTGTTGAACCAAATATAATATCATCCACGTAAATCTGAACCATCAGGTAATCTCCCCCTGCTTTCTTGGTGAACAAGGTTGAATCAATTTGGCCACGATCTGAACCATCAGGTAATCTCCCCCTGCTTTCTTGATGAAGACTATAAAGCGCCTTATCTAGCTTAAACACTCTTGAGGGATACAATGGATCCTCAAACCCCGGTGGTTGATACACAAACACTTCTTCTTTAACCTTTCTATACAAGAAAGCACTTTTGACGTCCAATTGATATACCTTAAATCCTTTAAACGATGCAAATGCCAGAAACAAACGAATTGCTTCCAATCGTGAAACAGGTGCGTTCACCTCAGTATAATCTATACCCTCTTGTTGATTGAACCCTTGAACAACTAGTCTTGCTTTGTTCCTCACCACGACACCACGATCATCTTTTTACACTTTAAAACCCATTTGGTGCCGATCGGATACACGCACTTTAGAAGATCAACCAAATTCCACACCTTTAGCTTATCAAATTGTGCAAGCTCCTCTTGCATTGCTTCAATCCAATTGTTATCTTGTAACGCCATCTCCACATTTCTTGGTTCTATCTGAGAAATAAAGCAAGAATATAAGCAAACATCAAGAACTCCAGTATCTCTAATGTTAGAATATAAACAAGTATTTTCAGATAAAGAACGAGTTTGGACTCCATCCTGCAGATTCCCAATGATATTTGTCACCGGATGATCTTTCAATTCTTTTATGGAAGCCACCTCAGGAACAGGTAGTACATCAACTTGGGTAGTTTACTCTTAAGAAAGAACATTTTGAGTAACTGGTATCACACACTCCAGATTGGTAGGAAGCTCCCCCTAAACATGTGTAGAAGTAGACGAATCATCAATAATTAACGGATCAGCCGAAGAATCCTGGAAAATTGCTTCATCATCTTCAATTTCAGACTCGTGAATTCCCGAACTAGATGCTGCATTAGGATCAGGGATAGAGGAAGGTGAAACTGATAACGGAACCGCTTATATTGGTAGAAAACTGCAATCTTGGTCACCATGACAAGACTCATATTACACTACAACTTCTCTAGAAGACAAAACAAGAGCAAAATTGAAAGACTTGAATAAGCTATCTTTAACACCCCGAGAATCCCCTAAGAAAATGAAGGATTAAAGTTGCCAATCTTCATAAGTTCAGGGGCCATAATGAAAACATACAAAATCCAAGGATCAAAAATGAAAATTTGGAGAAAACGGCCTGTAACGGACCATCACCAACCATAACGGTCCGCTACGCCTCATGACGGACCGTCACCCATCATGACGGTCCATGCCATATTACCAGAGGTGGTTTTAGGGTTGTTGACACGTTTCCGGTGACTCACCCTCGTGACGGACCGTCACGAACCATAACGGTCCGTTACGTGGTCCAGAAGTGCGTAGCCGCCAAGCAAAGCCATGACGGACCGTCACGCCCTCAGAATTTGCCCTATAAATAGATGATCGAGCCCTATGTTTTCTCACACAAATTCACACTCTAAAACACCCACAAACACTTTGAAGTTATGATCTCGAGCCCCGGTTCGCGTACGAGAGTCCGGTTTCTAACCATTCGACTTCAAATTGTCGTAGATAGTGCTGAGGTAAGGTTCTGACTTCTTATTAAGCTTTGGTTATACACCATTAAGTTAGGTTTGTATAAATGAGTAATGTACTTACTTATCTAGGTGCTCTGCCCAAGGTGTTTGCCACATTACTTATTAATAAGCCAAAATACTGTCGAGGTGAGTTCTTAAACTGTGATGCATGAACCCTTTCATGACCTTGGCTGGCATGATTTATTTATGAAAGATTTTGAGTATCTTGAAACGATTGTACTGATTGTTTATATATAACGTATTCTAAGCGCTTATTGTATTTCACTTGCCTGTGGAACGGCATGTTGGACAGGACCCGTGGAACGGTTTTTGGTTATATATAGACTGAATGATTGTTCATAGTTATCTATGAATTTGGGTGTTGAAGCCCATAGGGTGTTGAAGCCCATGAATGTGTTCAAGATACTTTGGCGAGTCATTTTAATAAACTATTTTAGTTTATGAATTCACCAGCATTACGATGACCCATGTTTTATCAAATGTTTTTGAACGCATCACAAGTAGTCATTAGACATGGCATTTCCAGGACTAGAACAAAATGATGAACGATCCAGATGATGGGCATGCCATGAACTATAAGTCCCGAATGTTATTTTCCTTGTTAGGAATGAATGATGTAACTTTTGTTAAACAAGATGTGAACAGTGTTTTGATGTTAATAGACGTTATGGTTTAAGTCTTCCGCTGTGTGTTCTTGATATCAACGTCACAGTAACTAGAAGGCGACCTTCTAACCGCTATGTAGTTATTTGATGAACGGAATGTTCTGTCTAGGAAAGGACGGTGTATAAATCTCTCCTAGACCCGTCATTCTTTCCTAGGAATATCTTTGTTGGAGGTACTACTCTGGTTAGATAACTGTCCTGTGTTACAGGCGTGACAAGTTGGTATCAGAGCCTCAGTTTAAGGGATTTAGATGCTATAGGAATAGTATCTAGACTTAAAATAGGACTCCGAGATTAGTCTGGAATGCCTCAGGATAAGTTAGGTGTATACATTCAGTACGACCTATAACGGGAAATACTTAGAAATAAGATAATTAATGGCATTTTTGGCCAAATGTTGTTAATTTCTGAATTTCTGGATTATAACCGGTTATACGAATTCTGATGTTATACATCTGTATGTAGGTATAAATGGCAGGACGTGGTAGAGGACAAAGCAGGGGTAGGGGTAGGATGCCCAACACTAGATCACGTACTCACGATACGATAAACATAAACCCTTATCCAAATGAGAACGTAAATACGAATACTGAACCCGAACAACCTGTGGAAGAAGTTGTTATGACAGAAGCTCAGTTCCAAGGAGCGGTGGCATCTTAGGAGAAGGGAAAATCAAAACAGTCTCAAAAACCGAAATGAATGAACAAGTGGTGCTGTTCCAAGAACAGAAGACACCCTTCATACTACCCCGATAGGAAACAATATAGGAACCACTCGAACTCATGAAACCATTGGGATGCCAAACCAAAGCACTGGGATACACGGCCAAGGATGAAACTATAAGAACTTCAGCGACTGTCATCCCAAGCCATTTAATGGAAAAAGGGATGCCATTGCAGCTTTGCAATGGGTAACGTCTATGGAAGCGGTGATAAAGATAAGTGAATGCAGATCATATCAAGCTGTGAAGTTTGCTTCACACTCCTTTGAAGAGGAGGCTCATGACTAGTGGGAGACAATTAAACAGACAAAGGGAGAAGCTGTAACTGATAGAATGACTTGGGAAGATCTCAAGTCTTTGATTGTGAAGAGATACTGTCCACAAAATGCTGTGGATAAGGTTGAAGCTGAATTTCTGCGGTTCAAGGCAGGAACCATGACTCATCAGGAGTATACAACTAAGTTTAACAAAATGGCCAAGCTGGTGGCACATTTGGCTACTCTTGAATCTCGAAGAGTCAAATGATACATTCAACGCCTTCCTCCTAAGGTTCGTACCTTAGTGAAATCTATCGCACCCGAGACGATAGACTTAGCTATTGAGAAAAGTGCAGTGATGTTCGATGAGGTGGCAGCTCAGGAGCCACCAAATGATTGATCACAAGAGAAAACCTGATGAGGTTGTTTATAAGTTCAAACCAGGAAATATTAAGTTTCCCATGAGAGGAGGATTTAATCCCAACCCTGATAAAGCCAATCAGGGAATTAAATGCCAGACTTGTCAGAAGTTTGGCCATTTTGCAACCCAGTGCCCGAATGTTAAATGTTTTAATTGTGCAGAAATAGGGCATTATAGGACTTCTTGTCCTAAACCACCTAAATAGAGAATAGGTGGTCAGAATAAAGGAACAGGATGAGTGTTCGTCTTAGGAAGTGGAGATGAATAGAAAAATAAAGTTAAGGAGGTAGCATGTACTTTCTTAGTTAATAATATTTACGCCAAGATTTTATTTGATACAGCGGCGAATAGAAGTTTTGTTTAATATGCATTCACCCCATGTTTAGGCGTAAGACCGATTCCACTTATTAATGCCTACGTCGTTGAAACGGCAAGTAGCGAACAAATTAGGATAACCAAATCATACCCTGATTTTGTCATCAGTTTTGGTGACGATAAGGTATTAGTTACACTAATGCCATTGAACTTGAATGAATATGAGGTTATCCTACGGATGGATTGGTTAAACCAATACCAGGTCCAGATTGATTGTGACAAGAAAACGGTCAAGATTAAGAAATCAGATGAAACTACTTTGATGATTCAGGGTGATAGTGATAACAATACAATTGAAATAATTTCTATAGCGAAAGCTAAGAAAGAATTAAGTAAGGGAGACGGTATATTCATACTCCATGCCCTAAACGTTAAAACCGAAGGAAAGATTGCGGATATTCCCGTAGTCTGTGATCACCCGGATGTCTTATCGAAAAAACTACCTGGTCTTCCACCCGTTCGTCAAATGAATTCCGAATTGAACTCATTCCTGGAGCTAAACCTGTTGCAAAATCCCCTTATCGTCTAGATCCTTCCGAACTGAAAGAACTGATGAAACAAATCCAAGAACTCTTAGACAAAGGGTTCATTCGTCCTAGCATTTCACCTTGGGGAGCACCAGTACTATTCGTAAAGAAGAAAGATGGGAGCATGAGGATGTGCATTGATTATCAGGAATTAAATAAGCTGACTGTCAAGAACAGATATCCATTACCTAGAATAGATGATCTGTTCGATCAGCTACAAGGAGCCAAGTACTTCTCAAAGATCGATCTTAGATCAGGATATCACCAGTTGAAGGTACAAGAAGAGGATGTACCTAAAACTGCTTTCAGGACCCGATACGGTCATTACGAATTCCTGGTCATGTCGTTCGGTCTAACAAATGCCCACGCAGCATTTATGGACTTAATGAATCGAGTCTGTAAGCCATTCCTTGACCAATTCGTCATTGTTTTCATCGATGATATTCTTATTTATTCCCGAAGCCAAGAAGAACATGCTAAGCATCTCAAGATTTGTCTGGAAACCCTGAGAAAAGAAAGATTATATGCTAAGTTTTTCAAATGCGAATTTTGGAAACGGGAAGTACAAATTCTTGGGCACTTTGTGAATGAGCAGAGAATACAAGTAGACCCGAGTAAGATCGAAGCTGTTACGAAGTGGGAAGCCCCAAAGACTCCAACAGAAATTAGAAGCTTTCTTGGACTAGCCGGTTACTATAGAAGATTCATTCAAGACTTCTCCAAGATTACTACACCTTTAACTGCTTTAACTCAGAAAGCAACAAAGTTTGAATGGGGTACGAAACAAGAAAAGGCGTTTAATACTCTTAAAGATAAACTTAGTCATGCACCGATCTTAGCACTACCCGAAGGAAACGACGACTTTGTCATCTATTGTAACGCTTCCCGAACTGGTGTGGGTTGTGTGTTAATGCACCGAGATAAGATTATTGCATATGCATCACGACAACTTAAAGTTCATTAAAAGAACTATACTGCAGATGATCTAGAACTTGGTGCCATAGTATTTGCTCTAAAGATCTGGAGACACTATATGTATGGTACCAAATGTGTGATATATTCAGACCATAAAATCCTCCAACATAATTTTAATCAGAAGGATTTAAATATGAGACAAAGGAGGTGGATGAAACTCATTAATGACTATGACTGTGAAATCAAATACCATCCCGGGAAAGCTAATGTAGTAGCAGATGCTTTAAGTCTGAAAGAACGGAGCCAACTGATTAAAGTAAAAGCACTACGATTAGACCTAAAGTTAGATCTGCTGGAACAAATTAAAGAAATCCAACCAAGAGCATTAGAAGAAAGAAATATCAAGAAAGAACGTATGGTTGGAAAACAGAAGTTACTATCCAAAGGAGATGATGGAATCATGAGATTCGAGCAAAGAACCTAGATTCCAAAGCTTGGAGATATTCAAGAAAAAGTATTAGATGAAGCACACAAATCAAGATATTCCATGCATCCTGGTGCGAACAAGTTGTACAAAGATCTAAAGACTCATTACTGGTGGCCAAACATGAAGAGATCAATAGCCCAGTACACAGATAAATGCTTGACTTGCCTTCAAGTTAAGATTGAGCACCAGAAACCGGCAGGTCAACTACAACAAATAGAATTACCTGTCTAGAAATGGGATCACATTACAATGGACATTATAACCAAATTACCCGAAACTCAGAAAGGACATAATGCCATATGGGTCGTGGTCGATAGACTGACCACGTCATCCCATTTCATACACATCAATGAAACATACTCTATGGATAAGTTAGCAAGGATCTATATCAATGAAATTGTGAGCCACCATGGCATACCACTGTCTATTATTTCTGATAGAGATAGTCGGTTCACATCTAGATTTTGGACATGTCTTCAAAAAGAGTTGGGAACTCGACTTACCATGAGTACTGCATATCATCCTCAGACTGACGGACAAAGTGAACATACAAGTCAAACTCTGGAAGATATGCTAAGAGCTTGTGTTATAGATTTCGGAGGTAATTGGGAAAATCACCTACCGTTAATCGAATTCTCCTATAACAACAGTTACCACTCAAGTATCAAAGATGCACCATTTAAAACACTGTATGGAAGGAAGTGCAGAACTCCTGTCTGTTGGACTGAAATAGGAGACAGTCAATTTTCTGGACCCGAAGTTATACAGGAAACAACAGATAAAATAGTCTAGATTAAACAATGGTCGAAAGCAGCTCAAGATCGACAAAAGAGTTATGCTGACAGAAGACGACGACCGTTAGAATTTCAAGTTGGAGATTATGTAATGTTAAAAGTTTCACCTTGGAAAGGTGTGGTACGGTTCAGGAAACGAGGAAAGTTAGGACCAAGATATATCGGTCCTTACAAGATCATTGAAAGGATTGGAGTAGTAGCTTACAAGTTAGATCTACCGGAAGCTTTACAAGGGATTCACAATACGTTTCATGGATCTTGCTTACGCAAGTGTTTAGCCGATCCAACTCAGGCTATTGCATTAGATGATGTACACGTAGACGACAACCTTCACTTCACTGAACAACCAATCAAAATTTTAAACACCCAAGAACGGAAATTGAGGAAGAAGGTAATACCAATGGTGTTGGTCCAATGGCAAGGTCGGATTAGAGACGAAAAAACTTGGGATTTAGAAGAACAGATGAAAAACAAGTATCCTCATCTATTTGCATCTTAATTTCGAGGACGAAATTTCTTAAAGAAGGGGAGATTTGTAACACCCCTAAAATCCCTAAGAAAATGAAGGATTAAAGTTTCCAATCTTCATAAGTTTAGGGGCCATAATGAAAACATACAAAATCCAAGGATCAAAAATGAAAATTTGGAGAAAACGGCCTATAACGGACCGTCACAAACCATAACGGTCTGTTACGCCTCATGACGGACCGTCACCCGTCATGACGGTCCGTAACGCAATACCGAAGGCGGTTTTAGGGTTGCTGACACGTGTCCGGTGACTCACCCTCGTGACAGACTGTCACGAACCATAACGGTCCGTTACGTGGTCCAGAAGTGCGTAGCCGCCAAGCAAAGCCATGACGGACCGTCACGCCTGGTAACGGTCCGTCACGATCTCGGAATTTGCCCTATAAATAGATGATCGAGCCCACACATTTTCTCACACAAATTCACACTCTAAAACACCCACAAACACTCTTAAGTTCTGATCCCGAGCCTTGGTTCGCGTACAAGAGTCCGGTTTCTAACCATTCGACTTCAAATTGCCGTAGATAGTGCTGAGGTAAGGTTCTGACTTCCTATTAAGCTTTGGTTATACACCATTACGTTAGGTTTGTATAAATGAGTAATGTACTTACTTATCTAGGAGCTCTACCCATGGTGTTTGCCACATTACTGATTAATAAGCCGAAATACTGCCGAGGTGAGTTCTTAAACTGTGATGCATGAACCCTTTCATGACCTTGTCTGGCATGATTGATTTATGAAATATTTTGTGTATCTTGAAATGATTGTACCGATTGTTTATACATAACGTATTCTAAGCGCTTATTGTATTTCACTTGCCCGTGGAACGGCATGTTGGACAGGACCCGTGGAACGGTCTTTGGTTATATATAGACTGAATGATTGTTCATAGTTATCTATGAATTTGGGTGTTGAAGCCCATGAATGTGTTCAAGATACTTTGGCGGGTCATTTTAATAAACTATTTTAGTTTATGAATTCACCATTATTACGCTGACCCATGTTTTATCAAATGTTTTTGAACGCATCACAGGTAGTCATTACACATGGCATTTCCAGGACTAGAACAAAATGATGAACGATCTAGACGATGGGCATGCCAGGAACTATAAGTCCTGAATGTTATGTTCCTTGTTAGGAACGAATGATGTAACTTTTGTTAAACAAGATGTGAACAATGTTTTGATGTTAATAGAAGTTATGGTTTAAGTCTTCCGCTATGTGTTCTTGATATCAACGTCACAGTAACTAGAAGGCGACCTTCTAACTGGTATGTAGTTATCTGATGAACGAAATGTTCTGTCTAGGAAAGGACGGTGTATAAATCTCTCCTAGACCCGTCGTTCTTTCCTAGGAACATCTCTGTTGGAGGTACTACTCTTGTTAGATAACCATCCTATGTTACGGGCGTGACACTATCATAATCAAATGCCCACTCTGGACCAACCGCCTTCTGAGGAATAGATCAATTAGAACAATCGATATGGAACCATTCTTCAATCTGGCGTGTTTCCTTGTTATATACTCTTTTATTCAATGAATTGGAAACATACCCCAGAAAAATTCCTTCGATCGCCTTTTCACTAAACTTAGTAGAAACATCCCTGATCTTCAGAAGAGTACACGGATTCCCAAAAGGAAGAAGATAATTCAAATTAGGCTTCCGATTTCATAACAAGTCTTGATGTGTCGCATCACAGTCAGAACTCGATTCAGAACATGGCATGCAGTATTCATAGCTTCGGCCAAAAAGTTACCGGTAGCTTAGAATCTGCCAACATTGTTCTTGCAGCCTCAATCAATGTTCTGTTCTTTTGCTCAGCAACCCCATTTTGTTGAGGAACATATGGCATGCTAAACTCATGATAAATACCCTTTTGCAAAAAAAAAAAAGAAACCCATCTTACTATTTTTGAACTCGCTGCCATTGTCACTTCTTATACGCCTGACTTTCTGCTTACAAAGAGTCTCCAAGACAAGAATTAAGTATTGAACTGTCTCAGTTGTTTCACCCTTGGTTGCTAAGAACTTGACCCAAGAAAACCTGGAAAAATCATCCGTTACCACCAAACAATACGATTTTCCTCCAATGCTTCGAATACTTATCGACCCGAATAAATCCATTTGAAGTAGCTCCAGAGGAGTAACAATAGAATTTTGCATCTTCGATTTGTGGTACTTTCTATGCTGCTTACCTTGCTTACAAGGAATACAGTCATCAGGCACAGAGAATTTCATTTTTGGAATACTAGAAACCAAATCATTCTTCACTAAGTAATTCATTTTTCTGAAGTTGATGTGAGCTAGCTTCCGATGCCAAAGAATAGAGTCAGATTCAGATGCTTTCGAGAGTAAACATGTCGAAATAGAATCCATTGTCTAAAACATATGTGTCATTTTTTCTCGGAACCTTCATCAGAATCCATTCTTCAGGTATTACAAATCCTGGCTTCAGAATATAACATTCAGAATCATTGAAATGGAATGAAAACTTCTTATCACACACTTGAGATACGCTGAGTAGATTATGCTCGAGTTGGTCAACATAATTGACTTTCTTAAATTTCACCTTTTCATTCTTCAGCGTTCTTTGGCCTGTTATGTACCCGCCTTTATTACCCGCAAAAGCGACATAACCTCCATCAATTTTAATAACATCTTCAAGCAAACGAACATTTCCTATCATATGTCGGGAGCAACCACTATCCACATACCAAGTATTGTTGATAGTCCTCCTTGGTTGACCCTACACAAACAAAGGAAATCAGTTAGAAACAGGGACCCAAGCCATTGTGGTCTTGGGTCTACCATTAGCATCAAAATAAACAACTTCAAGCAATTCACAATCTCTGTTATCATCCACCCTTGGTGATTTAAGCGAGTCAAAATCAGACAACTTTGATTTAGAAACATTATTTTTCTTATCAAAACTAGATTGGTTTTGAAAATCATGATTATTAGAAAAAGAATCAGATTGATCAGTTTCCAAAAGTTTCCTTAAACTCCTGTTCCTTCTACGCCTTTGAGGTCTTGAAAGTTTGACCTCGGGTTGTGAATTCTTTGTGAATCCAACTTTAGGATTCTCAACAGACTTTTGATAAAAAAACATTTTGTCTAACACCAGATTGTACAAACTCTAGTTTAGATCCAACATATCTATCATGAACATGCTGTTTCATCTCTCGCTTAAACTCAGAAGGTTTAGTAACTTGCTGCTTAGGTAAATTTTCCCTGACAGATTGTTTCATCACATTATCAGATGTAGGCTTTCCCACATTAGGTCTTTGCAGAATCTTTACTACTCTTAATTGACAATGACCAACAGCTGGTTTAACTTTCTCTGGAATAAGAGGATTTTTCTCTTTGTTCTTGTAAGGACAATTTATCAATATATGCCCTACTTCATTACAATGAAAGCAAACTCTTTTATCCATGTATTCTCTGATATAAGGAACCCTTTTTTTAAGTTGAAGAACATCCTGATGAATAACCTTCAGTAGAATTAACATCACTACCTCCTTGCTTCTTTGGAACATAAATCTTTTTGGATGGTTCACCAACATAAGCCTTTAAAACTTGAGACTGAACAACTTTGGGTTTTGCCATATTCACCTTCTGTTTGATGAAATCACTTGTTGATTTATTTTCAACTTTTGAAACCTCCTTCTTGATATCACCAGCACTTACAAAACCACTTTGAGATAAAATTGTTGAAATAGTTGGTTGTTCAACTTCATCAGGCTTTGTTGGAATACATCGATCTCTTGTGACTTGGTTTACCACTTTTGGTTTATCAATCTTCACATCTTTAGGAACACCTTCGGTCTTATTGTCATCAAACTTTTCATCATCACTGTCGGAGTCATAAACCATTTCTTCCCCTGTTACTGGATTCACATTCAAAATTGTCTTAGGATCTAAATCCTCTTCATTAATAATCTTCGGTTCCACAACATAGTTTCCATTAAATGGTGGAGGATTATATCCAACTCCAGTGGTTCTTTTATCTTGATCAACATTATCATCAAAAATATCCCAACAAAAAAGATGAATTTCCAAAGTTTTCCAACTTTCTGTGTAACTTGATCACTTCTTCTTCCTTTTCAGAAAGCTCCTTATTTTTATCAGCAAGAATTATATTTCTCTTTTCAATCTCTGCATAGGCCATATCCAGATGATATGCTTGTTCCTTAATCTTTAAGGTCAGAGAATTAATGTCTCTCTTGAGTGATTCAATCCTTTCAATACTCAGCTTATCATTGTCCTTTAATTTCTGATTTACCATGTGCATAGATTTCATATCGCAAATCAAGTTTGTGTTATCATCCATGCCTTTTATCATTTTGTCCTTCACTAAAACATAGTTAGAACAATATATATTACAGATAGTATCTTTTACCTTTGATGGATCAGACACATCAGCCTTGAAGACTTTTGCAGTTGGAATCTCTTAAGTCATCTCAGGTACTCATTTAGTCAACAAAATCTCATATTCTGATACACTTTTTGTGGAAATATTATCTTCAGAATGAACTTCATCAGCACTTTCAGCGTCATTTTCTTCATAAGTTTCTTCTACAGTGATATCCTCAGAAGATCCATCATTCTGACTTTCTACTTCACTCCCTGAGCTTTCTTCATCACTTGAACTATCATCCTCAAATGTCACATAAGTATGAATTTGAGCCATGGAAGGTTGACTCACAGCACCAACTAGATCCTCTAAATGAATTCCCTAGTCATAGTTATCATCTCCTTGAGCAACCAAAGCAGATGATGTTGAAACATTTGCTGAACTTCTAGAACTGCCAGATCCTTGTTGTTGATTTCTTTTTCTTTGATAATTGTTCTTCTTTTGAGAATCAAATTCAAACTTTGGCTTGTTACATTCTTTAGCAAAGTGACCATAATCTTGACAATTGTAACACCGAACCTTTGTCTTATCAAAACCATTCTTGTTCTGCTGTTTGATTCGATGTACTTTCTTCCAGTCTTTTTAAGAAAATCATTTGCTTGCCTCATCAACATTGTCATGTTCCATTGAATATTCATCTCTTCTAAATCAACAGGATCAATCTAATGATAATCTACTTCAATTGCTTATGGATCATGAATCTTACCTCCGATAAAGTTTTCATACGAAGCAACAAAGGATGAAAACATCGCCATATAATCTTCAGCTACCCTCTGACTCGCATGATGTGAATTAGATGGTTGTGATCCAGATGAAGGAGTAGATGTATTTCTAGAAAATCTCAATTGATAAGAATATCCAGAAACATTCTCATTTGGATTATCTTGACCATTTCCAAAAAACAATGCAACTCCAGATCCAGATTTTCCAAATGTTTTAGCAAAATGCATTGAAGGATCTTGAATGTGCTCCATATTAGTTTCCTTCTTCTTCAAATTTAAGTCATGAGATTGAATTTTTCCCAACACATCTTCAAGTGACATCGTCTTGTATTTTTCATTTTCTTTAATAAGGACCGAATACACATCAAATTTTGATGGTAATGCATCTAAGAACTTATCATTAATTTCTTCAGATTCATATTCCACCTCTGCAGTTGGAAGCTCACTAAGCAAATGATAATATCTTGTAGTCAGCTCATCCAAAGTTTCATTTTAAAAGTGCTTGAACACCATAAATTGCTTCTTTAGTAATTCTTTACGACTTTTCTTCACATCCAAATTACCTTCACATCTCTTTTGTAAAGCTTCCCATAAATGCTGTGATGTATGAAACTGCTTGAAACCATGAAAAATTTCTTTTGGCAAACACATTGAAATACTTGCCATTGCCTTCTTCTCTTTGTCATACACCAATTTTTCTTCAGTTGTCAATGCAGAAATGGGCTTTGAAAGATTATCATTTCCCATGAAAGAGTAAACTGGATGTTTGTATCCTTCCAGAATTGGAATCCATAAGCTAGTATTAGTGTAACAGACAAACTGATTGAATCTGGCTTTCCAGTTTATATAATCAGCAAGACTCATTAGCTTTGGAGGTTTTTGAGGAGTTCCAATCTCATTGTCATAGTTCAGCATATTTGTAACATGCACCAGGTTAGCCATACTAACAGGTATACACAAAATATCAAGTAAAACACAGTTTGAAACAAATTTACCCAGAGGCGAACTAGATAAGTTCGCTTCAAATTCCTTAAGCAAACTTGTCCCAAGCGAACTAGATAAGTTTGCTTAAACAAGAATTTGTGCTAAGTTCGCCTATAACTGAATTCAGGCTAAGTTCGCATGTTTCAGCTGAAAAATCTAAGGAAGATGAACTCTTCAACCAAAACACGAACCAAAACTTTCAAAAATCATCATAACTTGCTGAATTGATGGAATTTGATAAAATTGAACCATAGGATTGAGTATAATATGAAATAGAACACTTTTAATGGATCAATTTCTTCAAAAACGTCTTCAATTTGATGAATTCAGTCCCTAAAATCTTCTCAAGAACTTGAAAACTCCATGGATATGAAAATCAAGCAAAACTCAGACTTTTTGGTGTCAAATCATATACAAACCATCACAAATCATGAGCACGATGCTCTAATACCACATGTAGGTCCTCTCGGGTCTTCTACGGATCTAACTCGAGAAGTGACGTATCAAACATACGGAGTGCGGAATCCAATCGTACGCATGACTGTGTATACGAGACAATCACAATGATAACAATAAACACACAATGTAAATAATCTTCTCTTTGATTTCCACCAAACACAGATTTTACAGAACTTGAATACAAACTACCAAAAGCGTTTTAAACTAACATGTAAACTCCTATTTATAGACACATTATGCCATGCGGCAAACTTAACAAGTTCGCCTAAACTAGGCCTAGGCAAACTTGTTAAGTTCGCCTATTACAGAACTTAACCAAACATTACAAAAACATAGACATATAAGATCTAAACTATTACAAGGCCTATTGTCACACTTTTATGTCCTAACAGGGTGTCAAACCATTGAGGAATAATTGGGGATGTTCTAGATTACTAAACATGTGGATTGTTTAGATTATCGAGAGGTGGTGGTTGCTAGCTTGGAAGACAAATCGGGGCCTTCACTAGCCGAAAGTAAGTGCTTTGCACTTACTTAGTAATAGATATGGTGGATAGTGGTATGTAAATAGTTTATGTGGTTAAACTCTATTTATGTGTGGTTTGAAATTGGTGTAATGACTTATGTGTTAAAAGTCACACTTGTATGCATAATGTAGTTTGAAATTGGTGTAGTTGACTATGCGGTATATAGTCAAACTAAAATGTAGTATTTTGTAAATTGGTGTAATTGACTATGTGGTATATAGTTAAACTAAAAAATAGAATGTGGTAATTTGGTGTAATTGACTTATGTGGTGTGTAGTCAAACTAAATTTGTTAAATTGGTGTAATTGACTTATGTCGTGTATAGTCAAACTAAATGTGGTAAATTGGTGTAATTGACTTATGTGGTGTATAGTCAAGCTAAATGTGGTAAATTGGTGTAATTGACTTATGTGGTGTATAGTCAAACTAAATGTGATAAATTGATGTAATTGACTTATGTGGTGTATAGTCAAACTAAATATGGTAATTCAGAGTAATTGACTTATGTGGTATATAAGTCAAACCATTGTGGAATAATCGTGAATTGGTGTAAATTGACTTAATATGGTATAAGTCAAACCATTGTGGAATAATGGTGAAATTAGTGTAAATTGACTTATGTGGTATATAAGTCAAACTATTGTGGAATAATAGTGAATTGTTGTAAATTGACTTAATATGGTATAAGTCAAACCATTGTGGAAAAAAGATGAAATTGATGTCAATTGACTTAATGTGGTATAAGTCAAACCATTGTGGAATAATGATGAATTAGTATAATAATAGGACTTGTATGATGTCTATACTTGTCTTAATGTCGGTTGTTATACACAAGTACAAAGGGGACGATAGGTCTTGGAGTTAAAAACTCCATGGGTGAAAACGAGATGTGGTACTCGTGATTGGGGGTGGATAAAATAGCATTTGATGTTAGTAGACGTGGTAGAAGTTGTATGGTTTCTTAAATACATGTCCATAAGTCGTTTATTTGCACAAAGATGCAAACCGGTGTTGGTTGGATAAGTTAAACGTTGGTTTTGGGGTTTATGACAGCAGGGAGTTTCAAAACATTGATGTGGAGTTCAAAAACGCCTATATGGTAAAGAGCGCTAGAAAAACCTACTGTTCGACGCCTCCAAAACGCTGCCTTTGGAGTTTCAAAACGTTGTTATGGAGTTTCAGAACGTTGTTCTGTAACATTTATGCATTCTTGGACATTTTTCTTAGGTATTCTTTGGTAATACCCATTGGGGGGGGGGGTCTTTGGACATGGTGGTATCATTACTAATGGTTTATGTGGTGTTTCCCTTGTAGGTAAAGCTCTCGGTGTAGTCTCGGTTTGCGTGGATTTGGATTCTCATACTCAAGTCAGGTGTTTGTTTGCTAAATCGTTAATCTCGTTGAGGGTGTTTTAAATCAAGGTTGGTTGTTAATTAGACGTGTGGGATGTCTAAACTTATTATTCGTAAATATTAATGTCGATTTTATGTTGAATGTCATTTTAGGACCTAGCTTCCGCGTTGTTTAAAATTTTTAAAATTGGTCGAAAATTTTGGGTGCTACAACTTGCTATCAGAGCGATGGTTTGAGGGATTCGGATGTGCGAGACACCGAACTCAACAAAACAACCGACCTTGATTTAAAACATGGAAATGGGAATGAAACAAAATATACTAACAAAACAAATTTGACCCATTAGTAAAGAACTGAAAATAACCTACTGGAAAAAACCCCATGGTTCAAAACCCCATGACGCACCAAGCACCACGTTTTTTTTTTCATGTAACCCCTCCCATGCACATTGGTTACACACAACAATCCCTCCATGTTGAAGCATCCCGGTCCTCAAGGATGAAAACGAGATAGGTCTCCACGACGCGCCATGGTGGACACCACTTGGTCCTTCCAGTGGCATTCAGATTGGTATTAGCGAAGTGCCATAGTGGACGCCATTCTTCAATATTTTTCGAGCATGTTCCATAAGTGCGGTCCTTCTGTTTTTCTTTCGTTAGGAGTAAAATAAGGCTTTGGAGGCTCTGATTTGTGCTTGGCAAACACCAAAGGCTGCTGATGTATGCTAGCATCATCCTCATGTTCCACAACCTCATTCGCAGCAGCCTCAAGACTTATGTTACCATAAAATTGAATACATAGGTTGCGTTTTCTTTTGAAAACCCCATTGGCCAGGTGATGTATTATAAATTATACATGTTTTTCAGGCATAATCATACCCATAATTGACCGGTTTTAAGTCATATTCATAGGAAACGATAGTCAATTACTTCCTATTTGAATTTACAGTCCAATTAGTCCTCCATAGCAAAAAAGAAGAAAAAACTCACCAAAATGGAGACTTTTGGATACCAACAGCCAAGCATAATCATGCCTCCCTTAAATCAAGAATTGAATAAGCCAGGAAGTAAAAGAAAGTTAACATGCAAAAAGGCACGGTCGTGCTCCCTAAGGCACACCAGTGCCTAGATCTGTCATGTACCTCCCATGGTCACTGGAAAATAACGAAGGCACGGGCGTGCTCCCTCAATCACGGGCATGCTTGACCCCTTTTTCAGCCTACAAATAGAGGCTCAAACCTCACTCATTGGTGTGCACTTCCAGAGGTAAAACTCGATCCTTCTAGCCCCTTTTTCTGTAAATATTAGTGTGCCAAGTAGTGTAGAATCGTAGTTCTTCATATTCAAGTATTTAGAGGCAATTTATACACACTTCACTTTGGCTTTGTTTTGATCCTTAGATCATTCCATGATTATATCACCGAGTGTTAGTGTAGTAATTTGTATGGCCATTCTTCGCTAGTTCTCTTGTATCACTTCGGTTTTGATGAACCTTGGTTTACTTTAATGTTTTAAATTAATGTATGGTCTGTTTATGTTTCTTAGTTAACTTTTGACTATGATATTCCTTAACGGACGTGAGTTCTTGATTTTCTTTCACTTAAGCTTTAAATCTTATGAATGTCCAAAGCAAGATATTTTGTTAAGCATTCATTCAAAGTTATGTATTTTCATACAAACCTTTACTACTATACTAGGCCAGGTTGGAAAACGATTTAAACTTGTGTTGGTTGGGATTTGGGTACTCAAACAAAACATGTTGAGTCTTGACTTGATCTTTTGTTTTGTGTCGATATTTATGTTATTTTCATGTCTTGGCTCGCATTGGACTTAACCACAGCCGTGGTGTTTTCGATGTAAAAATAGTAGAAGTATTTATGTAAAGAATGTTTTAATCAAGATATTCCGATCTAGAGAAGGGCTATGAATGGATATCCATCTTAGTTTTCCAAAGGATTGTGGGTCACGGTAACCCTACCCGGGTGCCTATCTATTTCAACTTCGCAGAAACATAAGCGATTAGTTCGGATTTCAGACCAATAGTCAAACATTTGGTGCTACATGAACTCTATAACTAACCACATCCTAACATAGATCAGTTTGGGTTTCAGACCAGTAGTTAGACATCTGGTGTTGCATGAATCCCATAACTGACTACATCATTAACTTTAAATTGATTAAACTACACCAAGCGGAGTCAAACCTAAGTGATACCTTGTTTGATTAAATAGTTTTCTACTCTACTATTTTTTCCTTTTTGTTTTTACAACCTCTTTTCCACCTTTTATTTTAGTCAGACAATAGCAAAGATTGATTATTGGGAGCCACTACTGTGTCCATTGGTTCAATAATTGGTTCTTTCCTAAACTAAATTACGCCACGATAGGTGAATTTGCCTATTATGAGTTGTTAGTAAAAGTAAAAATCATTTTATAAAGACTAAATTACAATTTTTGTCCTTTATGTTTTTCCAAATTATGGAATGTGTTCTTTAAAGTTTTGACTTTCACTCATTGTCCTTTATTTGCAAAAGTACTTACGAATTTTGTCCTTTCCACTAACAGCCGTTAAGTTTTTCAGTTAACTCACCCCATGTGCATTGCATACGAGGGCATTTTAGTCTTTTTATCCTAAAGGACAATTCTTGTAATTTAGTTTAAATTTTGTAAATTTAATAAATTATATATATATATATATATATAAACATAAATTCTTCAAAGAAGCCCCCCCACCCTACCCCACCTGGTCATCTTCTTGGTCACACCAACATCATCACCGGCGGACCAGCACCGACACCACCGCTACTCAATTAAAGAATCTTCAATTGGGTATTTCGTTTACTCATCTGGATCACCACAAATTTTACTCAAATCTTTATACAAATGGGTGCTTTGAGGCTCTAAGTGATGGGTATTGAAGGCAGAAACCAAAATTCAGACGAAATTCCCACCTTCTTCCGACCAGAACTTCGCTGCCACCACCGTGGTCGAAATTCAGAAGAAATTCAGATCACCCGCTGTCACCACCGTGTTCGATCTCTCTTCCCGATCTCGTCGCAAATCCAGTCGCCGACCACCACTTAGCTTCTCCCACAACCAACAAATACCACCGTGAACATCACGATTCCAACATATGTTCAACGGAAGAAAACCCCATTCCGAATAGTGGGGTTTTAATCTGAAAAATTAGGGTTCAAGGTCCTTTAATCTCTACCCTGTGCAACCCTTCGCCGCCGATTAGAAACCCCTCTAGATCTGAAATTGCAAAGGGGTGGTGGTTAGGTTTGCTCAGATTTGCAGAAAAAAAAGAGAAAGAGACGATGGAGTAGAGATGGAGTAGCGGTGGTGCTGGTACGGTGGTACCGGTGCCAGTGCCGAATTTGACGTGGGGAGGAAGATGACCGATGGTGTGAGGAGGAAGATGACCAAATTTGGTGTAAGGAGAAATATCTTTTTAAGGAGCTAGGTTATATATATATTTAAACTATAATAAATATGTGGTCAGAATTTAGTTTATTAGTTTTTATATTTAAACTTGGTTTTCATTTGATCTTTTTTCTATATATATATATATATATATATATATATATAATATATATTAGATGGACATTAGTGTAATTTACTTAATTTTTTAAGACGTCTAATACTATTTTTTTTTACGTACGATACAAGTTACCAATGTATTAAATGGGTTAAGCTATCATTGTTAAATCTCAAATAGTCTTTAATTCAGTGTTAAATTCGCTGAATCAAAGCTTCCTCCGTCGTTTTCTTCTATTGAAAGGGTCGATCTTTTTCCTCCATGGCCATTCCCCTACACTGAAATTGAAGGCAATCATCAATTACTCTCATCAATTTCTGCTCTCACGTACACTGCAATTGAACCGCTTCTCCTTCAATGGGTCTTCTGAATCGCCCCATCCGTTTCCAACCCCCTTGTTAAGAACTCGGCCATGGAAATCAGAATCACACCCAAATGGCAGGGACCACGACGATATACAAACGGCGCTTTGATGGTCAGATATGGTCTCCGGCGACTGAGGTGAGTTTCCGACGATTAATTATAATGGAATTTTCAGTTTAGGAAAACCCCAATTTGACTCGGCCATGGAAATCAGAATCACACCCAAATGACAGGGACCACGACGACATACAAACGGTGCTTTGATGGTCAGATATGGTCTCCGGCGACTGAAGTGAGTTTCCGACGATTAATTATAATTGAATTTTCAGTTTAGGAAAACCCCAATTTGACTTCTGTAAGTGTTCTTCATTTGTTTGATTTGCTTCTATTTGTGATTGAATTCGTTTTGTTTTTTCGAAATATGATTTGGTTGGTTTGTTGATTTAGGTGAGGAATGTGGTACTAAAAAGCTTTAAGACAACATTTGATTTACATGATATTCTAATTTCACCAGCAGCTATATCTGCAGCATATAAGTAACTTCCAATTTACCTCCTTGAAGGTATGATGTGGTGTGTCATTGATATTAACAAATCTAACTGAAACTTACTACGTGCAGTTTTCTAATTGTAGAACAAAATACATTTTCATTTATAAACCGGGCAGCAGCAGCACTTTGGAATAATCAAGAATGTAAAATTCATACTAGATACATTGATTGATATCTTATAGTTTAGGGTTAATCTTAGTTTACTAATTTTGTGGTCATTATGTGTTTTAATCAAAATAGTTTGATATATCAACAGTGTTTTGATAACACATTGATTTTATATATAGGAATGTTAGGAGAACTTGAGTTATATCTTAATTGTATTAGACTAAAACTCCTAAAATCATCATTTGGAACAACTGTTACACTGGTTGCTTCTATGAAACCTATAGAAACATTTTATAATCAACTTTTTTTTTGTTTTTGCTTCTATGATCAAATTTTGTTTGAGTAATTTGAAATGTTACTGCTAGCTTCATGTTGGTTCAAGTAATATTAGTATTTGAGTTTAACAGTAACCGGTACTTGCTAATTTGTGCCTGCCAAGTCTTGATCCTAACACCAGTCATTGTATTATGCATATTAACATCCCTAACAGTGATGTTGGAAACACATGCACTTGTGCCATCTTTTCCTAAAGTTCCGGTGCTTATTCCATGCCTAGGCCCACAATTTACATCGTGCACAAATTTGTGCGTCCCGTTTGTATCGATATTCAGTCATCGCCTACACAAAACATTAACTGCTATTAGGAAAAAAGTCAAGTGTAGTTCATATGAAGTCACCTCATAAGTTGTATCATGGTTCATGAATCATGTTTACAGTAGTAAATTAATTTGCTTGTGTATGTGTGTGGACACTTTTGGGATAAGGTGATAGAAGGTCAAGCATGTTGTGTATACTAATATGTTGGGTTTTTATTTTTATTTTTTGTGAAACTTAGGATGTGACGGAGGAGAATCTAGGTCAAATATTGTTCAGAGTTTGATGATTTAGACTTCTTGTTGGTTTTGAGGGCCTCTGCTTTGATCGAACTGAAATTAGGTTGGTTGATTAGCTATTCTAATCTGTAGGTTGATCAGAATGTTATTTTCAAGCTTTGATCCAAAACAAAAGGTTGTTTAGATCTTTTGTACCTTAATTAGGAGATTTAGGTCACTTCAATTGCATAAATATGGCAAATGATATACACTTCAATTAAATTGATATAGGTTTGTTCATGAAAGTCAAAGGAAATTGAAAACTTTAGATTTTTTGTACCTTAATTAGGAGATTTGCCACCTTTAATTTCAAACATTTTGTTTTCTTTCAACAAAGATATTTGGCATAGCTCTCAGAAATGTAGTTTCTCATCATAGTTTATCCTCATTTTCAAACCCTTTCTTAGTTTCTGATCCCGAGTAGTTATTGCTTCATTTATTTTTTGTCAGGGATCAAGATAGTTGTTGCAATTCATTTGATAATTCTTCCTTGATTTTGGAGCATGCTTTGCTGTGTTTCTTGTACTTACGGTTGGTTAAACAAGAATGAAAATGAAGTTGTTACATTGAAGCTTAATCCCTCATTTCAAAATTTGACAACCAGTTTCTGTTTTCTGCAAGCAAATTTGTGACTATCAATTTTTACAGAAGATGCCAAGGTTAAGATTAAGGGTCGGGATCATGTTAACGTTGCCGATGGAATTAAGTAAGTTTTAGTTTGATATTGTCTTTACTTTTGGGTTTTCATTAAATAATTGACGGTACACTTCTTTTGTTGTTGGACATTGTAATTTGAAGTGTCGAGAAATCTAGGGTTCTTAATCAAATCAAGTGGATGAATTAGAAACGCTACTTTTAAGATGTTCAAATGGGAGTAATTGGGAATATAAGGGAACTTAGTGATTGCTTTAATGATATAAACTGAAGTTTTTGTGTGTAGCAGGAGTTTGTTTTCTCTTTGTTGTATACAATAATACTTTGATTATAGTGTTCTTGAGAGATGAATCTGATTCATTTTGTTTTGAATCAAGGTTTTGTGTACTAATGATTTTCTTTATTGTATTTGCAGTAAAGATGTAGCATATTTTCATCGACCAAAAGCTATATGGTATCCACATGACAATGTAGTGTCACTTAAGGAACAAGGAAAGCTGCTTACAAAGGATCAATGAAAATTCTATTGAAAAGCTAAGGAAAAGACAGCAAGCTTCGTAGATACTGATGAGACAAATTGAAGTTTAGGTGTTTTTTATTTGATTTATTGAGTTATATTCTTAACATTGACCGTTATGTAAATATATGAGAATTTGAAAACACAAATGAAAGAAAATAAGTAAATATTTGACTAATAAATCCAAGAGTAATGTGGTCGTATTTCACAACCGCCGCAAAGCGCGGGCTTACCCACTAGAATATATATATATATATATATATATATATATATATATATATATATATATATATATATATATATATATATATATATATATATATATATATATATATATATATATATATATATATATATATATATATATATATATAGGGTTGAGTTCATTAGAAAATTCATTTTCATGAGAAAACTAAAAAACTTATTATTAAAGATACCACATATGTGTAGTACACTAAAAATCTAACCTCTACCCAAAAACCTAAACCCCCCACACATATGTGTAGTACACCAAGAATTGTCATTTAGAGATAAAAGACTAAAATGCTCTCATGTGCAATACACATGGGGTGAGTTAACTGAAAAACTTAACGACTGTTAGTGGAAAGTACAAAATTCGTAAGTACTTTTGCAAATAAGAGCATTCACAGCAGGTTTTATATATGTTTGTGAGTGGCTTCTGCATATTTTAGGGAGTGGTTTAAAGTGGTTGTGAGTAGAGGAGAGAGAAAATGTTACTGTTCATCTGTATATTTGTGAAAACACTGTTCACCTCTATTAATTTTTTAATGTTTTTTGAAACTGGTTATGAGTGGAGGAGAGAGAAAAAGTAATGATAAAGGTATAAAAAAGTATTATTTAATTAAAAATTAGAGAGAAAATGTAGTGATTTTTATTGTAATTATAGAGATGAAGATAGAGAAGCTGATATGAATGCTCTAAAGACAATGAGTGAAAGTCAAAATTTTAAAGAACTCATTTCATAATTTTAGTAAACATAAAGGATAAAAATTATAATTTAGTCTTTTATAAATTTAAAACCTGATAATCATGTTACAAGTATTAATAAAAAAAATATACTATTGACTCGTATACATCACCAGGTTGCCTTTTGTTTTGAAAAACCCATTGGCTAGGAGAAACACTAACCGGCTCGAGCTCCTCTAGTAGCTTTGAGTTAACATCAGGGACAACCAATTTCTCTAGTCCCCATCCCATATATCCATATCATTACTACTTTGATTTTTCGGAAACTCCAGTGTAATTGGCATCACCATCTTCGAAGTTGCTTTTTGGCTTTGGGCGCCATTTGGTAGTGTAAGAGAAGGGTCGTTTAATATGGCTTGGAAGATGGATTCACAATGGTCTATAACTGAGGTGGATGAACTGGCTCTGATACCAGTTGTTATGTATCTTTTCGTTAAGAGATGGGAACCTAAGAGAAGAAAAGTTACCTAGAGATTGGGACTAGGAACTTAATTCTTAATTCATTCATATCTCATTAATACTCTTACGATGACTATATATAACCTTACAGACAAGACACGAACTGCAAATAAACAACTACCCACTACCTTGACCAACTACTTCCTATTGACCACTGTTGCTCGCTGCTTCAACAAATACCAGTCAGAGTGAGGGTCTTGACGTTCTCGCTTGAATCAGCTGCTTCAGGTACCTGCTAAGATACCGTTAGTCTCACCGCAAGAGGGGGTCTCCTGCGATCAGCCTCCGGCGTGAGAATAAGATGACGATTCTTTGAAGGTGATAAGGAATTCTGGAATGAGAGTTGTGAAGGATAAAGTGAGAGTGTGTGAGTGAGTAGTAAAATCGGACTTGGGACTTAGGGAGTCCAAGTCCTTTTATACCTGAACATGTCTCCAGCTTCATACCATATGTGGGGGTATCCATTTCTCTTTCCTTTCCCTCCAGTAAGCCTCTTTCCTTTTTGGTGTAAAGGGTCAAGGTCCCCTAAAGAGACAAGGATCTCTTCTTCAAGACTATCAAGACACATTGTCTTCTAGTCTTGACTTTCTGGAGATTCCAAATGGGTCGCTATCACTTGTACCACGTCACCTCGTCGTTTGGGAGACATGGCTTCGTGGTTCTGCTTAGTATGTGCGCTTCATGTACGAAGCCATGCTTCGTCACCGTACCCATGTCATCAGCCCCCCAGTCAGGAGTGCTTATTGCGCAGTAATGAGGGCTTCTGACTAACCCTTATTAAAAAATTAGTTTCTTTGCTCGACCTTGTTCTTCTTTAATTGATCCGGTTGTGTTTGAAACTCTGGCTTGGTGACTCAACGCGTGTTTCTCGAGATGACGGGACTTCCTGACGGCTTGCGTTAGTTATCATCCCTTTTCTCTCTCTTGTTTTAAATTTGATTTTTTGAAAAATCTCTTTGTATCATCCGATTCTTTTTATTTTTAACTTTTCATCTTCAAGAACGGTTTCTTCTTCCCAAGGTTTTCTTCTCCTTTGTTCGTGCTTCCCTTTTCGCTGATCATCGCTTGAGGAGGTTAGTTTTATTTTTCCTTGTCTTTCCTTTCCGTAGCAATGTCTAAGAACGACTTAAGCATCCAAACTTCCAAAATGACCTAAGTTGCTGTAAATGAATTCTGCAAACAATGGGGTTTGGAAGCGAAGTTAAATCCGACTGCTCCGATCATGGGGAAAACCGTTGATCAGTGTTCGGATGGCATGCTTGCTATCTATAGTCGTCATTTTGAATTTTTGAACCTCTGATTCCCATTTTCTCTGTTTTTCTTGAGTTTTCTTGAGTATTACCGACTTACCTTTGGTCAGTTGTCACCCGTTGGTGTTAGCAAAGTTATTCATTTTGAGGTGTTGTGTAGATCTCTGGGCCACAAGCCGGACCTCACTATGTTTCGCCGTTTTTCCGTCTTACGAAAAATGGTGACTGGTACACCGTTGAGAAAACAAATTGTGAGGAGGGACTTGTGTCTGTGACCATCTCTTTCCTTCGTTCCTGGAAGGATCACTTCTTTTGGGTTTCGAATGAAATTCTTCCCTTCGTTGTAAACCCTAGGAAGCCGTCCAACCCTCTTAACCCTATTGAGCCTGATGTTTCATCTTTGGATTTGGTTGTTTATAGCAAGCTTAAGTCTTTTGCTTCTCCACTTCGTATTTACCCGGAGCAATTTCTTGTGAAGCTCGGGTTGAGTGTGCTGTGGGATCCAGCCTTTGTTCCTCTGTTAACTTTGGATGGGAGGGTATGCTTTATTTTCTTTTATTCCTTTGTTTATTTGCTTTTTGCTTACATTTATTCTTCTTTTTGTAGAAATGAGTGCTTTGGATTTTCTGCTTTTGGAGGATACTTCTGATGTGGAGGAGGATAGGAGGGAGTTGAAGAAGGGAGAGACCAATGCTTTGGTTCTTAACAAGTCTGTCCACTATGAGGGTGGTGCGTATGTTGGTGTTTCGGAGGTTGCCAACACGAAGCGGGTTAAGGGCAAAAGGAAGAAGCCTGCTTCTACCCTGAAGGTCAAGAAAGGGAAAACTCCGCTTCGCTCCGGCAAGAGGCTTGCTACGTCCAGTGCTCGTGCATCTGCTTCTCCGTCTCCTGGACCTATTGACGTATCTGATAATGATGATGATTTTTTAGCTGGTTGTACTAGGTCTGTTCCTTCTACAGTGAAGTTAGAGCCTTTGGATGGCGAGAGTGATTCAGATGGAAGTGGTGGTCGGAAGCCTGGGCTCGTATTGGAGGAGGCTAGTGATATTTATGCTCTTGACTGGTCTGTCAAAAATGGTGACTCTGTGAAGAGTCATTTTGTTTGTAAGGAGATGGTCTTTAATTTTGCAACCCCTACCGATCGCGATGCTCTGCGTAATGATAGCGACGAGGCACTTATTGGACGCATCCTTGTCAATGCTGCTAGGATTCTTACCTCCATCCCTGAAGGTGTTGACCGACTTTGCGTGTATGCCAAGAAAGTGGAGCGTGTGAACCAAAAGAACTCTGTCTTGAAGGACCAACTTGCTGATGTTCAGAACCAAGTTTCTGCTCTAGCTAATCGTGAGAAGCAACTTGTTGAGGAGCTTGATATTGCTCGTAAGTAGTATGATGTTGATACTGTGAAGCTTTCTTCATTGAAGCAGAGTTTGGAGGAGGAGAAGGCGAAGATGGATGTTGAGAGGATTGCACTTGATTCTGATAGGTTGTGGTTAAGGCAGAGAAGGAAGGGTTGGATGCTGCTATTGAAGAGTGGAAGTCCCGAGCCGAAGTACTTGCTGAGGTGAAAAGGTGGCTCATTAAATATGGGTTTCAACAAGTTGTGACTTATCTTCTTTATAACAATGAGTTCAATGTTCCCCTAAGCGATGTGTACAAGAAGCTTTTGAAGCGTGGCCGTCATATGGGACTTGTTTCTGGTTACAAGAATCAGCCTCTGAAGCCAATCTCTGAGTGCAGCAACTATCATCCTGAGGCAGAGCAGGAATCTGTTGAAGCTATTCAACAGATGGAGCAACTAACATATCCTTACATTCGTGAATTGTCTAAATATTCTAATAGGCCTTTGTCTGAGTTGCAAGCTTTGGAGCCTGAGGGCTTGAAGAGGGAAGCTCCTGAGTCCGTATTGAAGTGTATGGGAAGCAAGCGCTCACGCGATGATGCTGATGGTTCTAAGTCTGTTGCTTCGGTGTCCCTGGGAGGGAAGGCGAGGCAAAGCAAGAAGAGCTGAACTGATTCTGCTTCCGAGGCAAAGACTCAAGCTTCTATTGGACTCCATGTTGCTGATACTCAAGACAAGACAATTGCTGCTTCTACTGAGGAGAGAGTTGGTATAGCACCGAGGCCTGATGTTGTGGAACCTGAGAAGGGTGGTGATCCTTCTGTTTGACTTAATCTTTTCTTAGATGTTGTTGTTTTCTTGAACAATTGGTATGCTCTTTGAACATGTTATTTGGATCCTGCGTGGTCATGGTTGATGTAAGCCTTTGTAGGCAAAACAATTTATGCTTGTGTTGGTTTGACTTGTTGGTGCCCTTTGTGCTTGTTGACCTACTATTATATAACAGTCTTTTTTTTTGTGATCATGTATTTGGTTTGTTACTTGACCTTGTTAGATGTTATTTCTTGCTTATAGCATCAAACTTTTGAATCAAGGGTTGACCTTGTTAGTTTGTTTTCATTTCTCCTTGGAGATATGAGATGTTTTCTCTTGCATATTAATACTTGTGTTTTCATATTTCGAGGTTTTGTCAAGGCATGATGTTGCAGACACCATACTAGATAAATCCAAGTTATTACTAACACGAAATGTTATCCTATCTTGCCGGAAGCCCTTTGAGATTTTACTTGGGCGTTATCATAAGCTTAAAATGTTGCTTATGGAGCATTGTTGATGGGAGCTCGCCCGCTTCATAGGTAAACAAGACTTAATACCTAAGGAGTTGTATTGTTTTAGGAACTCAACCTGTATACGGGTAAGTCAAGGCTTGAACTCGTTGAGAGTTTTGGCCTAGGAGCTCATCCCTTTACATGGATAGGTTTTACCCGGACCCCATGTTATAGGAGCTCACCCTCGATAGGACAACAAGATATCAAGTATACTTTAAAATACTTTTCATTCATTGAACTTGTTTCATACAAAAGGTTTGTCATAAAATGCCCCTTGGGCTACGTTGATCACAACTTATATGAAGAAGCGTTGTAGGTGTTTGGCATTCCAGTGTCTTGGAAGCCTCTTTCTCTCCATATCATTGAACTTGTAAGAACCTCTTGTGTGTGTTTCTGCAATTTGGTAAGGGCCTTCCCATTCAGCTTTCCTGTGTCCTCCTGCCTGCTTGCATCATTGTTTCGGAGCACTACGTCTCCAAATTTGAAGTGTTCATGTTTAACCCTCTTGTTGTAGTAGAATTCCATCTTTTTCTTGTATCTCGCCTCCCTGATTCTGGCATGATCTCGGGCTTCTTCCAGGAGGTCGAGGTTCTGCATGATTTCTGCATTATCTTGATGCTTATCTTGATTGATGATTCGGTGTGTGGCCACATCTATTTCGGCAGGAATCACTGCTTCTGAGCCGAAGACTAGACTGTATGGGGTGCGACCGTGGCTTTTTTTCTCCGTTTTCCTGATAGCCCAGAGGACGCTTGGTAGTTCTTCCATCCAATCTTTTTCGTGCCTTCCAAGCCTTGTTTTTATCCCGGATACAATGCTCTGGTTCATTCATTCAACCTGGCCGTTGGACTGAGGGTAAGCAACGGAACTAAAGATTTGCTTGATGTGCAGCTCCGTGCACCAAGCGCTGAATGGTTTATCAGCAAATTGCTTGCCATTGTTGGAGACAATTTGTCCGGGAAGACCGAAGCGACATATGATTTGTTCCCATACAAAGTGTATCACCTTCTTGCCCGTGATCGAAGCTAGTGGTTTGACTTCGGCCCATTTGGTGAAGTAGTCGACTGCTACCAGTAAGAACTTGATTCTTCCTCTTGCTTCGGGGAACGGGCCAACAATGTCCATTCCCCATTTGTAGAATGGCCATGCCGAAGTGACGGTAACTAGATCATGCTTCGGACTTGCTTTGATTGGTGCGTGCAGCTAGCATCCTTCACACTTGCGTATTTCTTCCGAAGCGTCCTTGTGCATTGTAGGCCAGTAATATCCCAAATTCATTAGCTTTGTGACCACTGATCTAGGGCCTGAATGGGTCCAATGTATTCCCTCGTGCACTTCCCTGATCAAATAATTACTTTGATCGGGTCCGACGCAATGGAGGAGAGGTGACAGGTAGGAATTTTTATAAAGGCAGCCATCTTCAATCACGTATTACTTTGCTTTCATCTGCAGCATTGCTGCTTCTGCTTCATCTTCTGGTAACTTTCCTTCTTTCAAGAAGTCTATGACCGGGGTCATCCAATTTTTTCCTTCTTCAGTTATTACATCGTATATTTCTTCTTCACAGATGGATGGAGCTTTGAGTACTTCTACTAGGACCTTCATGGTTAGATGTGCAAAGGTAAGCGAGGCTAGCTTGCTGAGTGCATATGCCTGCTTGTTCTTTGATCGCGACACTTGCTTCACGCTGCAAATTTTGAAGCCTTGCATTAACTCTTGTGCCTTAGCTTTGTATTTCTTCGTGCTTTCTTCTTTGGCCAAGTATTGGTTGTTGACCTGGTTGGCTACCAGTAGTGAGTCAACAAACACTTGTATCTTTGACACCTTCATCTCTTTAGCTATCCTCAAGCCTGCAAGCAATGCTTCATATTTGGCTTCGTTGTTGGTACTGGGGAAGTCTAGCCGAAGAGCATATGTGAACTCTTCCCCCTTAGGGTTTATCAAGACTAAACCAGCTCCGGACCATTCTGTGTTGGAGGCTCCATCGGCAAATAGCATCCATGTGTTTGGAGGATGCTTCTGCTGTTCATCATTCTTTACTATCTTTGGCACTTCTTCTGATTTTTCAGGAACTTCTGCAAGGAAGTCTGCTAGGACTTGAGCCTTTACTGCCGTTCTTGGTACACATTCAATCTTGTGCTCTCCAAGTTCGATGGCCCACTTGGCTAGTCGGCCAGATGTCTCAGGTCTTTCAAGTATTGCTTTGACAGGCTGATCAGTTACCACCTTTATCGGGTGTGCTTGAAAGTATCTTCTCAGCCTTCTTGAAGTGTGAACCAGGGAGAGGGCCAGCTTCTCCAGCGGAGGGTAGTTTACTTCAGCTTCCTTTAGTGCTCTGCTTATGAAGTATACCGGCATTTGGGCCTGGTCTCTTTCTATTAGCAGCACAGCACTCACAGCTTCATTACCTGCTGAAAGATAAACAAAGATTAGTTCTCCAGCCTTAGGGGCTACCATTGTAGGTAGTGAGGTTATGTTTTCTTTCAGCTCCTGAAAGGCAGCTTCAGCTCCTGAAAGGCAGCTTCAGCTTCTTCTGTCCACCTGAAATCTTTCTTGTCTAAGCACCCTTTAGTATTTGAAAGAAAGGTAGTGACCTTTCGGCTGACTTTGACAAAAAATGTTTGAGGGCAGCAATTTTTCTGTTCAAGCTTTGCACATATTTTTTTGTTCTTGGAGACTTCATCTCTATGACTGCTCGAACCTTGTTAGGATTGGCTTTTTTACTTTGCTTCCCCACGATGTGACCCAGGAACTTTCCTTCTTCAAAACCGAAGGAGCACTTTCCTGGGTTGAGCTTCATGCTGATGCTACGTAGGTTGTCAAATGTTTCTCTGATGTCTTCTATCATTTCCTCTTCATCTTGGCTTTTGATTACTAGATCGTCAACATAGGCTTCCATGTTTCGACCTATCTGATCTGTGAATGTTTTGTCAATCACCCTTTGGTAGGTAGATCCTGCATTCTTGAGGCTGAAGGGCATCTTTTTGTAACAAAAAATTCTCTTGGCTGTATGGAAAGCCGCTTTTTCTTCGTCCTCTTTCTTCATGTGGATCTGATGGTAACCTTTGTAAGCATCTAAAAAGCACTTGTATTTGAAACCTGCCAAAGAATCAACTTTCAAGTCTATTTCGGGCAAGGGGTAACAATCTTTTGGACATGCTTGATTTAGGTCTTTGAAATCTACACACATACGCCAGGAGACGTCTGATTTTTTTAACCTAAACTGGGTTTGCAACCCATGATTGATACTGCACTTCCCTCAGGATTCCTGCTTTTACCAGTTTGTCCACCTCTTTGCACACAACTTGGATTCCATCGGGAGCTAAGCTTCTTTTCTTCTGCACCACAGGCTTAACACTTGGTGATATATTGAGGGAGTGTTTAGCTAGGTCTCTTGGTACCCCTACCATGTCAGCAGGGCACCAGGAAAATATATCCTTGCTTTCTTCATGTAGATCTTTGAGCTTGCTCACCGCTAGGGATGAAAGGTTAGCATTTATCTTCACCTTCTGCTCTGGGTATGAGGGGTTAATGCTCATTTCTAAGATTTCTTCATGCTTCTACTCCTCTTCTTCTTCGGCAGCGGCAATGAGCAGAGCTTATTTCTTTGGCTTGATTGTGGCTATCCCCCGATCAGTGGGGAATTTCATCAGCCCATGCGTTGTGGAAACTACGGCTTTGAAGGTACTTATACCTGGTCTCCCTATGATTATATTGTATCTTGATGGGGCCCGGACCACTAGGAACGTCAGATGCTCCGTGCGGGAAAGTGGTCCGTCCTCGAGACGAACTGTGAGTTCTATTTGACCCAGCGGGAGCACTCCTTCTCCTGAAAATCCAATGAGTGGGGTGTCTGCCTTTTCCAATCTTGCTTGAACTTCATCTTTTTGCTGTAAGAAGCATCTTTCATACATGATTTCGGAGACGGCTCCATAATCCATGTATATTTTGTCAACAAACGTTCCTTCTATTTCTGCTTCTACAATGATTGGCGTGGAAATTAACTTTGCTTCCTCTGTTGGAGGGAAGCATATACATTGCTTATCCCAGGATTCTCTTCTAGGCCTCTTTTGTGTCTCGCTTCGAGTGAGGTGTATCATTTTCATCTCCTTGCCTTTTCCTTTTCCCCTTGGATCATTCTTCTTTTTAATGTCATTCACCAAATGAGCGAGTTCTCCTGACTTCACTGCTTCCTCTATTCACTTCTTCAACTGATAGCAATCGTTCGTGTGGTGACCTCTGTCATCATGGAACTCACAATACTTGCTCGAGCTTCTTCCTTCGGAGGACTTTGCGAGAGGACGCGGAGGTCTGAAGCTATATCTAGCTTCTTCAGTTGCCATTATTTCTTCTGGAGTCTTGGTCAAAGCTGTGAAGGCAATGTATTTTTCCTTCTCTGGGGTATTCTTTCGATACGGAGGACGGTAACGGTCCTCTGTCTTTCTTGAATCATGATGGCGGTTGGACGTCCTGTCTACGAAGGAGTGAAACTTTGGCTTTGAGCCAGAAGAGTGGTGGTTCTTCCAAGGATCTCGTCTCTTGGACTCCAGATTTTCTATCGCTTCTTTTTCCCTCAGGTATGCGTCTGCTCGCTCAAGAGCTTCATCCATAGTCTGAGGGATGTTCTTGTTCAGATCTTCAATTAGTTGTTTCGGTCGTACCGCATTCATGAAGCCAGATACTCTCATCTTTTCTGTTGCTCCTGCGTAGGAAAATCCTTCTATCTTGTATCTTTCTATGAAACTGCGGAGACCTTCGTCTTCCTTTTGCTTGATCTGGTACAATACAGCAGCGTCCTTCGTGTACTTTTTCAGCTGGGTGAAGTTAGCGAGGAATCTTTGACTAAGGTCGTCAAAGGAGTCAATGCTTATTTTGGAAAGGCTGCTGAACCATAGGCGAGCAGATCCGATGAGTGTTTGCATGAACATGTGACAACACTCAGCATTTGTCCATCTTTCAACGCCTGCTGCACCAGAGAATATCTGCAGATGGTCTTCAGTATCATTAGTCCCATCATATGTTTTAATGTTTGCTGGCATCTTTATCTTTGTTGGAAAGTCAAAATTGGTTATTCTTTCAGAGAAGCATGACAACGAAGTAGACCGGTACGGTCGAAAGATCTCGTTTGCTTCTGCCCGAGTGGCTGTGAGAGCTTCTTGCATCAAGGGTCTCACTGCTGGTGTTGCCGGACCACTCGTCAGAGGAGCCATATGTTGTCGAAACAGATCCTCACCTGCTGCAGGCTGGGCTATGGACATGCCACCGACCAGGTGCTGCCAGGGTAAGTAGTCTGCCTAGGGTTAGCATACTGAGTCATCATGTACGCAGCAAACTGGGGATGCACCATGTACGGGTATGTGAACCCAGGATGTTGAGTAGTGGGAATAGGACAACTTACATTCACTGGGGTTGTCATTCCCATACTTCGTGCTAGTGGCAGAGATGCCATAGCTTGGCTCATCTGTAATGACATGGGAGAATACATCATAGGCTGCATGAACTGCATCCGCTGTTCAACTGCGTACTCCAGTGTTTCATGCGTTAGGGGAGTCTGGTTGAGGAGAGAAGGATTCTCTCTCTGGACACTAGGTCCTGCTTCTGTCACAGGAATCCTGTTCTGACTCGGACCGGAGCTGACTGCTGCTTCTTCGTTGACAACGTGTATCCCAAAAGGAGGAGGAGGAATAGGTGAGAACGTCACCTCAGGTTCATCTTTGTATGCCAATCGGACCTTAACACCCTTTGCACGTTCTTCTTGCACATATCTATTCATCAGTTCCCTTAGTCGAAGGAAATTCTTCTACACTCCTTCAAGCCTAACATCCATCCTTTCCATAGGTAGCAAGGTGTCCGCTCGAGGGGACGCGCTTGTTATCCTAAAAGGAGAAGGAGTTTGAAACAGAGAGTTGGTTTGCAACAGTTCGACAGATGGTCTGTCTATTGCAGGAGAGTCTTGTCCTGCTTCTTCTCGTGGCGTATGGCTGGAAGCAGGTCGTAAGTTGTGGGGAGGTGGAGTTGTGTCCACCCCCGGAGAAACGTCATCACCTGACATCAAGAATACTTAGGAACAGAAGGAGCGAAACTACGAACGGAGATCTGTTCTATGTAGCGCCGCCCCCACAGTGGGCGCCAACTTGTTGCTACAACGAATAGGCTAAGTATACTCGCTGCTTCAACAAATACAAGACAGAGTGAGGGTCTTAACATTCTCGCTTGAATCGGTTGCTTCAGGTACCTGCTAAGATCAAAGCACCGTTAGTCTCACCGCATGAGGGGGTCTCCTGCGATCAGCCTCCGACGTGAGAATAAGATGACGATTCTTTGAAGGTGATAAGGAATTCTGGAATGAGAGTTATGAAGAATAAAGTGAGAGTGTGTGAGTGAGTAGTAAAATCAGACTTGGGACTTAGGGAGTCCAAGTCCTTCTTTTATACCTGAACCTGTCTTCAGCTTCATACCATATGTGGGGGTATCCCTTTCTCTTCCTTTCCCTACAGTAAGCCCCTTTCTTTTTGGTGTAAAGGGTTAAGGTTTCCTAAAGAGACAAGGATCCCTTTCTTCAAGACTATCAAGACACATTGTCTTATAGTCTTGACTTTCTTGAGATTCTAAATGGGTCGCTATCACTTGTGCCACGTCACCTCGTCGTTTGAGAGACATGGCTTCGTGGTTCTGCTTAGTACGTGCGCTTCATGTACGAAGCCGTGCTTCGTCACCGTACCCACGTCATCAACCCCCCTCCCATGCACGCCAGCTACACATAACATCATAACCTGGAAGATGGATGAAAATCTACTGAGATGTATTTAATTTCAATTTTCAACATGTTTCATGGGAACAATAGTTGCAATGAAGAATATAATGTAAGAAAGAATTCTTTAGTTTGATTTGTGAGAAAATTGAATTTGTGATGAAGAGTATAATGAATTCCATTTGGGATTTGAAGGTTAGCTGAAGGTGTTCGTGAATGATTCACATTACCCAAAGAGGAACTACTAATTTTCTGATATTTTCTCTTGAAATAGGGCGAAATTCTCATATGGGTACTCTTAGTTTAAGATCATGTCAACTTTAATGTGTAAATTCCTTCATTAATTTCTCAGATATTTTTTATTTATGTCGATCAATTGAACTTTGTTGAGGGTATTTTTTTTTCTTTAACTTTCTTTGTTTTTCTTAAGTAAAGGGCATGTTTATCATTTCACATAAGCTGACCCAAGTTTCAAAACTAAATAATCTAACTGCTTCTAACCGAAGTTAGTCGTTTTTAAAGATAGATAACTGAATATTTCAGTTATTGTTTTGGTTAGGGCCTCCACTTTATATAGTATGTGGTCCCTCCACTTTTGTTTCTTCATTGATATGGGACAAAGAAACAATGGAATAGATGAATTCTTTGGAAAAGCCAAAGGGTCCTTTTATAGTCATTTCTTTCATCCATATTTCTTTTCTCATCCGTTGTGGGATGGGCATAGATTTGTAAACAAGAGGGACAAAATTGAAAATGACTAGTTGTTGATGCATCAACACTTGTACCAAATGTAATATAGATATTCTTTCGTATCTTAAAATTTAGCAAATCAAAATTTAGCAAATAAGCAAAACACCAAAGAATTACTACGTTATAGAATGAGAGTTTTGATAAAATGCATTCAACTTTTTGGTGTTTAACTAAATCCAATTGAAATTAAATTTTAAAACTCCAACCCAAATCGTTCTTTGCTTAAGTTTTCATTTATTAGCCAAAAACTAAGCTGACCCAACTTTCAAAATGGAATAACCGAACTGCTTTTAACCGAAGCTAGTCCGTTTTTAAAGATAGATAACCGAATATTTCAGTTATTGTTTTGGTTAGGCCTCCACTATATAGAGTATGTGGTCTCTCCACTTTTGTTTTTTCATCGATATGGGACAAATAAACTATGGAATGGATGAATTCTTTGGAAAAGACAAAGGGTTCTTGTCACACCCTCAAATTCCACCTGCGGGGTTCTACCGCGAGGCGAGTGACAAACCAGGATCATTGTCGTTAGTTATATTGAACGACCACCATTTGAGTTTGAAAATACCAGTATTGGTCATAGTCACGAGACAATACCGTTAAGTTTGAAAACAATTGCGGAAGCGTAAAGTAAAACAAAATGTAAGACATGCTTGTCCAAACACGCAAAACAAGGCACAGAAAACCGAAGTAGTTAATGTAAGAAAACATGTTCAATGCAAGTCATGCAAACTTGGGTGTATCCTATTCCTGAATGTATACCTTAGCAACCTGAGAAAGACATGCTTAAAGTGTCAACACAATGGTTGGTGAGTTCACAGGTTTGTACGTAAATAAATGTTCTATGTTTACCAGATAATGTAACTAGAGTATATCAATAGATAGCTACTCTATGTTCATGCTACTATATAGTGTTTCGCAACCGAAGCTGACTGTTTGGTTTGTTTGTTAGTTTGCCTTCCGCCATGTCCACCAAAATAATGGCAATGTGTTTAGGTCAATATTACACCCGTTTGACCTCCAGTCGAGTTAGCACGACTAACGCGGGTGGGGTTTGTCAATGCTATGTTCCAATACTAACGGTTCGAGATGTTAGGACTTTCATGGTGTGTTTGCACTATAGTACGAAAGTGATATAACAGTAATACAAAATCCAAAATGTTTGTGTGCATGCTTTCTGATGTATTGCAAAATACATCCGTTTTACTGTCTATTTTATTCTCACTTTGTGTTTGTTTTGCGTAGGTTTTCTTCTATAACTGCTTGTACTTAATATTTCTATATATTTTGGTTGTTAGGTCACAAAGGAAGCGGATATGATTGAAAACGAAGAAGAACGAGTTTCCGGTTCGTGCGAGAGGGCTGTGGATAAAAAGAAAGAAAGTTTCTGGATTTTTAACCCCGTCGCGCTACGCGACAGGTCGTGGAATTTCGCCGCGCTACGCGAGGAATGCAAAATGACAGAATTGCCCTTTTAATGATTGTCCGACTGTTTTGTCTTTTCTGGGACCCTCGCGCTACGCGAGGAGTGTGCAAGATCCCGTCGCGCTATGCGACGGGTGGTTTTTCGCAGACATCTCCTTTTAAACCAAAAATTAGAAAACCCTAGGGGGGAAACGAGCCTGGAGCGGCTGGAGGCGACGAAAAGTGACGAAAAAAGGTGTTTTGAAGAGGAATCAAAGGCTGGGAAGGTATAGGATCGAAGAATCAAAGCATTGGATCAAGGATATCGGGTGTTCATCGTTCGGTTTACCTTGATTCTTTGTTTCTCTTTGATTTCTTGTTCTTCCTTTGTTATTAACAGATTATGAATTGTATTTATATGATGTTTCTTGGCTAAACTTTTAGAACTACCTAGGTTTAGATGATTGCACATGTTTGACATTGGTTTTTGTTGGTTTTTAGAACTTTTGAATGTGAAGAACTCATGATGTAACAAACTTGGTTTTGATCATTGGATGTGTATGCGTATTTAATATTATCAATTGAATGATTTTTCAGTCCTCATGTGCTTTGATGAATGTCTTTCATATAATAGGTGCATGCTAGATCAATTGCCGTGTGTTTTTGATTATTGGATGGTTTGCTAGATGTAGTATTCCATAGGAATGAAATTCGTGAATTGGTAAATCTAAATATTCAACCAATCTTAATAGCTGTGAGGTGAGAGATTGTCGGTTTATCTCGTGTGTCTGATCGCTAGTTTAGAATCTTTGTGAGAAGGTCTGTCTAGTTCGTCGTTCGCATCTTGTTTACCGAGTCCAATAGGAAATTCTTAGTTATCCCTTGCACTTAGGTGTATTGAGACTTTCGCGTTGTGAGGTAGATTGTCTAACGGATACTTCTTGAGTAGACTGGATGACCTGTGAGGGGAACCCGTCCAGCCGGTGGTTTAACGGCTTTTAGGTATCTTAGTTGACAATCCTTGAGAAGGGTCGAGGGTGCTCTAGGTTCCCTTTGAGTTTAGTATTTTAAGATCTCGGTATCACATCAGTTCCATTACCGATAGAACCTTCGTCAGACACGTGTAGGATTCGGGCCTAGGTAGTGCTTTCACCCTATCTGTTTTCGTTCCGTAGTTATTCTCACGCTAGTTTGTTTGTCCTCGTCTTTTCCTTTATTTTCTATAGTTTATTTCTCTCTTAAGTAAAAGAAACCCTCCTTTTTGTAATTAGTTATCCTGCATCTGAGTCAGTATTTCGCTGTACATACAGTGTCCGTAGGTTCGATACTCGGTCTTATCTATCTATTCTGCAAACGATCGGTACACTTGCCGTATTGTGCGCGTTAGTTTAGGTTTGTCCGTTTTATTATAAATATTAGAACTTGTAGGTTTTTGCGTATAGTTCGTAGCACACCAAGTTTTTGGCGCCGTTGCCGGGGGAGGATACACTTGTAGAGGATACACTTGTTCCGAGTGTAGATGAGGCTGTAGTTGCTCACTTCCGAGCGCAGGAGGAGAGTCTTCACATCCCATCAACAGAAGAAGTCAGGCAGATTGATTGGAGTGCCCGGTTTGCTGAGATGGAGGCTAGGTGGGTAGAGGAAGGTGAAGTATTAGACACACCAGGACCAGAGACGTTAATGGACGAGTCAGTCCCACCTCTGGTTCAACAGGATGTCCCAATTCAGCCGATTTCCGCATTGTGGGCCGATTCTGATGATGAGTTGGAGTTTTCATCTGATCCCGTGACCACAGAGCATCCTGATGATCAGATTGATGAAGAAAGTGAGAGAGCCAAGATAGAGGATGACATGACGAAGGAGGAGGAGCATGTACTATCCTGGGAGTTTGAGTTTGGTGACGAGTTGGTTGGTTTTACAACTCAAGAGGCTGATGAGGTGTTTGACCCTGTTGGTGACATTACTACTCTCGAGACATTACTTTATGGAGAGCCAGCAGCGGTTATCGAGCAGTCACCAAACCGAGAGGATGAAGAAGAAGTGATGGAGATGGAGCGACCACTTCTTGTTAAGGATGAGCAAACCCCAAGTGTGGGGATTGCTGATGATGATAGCCGGCCCGTGGATGACGACGATGATTATGGATCGCCATCCAGATCCAACGTGCCGCGGGATAGGGTGAGAGAGCGCCTGGACCGGCGCATTTCAAGGACACAAACCTGGTCGATTAGAGGCCTTGCAGTTGTTCCAGACTGCAGAGACGACCATGCTCCTCATTACATGCATGGCATACAGTTCGGTCCAGGAAAATTCAAGTCTTGGTGGCCCGACTCGAGTCTGTTTCGAGTCTTCTGGGGCCTGGTTGTTGGATTCTTCCCGTCCATCGACAAGAGAATGAGATTGAGTAAAAATGATGGGAAGAGGATTAAGGAGAGGCCTCCTGATTGAGTTTACTTGTGAGGCACGAGTCTGGCTGAAGACTCTTCTGTAAACTTAGCGCTACTGGGAGGCAACCCAGATTTTCGCTTTAGTTATTTATTTGCTTTATTTTAGCTGTCATTGTGTTTGTTGCTTCTTCTGTTCTGTGATTCGTCCTCATTATTATGGCTGCTTGTATTTTGTACATTATCTGTTTAGTTTAGTTTTATTTTTATTCTATTATTTGTGTCAGTATTATGCTGCTCGGGTTTTGCTTGCTTTTGTTTTGCAGGTTTGGTTTTTCATAACCCGTACTCAATCTCCATTCGGGTTGTGGAAAACCAGTTACATATGATTGGAGGTGCCCGACAACTGGTTTGGAGCACGATCACGAATGGAATGCTATACGATCGTGCAGCGAGATTTGGATCAAAGGAATACATTGCTAACCAGCTAAGTCTTTTCCTTTTCTCCTTATCTTGTCTTTTTATTTATTTTTCTTTTATTTTTATTTTTATTTTTCCAGACTGTCTTCTGATTCCACATTGGGGACAATGTGTTGTTTTAAGTGTGGGGATGGGAGACTTCGTCTGGATTTTTGTATATTGAGTCTGTTTTTGCCTTATAGCCTAAAATAAATAAATAAATAAATAAATAAATAAAATATATATATATTTGAAATTGTTCCTGAATTGATTGTGAATTTATGAGAAAAATAATTTAGCAGTTGGTTGTCTATCATTTAATTGAAACTTATCGGAAGGAAATCATAGCGAATTTGTGATGTGTTGGTAGGTCTAGTTAGCTAGCAAGCCCATGAAAAATTTAATTAAGAATAATATTAACTTGTGGTTTCTACATTCCTTTAGGCCGATAGTGTAATTCCAACCAGTAGGGTGCGGTAGGTAAAGTCCTGATTTGCTCGAATCTTGTGTCTATAGAATCTCTAGTTTATTTCCCCCTTTTCCTCTGTTCTGCGATAGCAGAGACCTGGGAAAGGAGCGCGTCGCCCTGTTGCTATAGACGTATAACGGGTTCACGCTGCTGATCACAATTAAAAGATGCCCAAAAAGCTATAAGCTTATAGCAAAAAAAATTAAAAAAAATAATAAATAAATAAAAATAAATAAATAAATAAAATAATAAATATGGGCCAGCTGTAAATTATTGCAAGTGATCTGATGGAAAAAACATAAGAGTAATTTATATTCACGAGTTAATTCGTTAAAATAGCTTATCATAACTAATCCTTGCCAAGCCCGAAAGTAGGTAGCTTAGTGCCAAGAGGATGTGGGTCACGGTTAATTGGGTAAATATATAAAATATTTTTGGCTTGTTTAGTTTCCTAGATTTAAAATGGACCAGTATACCAGCAATCATGGTTTCTATGTCGGTATTTCCCCTTGTTAATATGAAATGATTTAATTCGGGCTCGCTAATATTTGATCTCTTTATTCTAATCTTTTTCAGGGACGAAAAAGAGTTAAGTGTGGGGATGTGATGTATTGCAAAATACATCCGTTTTACTGTCTATTTTATTCCCACTTTGTGTTTGTTTTGCGTCGGTTTTCTTCTATAACTGCTTGTACTTAATATTTCTATATATTTTGGTTGTTAGGTCACAAAGGAAGCGGATATGATCGAAAACAAAGAAGAACGAGTTTCCGGTTCGTGCGAGAGGGCTGTGGATAAAAAGAAAGAAAGTTTCTGGATTTTTAACCCCGTCGCGCTACGCGACAAGTCGTGGAATTTCGTCGCGCTACGCGAGGAATGCGAAATGACAGAATTGCCCTTTTAATGATTGTCCGACTGTTTTGTCTTTTCTGGGACCCTCGCGCTACGCGAGGAGTGTGCAAGATCCCGTCGCGCTATGCGACGGGTGGTTTTTCGCAGACATCTCCTTTTAAACCAAAAATTAGAAAACCCTAGGGGGGAAACGAGCCTGGAGCGGCTGGAGGCGGCGAAAAGTGACGGAAAAAGGTGTTTTGAAGAGGAATCAAAGGCTGGGAAGGTATAGGATCGAAGAATCAAAGCATTGGATCAAGGATATCGGGTGTTCATCGTTCGGTTTACCTTGATTCTTTGTTTCTCTTTGATTTCTTGTTCTTCCTTTGTTATTAACAGATTATGAATTGTATTTATATGATGTTTCTTGGCTAAACTTTTAGAACTACCTAGGTTTAGATGATTGCACATGTTTGACATTGGTTTTTGTTGGTTTTTAGAACTTTTGAATGTGAAGAACTCATGATGTAACAAACTTGGTTTTGATCATTGGATGTGTATGCGTATTTAATATTATCAATTGAATGATTTTTCAGTCCTCATGTGCTTTGATGAATGTCTTTCATATAATAGGTGCATGCTAGATCAATTGCCGTGTGTTTTTGATTATTGGATGGTTTGCTAGACGTAGTATTCCATAGGAATGAAATTCGTGAATTGGTAAATCTAAATATTCAACCAATCTTAATAGCTGTGAGGTGAGAGATTGTCGGTTTATCTCGTGTGTCTGATCGCTAGTTTAGAATCTTTGTGAGAAGGTCTGTCTAGTTCGTCGTTCGCATCTTGTTTACCGAGTCCAATAGGAAATTCTTAGTTATCCCTTGCACTTAGGTGTATTGAGACTTTCGCGCTGTGAGGTAGATTGTCTAGCGGATACTTCTTGAGTAGACTGGATGACCTGTGAGGGGAACCCGTCCAGCCGGTGGTTTAACGGCTTTTAGGTCTCTTAGTTGACAATCCTTGAGAAGGGTCGAGGGTGCTCTAGGTTCCCTTTGAGTTTAGTATTTTAAGATCCCGGTATCACATCAGTTCCATTACCGATAGAACCTTCGTCAGACACGTGTAGGATTCGGGCCTAGGTAGTGCTTTCACCCTATCTGTTTTCGTTCCGTAGTTATTCTCACGCTAGTTTGTTTGTCCTCGTCTTTTCCTTTATTTTCTATAGTTTATTTCTCTCTTAAATAAAAGAAACCCCCCTTTTTGTAATTAGTTATCCTGCATCTGAGTCAGTATTTCGTTGTACATACAGTGTCCGTAGGTTCGATACTAGGTCTTATCTATCTATTCTGCAAACGATCGGTACACTTGCCGTATTGTGCGCGTTAGTTTAGGTTTGTCCGTTTTATTATAAATATTAGAACTTGTAGGTTTTTGCGTATAAATTAATAATTGTTCGAAATATTATTTTTGATTAACCACCAACGTTTGGGGACAGACTCGTGATTCGAAATATTATTTTTGAATTACCGTTACGCGAGTGTTTATGTAGTATCCGACACACTTAATTAAACATAATCAAGTGTAATGCATGAATGAATGTTTTAGATAATGGAGTTTGTGTTAACGGAGTTAACCTGAAAATGCCGGGTGTCACATCATCCCCTTGTTGAAAGAATTTTCGTCCCGAAAATTAAATAAAGTCGCTAATTGTCTGAAAAAAATTTGAGTTGTCACATCACCCCCTTATTGAAAGAAATTTCGCCCCGAAATTTAACTTGTACCTTATGTGTTTGCCGTTGACTTTTTGAAAAGTTGAGGATACTTGCGCATCATTTGATTCTCGCGCTCCCATGTGAACTCCGGTCCACGCTTCGAGTTCCAGCGAACTCTGATAATAGGGATTTTACTATGTTTGAGCGTTTTGACCTCTTGGACCATGATTTCAACCGGTTCTTCAATGAAGCGTAACTTTTCGTCTATTTCCAACTCTTCGAGTGGAACCACGAGTGTCTCATCTGATAGGCATTTTTTCAAATTTGTGACACGAAAGACATTATGTACTCCATTGAGTTCCTTAGGTAGATTCAGTTGATACACTACTGGAAAAATTCTCTTCACTATCTCGAACGGTCCAACGTAACGAGGGTTTAGCTTCCTCGTTTCCCAAAACGAATTACACCTTTCCAAGGTGAAACTTTTAATAAAAATTTGTCACCCACTTGAAATTCCAATGGTTTCCGACACTTACCAGCATAACTCTTCTGACGGTCACGGGCTGCCGCCATACGATTTCGGATCTGCATGATTTTCTCTGAAGTCTCGTGCACAAGTTCAGGACCCATAATTTGGCTATCTACTACTTCAGCCCAACAAAGAGGTGATCGACATTTCCGTCCGTACACTGCCTCGAACGTTGCTGCCTTTATGCTAGTATGATAGATGTTATTATAGGAAAACTCCACTAAAGGCAGATGAGTCTCCCTACTATTACCGAAATCAATTATGCAAGCACGTAACATGTCTTCCAGGTTTTGAATGGTACGCTCACTCTGTCCATCTGTTGAGGATGTTACGCTGTGCTCATATCCAGGCGCGTGCCCAGAGATTTTTGTAATGATTGCCATAAGTTTTAGGTGAATCGAGCGTCTCGATCAGAAATGATAGAAATTGGCAGTCCATGCCGAGAGACTACTTCTTTCAGATAGATACGAATAACCTTCTGCATTCTATCAGTCTCTTTGATTGCTAGAAAATGAGCGGATTTGATTAAACGATCTACGATCACCCAGATGGTGTCGCATCCGTTAGGGGTTCGGGGTAGTTTAGTGATGAAGTCCATGGAAATCTACTCCCATTTCCACATCAGGATTTCTGGTTACTTGAGCAAACTAGACGGATTTTGATATTCAACCTTGAATTTGGAACAAGTCAGACACTTGCTCACGTAGGTGGCTATATCTGTTTTCATGTTCGGCCACCGGTACAAAAATTTCAGATCATGATACATCCTGTCAGAACCGGGATGAATAGAATATCGAGACTTGTGTGCTTCGTATAGTATTTTTCATGGATTTTCAACTGACAGGAAGCATATGCGATGACCTTCTCACGTTGTATCAACACACAACCAAGACCCTGAATGGAAGCATGGCAATACAATACGAAATCATCCGTTCCCTCTGGAAGGGATAAGATGTGTGCGCTACAAAGTTTCTGCTTCAACAGCTGGAATGCGGATTCTTGTGTGTCACTCCATTTATACGAATTACCTTTGTGGGTTAGGGCAGTGAGAGGTTGAGCGATCTTCGAGAATCCCTCGATTAATCGACGGTAGTAGCTAGCGAAACCTAGAAATTGTTGCACCTCCGTTGGGGTCGTTGGTGCTGCCCAATTCTTGATGGCTTCTACTTTGGTGGATCGACATGTATTCCTTTCTTGTTGACTACATTCCCTAAGAATTGAACTTCGCGAATCCAGAAATTGCACTTGGAAAATTTGGCATACAGCTCTTGCTTTAGCAGTTCCAGAATTAAGCGCAGATGCTCCTCATGTTCTTCCCTGCTCTTGGAATAGATGAGAATATCATCAATGAAAACGATGATGGACTTGTCGAGGTAGGGTTTACACACTCGGTTCATGAGATCCATGAATACCGCGGGTGCGTTGGTTAACCTAAATGGCATGACCAAAAACTCATAATGGTCGTACCGGGTTCTGAATGCAGTTTTAGAGATGTCTTCATCTCGAACTCTTAGTTGATGATAACCTGATCTTAGACTCTGACTCAACTAACTAAACTGAATTACATTGGGGAATTTGTATTGATTATAACTAATGGAACTCTCTAACTAACGACACCAAATAGAAAGCAAGAGACTTTAGACAACTCACAAATAGGGAAAGCACTAGCTAGACTCTGAATCCTATGCATGTACTTTGGAAATCTCTCGGATACGGAAACTATGATGGAACCGGGCTCTTAGAATACGACACACTTAGACAACCTAGTGAATCCCATATCATTCTCCGGGTGTGACCAAAAAGGAAACCCTAAGGGACGTGTGAAACTCACCAATTAGTCGGATCACCTCTCAGCTATCTCCAACAACACTAAAGTACTCGCTATACAGATTACCTCTCAGTCTCACTATCTCAATACACCTTTCAGTGCAAGGAGTAACTTGATTTCACTTGACAAGACACGGAATAACAACGATGCTAAAGAAACCTAGGAAACCCACCTTTCAGAGCAATTAACCTAAAGACCCTAACACCAAAGATTACCCGACAACTTCGCACCTTTCAGCTATTGAAGTAAGCAGAATACTCAACCCTAAAAGACTCTCAATCGATGTTCCTATGGATATGACGTTAGTGAACCATAAACAAATCACATGCACACAGCTAGTGACCTAATATGCGACCATACATGAAAGACATTCGCAAAGCAGCATATGGAACATTCAACATATCTTGAATCAAGATTAAATACGCATACACATCCAATCAAACAAAAACAAGTTCTTTACTTTAATATTAGTCCATCAACAAGAAACCGAAATCCGAAATCAATCCAAATAACAACGCATAATCATCAAAATCTAGGTAGTTCAAGAAATCTAGCCTACTACCATCATCAAAACATCAACATAGAGTCTAATATCCATGATCATGATACAAGATAGATGAATCAAAGAGCAAAAGATAAGAAATATAAACCGAAAAGACGATAATCCAATCGATCCACGCATCCAACGTTTCAATCCTTGATCCCTTGAGACTTCTCTCACTCTAAATTGCCAAAAAGCTTCAAACTTTGCGTCTGGAATCGAATTATAAACCCTAAGATTGACCCTAACCTTTTATACCTAGAAAATAGGCCAAAATCTGCGTAACTGGGTTCCCTCGCGTACCGCGAGGCCCATGAACCATTTCTGTCTCCTACCGCGGAAGACCAGCAACTCACGAAGTTTTCAGGAAAACACACCCCTCTCGTATCACGAGTGGGAGCCCCCTATTGGCTCGCGTACCGTGGGGACACCACCATAACAGAAAGTTTCCGGCCTTTTCCCGTTTCACTTGTTTGCTCGTGCCTTCACGTATTTTGATTGTTTAAGCTCCAAAGCATCCCGATTACCTACAAACCATGGCACAAATCAATACTAACTATAAACGACTCAATATGACTCTAAAACTACATAAAAATGACACGAAATACACAGGAATAAGAGGTGTGCTTTGCAACACATCAGTAATCGATACACATACGGAAAGTCCCATTTCTCTTTTTGACGAACAAGACTTGGGCTCCCCATGGCGATGAGCTAGGTTATATGAAACCCTTATCCAACAACTCTTGCATTTGTGTAGATAAATCTTGTAACTCACTCGGTGCAAGTATATAGGGTGCTCGAGCAATTGGCGCTGCTTCGGGTGTTAGATCAATCTGAAATTCGACTTGACGATGGGGTGGAAGACCAGGTAAATCCTCGTGAAATACTTTCGGAAAATCATGAATAATATGAATGTCAGCAATCTTCTTCTCTTCGAAAGGTTGTTCGATGACAAGAGCTAGAATAGCGGCATGACCTTTACGCAACCACAGCTCTATTCCCGACTTGAAATCTAAGTCGCTCTTTGATATGCAGAATAAGTCCTACAAGCTCTCTCTTTTCTTTTATGGCAGAGATCTCTCCACACCAAGGAACCAAATCACAATGATCAAACAACTGGAAATGATAACAGAATGCATAGGTAATTTAAGGAGTTCCAATAAGCGGATAAATATAGTATACCACCTTACTTCTTTCGTCTATGAGGAAGAAAGAAAATTGAAGAACCCGCGGATATGTGTAAAACTTCAATTCTTGTTAGCCGCTCTGGTAAAGACAAGATATACTTTGACCAGAGGTGCTCGGAATCTTTTTGTCGATTCGGGGGAAGTTGTCTTAAAGCAAGTCCCAAGAACGAGGAGAAAGAAGATAGCCTAAAGCGAAAGGCCTACAACCAGAGCCAAGTAGACAGATAGCCTTGCTTGGACCGGGGAACCAATCAGTCCCCAAGCAGGTCCAAGTATCAGTGATTAGACGTAGGGTTTGCTCCTTTCCTCTAGCTTCACCTCCCCTATCGCTTACCGTTAACTGCTACTACAGCTCCCAAAGAGATTTTCCCGCTAAAGAAAAGTGGGAAATCGCATCGATACTGTCTTTGATTCTATCCTCTTGGGCTTTCCCCTTTCTGCTCTTTATAGTTGACCAACTCAAACCATGTATGTGCAGTCCTGCGCTCCGTGGAGCGTATGAATTTCCTGGAATGTAGATAGACCAAAAGAAAGACTAAAGGGATAAGATTATCATGTAGTTGATCGGATCAGATAGCCCTTCGGGCAACCAACCAAACCCGGCACATCAAATTCCATTCCGATCAACAACTTGGAGGTATGGCTGAGTGGCTTAATGCATTGGTTTGCTAAATCGACATACAAGAAGATTGTATCATGGGTTCAAATCCTATTTCCTTCGGAACAGAAGTGAAACGGGCGGGAGAAATGACGTGAGAGAAAGAACCTCTTGGTGGAGTCCAGCCCCCCAGAATAGCACTACTTAGTGACTAGGAGCGGAGAGACCTTTGCGCGTTCTTTTCGGAGAAAGAAGAAGCATGGCATGAGATAGGCGGAGGAAGAATTTCCGATAGAGAATTACTTGACTCGATGGATGGAGGTAGAGCCGTCCAACTCAAGCATGAAATCAATGTTGAGTCAACAATAATCCAGAGGGGCACCACCAAGCGGGATCGAGACCATCCCCTTGAAGCCTTACTAAGAAGGGCTATAATGCTGAGTCAAGGATGCTCTGCCTTATCTATAGAAGCAGTCAACTGACTTCTGAATGAATTCGCTCCTTGGTTTGGTAATGGATTAATCTATAGATAGAAAGCCCTATGATGGGAAACTACCACGTTAGGTTTGGAGAGAGATAGGACCGGTTATATAATAGGGGGAGCAGATACAAGCTTTTTCTTTTAATAGCCGGCCAAATAACTATAGGATCATCGGTCTACTCTACCTCAATTCACCATTTCGAACCAATGAGTTCAAAATGAGAGAATCAGGCTGCACAAAAGATCTAGGTAGCAAAGTACGAGTTGGAGAGATGCATTTCCTTCCGAGCTCACATTCGTTCTATATAATATATTCATAGAGATCTCATTTAAGTGAATCAATACTATATACGGGAATGTATCTTTTATAAAGAGTGAGTTCCACTGAAGGAAAAAACTTTGGATCTTTATTTAAAAGAGATTCAAAGGAACCTTTCTCATAGTATACCGTATCGAAAGATACAAAAGGAAATCAAAGATTTTAATCTTTTTTTTTTCTAAATAGCTCATTTGGAAGATAACTTTCCTTAGAGACAATTTCCTTAGTCCCCACTCTTCCACATAGTGTGTGACCGCGATCCACAAACTGACGCATGGGACGTAGCCTTCAAAGCCGCGTGCATTCTACCTTCTTCAGACCGTAACGTAAGTAACTCAGTGCTCTATACGTGGGAAATGAAAGCAGACTTTGTTCGGATCCTCCCACATGTTCAATCTTTTTTTAGCGGTTTCCACAGATATCTTTCTCATTAATGCAACCTTCATTTTTCTCATTCATGGAGTTGTCTTTAGTACGTCTAAGAAATTTGATTTTCCACCATTAGTAAGTAATGTGGGTTGGCTTGGATTACTTTGTGTTGCGCGCCTAGGAGGGCAGCGCTCTTTGGGATGCGGAGGAGCTATTATCGCCCAGTTCCCTAACCTAATGTGGCACCGGGTTCGGACCGCAAGAAACTATAGCATGGGGGGCTTAGAATCCTTTTGCCGCTGCAAGGCTGCCTAATTGTATGAAGCAAGCTCGAAGACCCCTGGTTCTGGAAGGCACATGAGTCCGAATGCTATGTTGAAATACGACTTGATGCCCCGAGTCAAAAACTAATTGATTTCGTAGTTGAAAAACAGACATCTCAGTATAACCTGCTTCAGTTGCTTTTGCTTTGTGCTCTTCTCTTCTTCCTGGCCCTGAAGTGTGGGAAGGTAGTCTATGTTAACCTGGAAACTCTGCCTCTGTGAGCCTTTTTTCTTTCTGGTCTAGTGGCATAATGCTATGCCTTCTCATATATTAATCGAATGTTAGACCTCATCTCATAAAGAAATAGCATAGACTTTAAGACTATCAGTTCCTTACTTTCCCCTGTCCTAGAGCTTTGTTTGACTGACTTGCTTTCGTTCTTGATGGAAGATAGGTGTCAGGCTCATAAGGTTTATCCTATAATAAAGAAAATAAGGTGAAAACTCATCATCAAGGTGGTTTTCTTTCTAGTTCTACTGTCGAAGAACTCAATTGCTTAATCTAAGTTGTAAGATTGAATGTAAATGCTAGAAGTTTGCTTTTTTCATATTGTAGTCACCAAAACAGCTTTTCAAAACCCCTCTATGTCAGTATCATGAAATGCAGCTCGTGTAAATCGACTGTTATAACTCATCCCTATATCTACTCATGTACTCTAGCTTCGCTAATGAGATAGGGGAAAGCGGATCAATGAAATAAGAAGCCCATGCTTCCTTACTCCGACATGCCATGGAATAGAGGTTCCACCTAAGACATGAATTTCATTCCACTCCGCTGCAAACCTTGTCAATTGTTCTGCTCTCATAAAAATGGCTTGAACCGCCTTTCGCTAACCTATTGGGTAACCTCATGTTGGGAGTGCCCTTTCTTGCTTGTCAGCCGTTGTGCTACCACTCCTATGATTTTTGGTAAGCCCCTTCTCCCATTCTTGTTAGCCTTGGCTTGGCACCGGCTAAAAGTCAATGAGATGATTCTGAAGGCTTTCTCCTTCTACTAAAAGGCTTAACTTACCCGAGAAATGGGAGACCTTTTTGGTACGTCCTTCTTCTATAAGTTCCGCTCTTTCAACTCCTAAAGCTTCTGCTTCATCAAATAAAAGAAAGTTTTCAGGGACGGAGGTGAGAAATCATACATGAATGCTGCTTCCAACCAAGATGATGTTCTTTCTCCTCGATGGGGTGCTTTTTGCTCTTGTTTCTTTCCGTGCCATTCAATGCTATAAGCTGATAGTTGAGTGGCTTTACGCTCATATCCCGAGGATAGAATGTTTCATTCAAACAGTCCCCGACCTTGCGCCAAACAGTCAATTTATACAGATTCCTAATAATAGACTATCATAAAAAAGATATGACAGAAGCATCACTTTGTCTATTGGATGCCCTTTTCTTTGTCCATTAAGCCTCATAGCATGGATCGACGATCTAACGCATTTAACTGAGATCGAGGCCCGCCGGAAGCTTGGATAAGTAAAATCCGTATAAAGAAGTTCAGTGATTTGGCATGCGTAAAATTAGTTCTTTAGCGGGTAACTTTAAAAAAAGGGAGATGAACTTGGCACCCACACACACGGGGCGGGTAGGTTGGTGTGATCTATGCGAGGTGAGGTTGGTTCAAAATCAATAGGAAAAGGATAAGACTCTGATTCCATTGTGACCGGATGATTTGGTTCCGAACCGGGATTCGTTCTCCCGCTACTAATGGTAATGGACGAGACCAAGGTTTGGTTTTCAATCAAAGGAAGTTAACCTTAGGAAAATCTAAGTATCTACTCCTCTTAAAACACAGAATTCGGCACAGACGTGGTATGCTCTCAATATGATAGAAATTGACCGGACCGCCCTCCTTCCGATGTTCCTTCTGGATGAATAATGGGTAACTAGTAGTGTAGTTAGTTTCAACTACGAAATCAAATAGTTTTTGACTCGGGGCATCAAGTCGTATTTCTTATTTCTATGCTTAGAGATTTTCCGTATCAAAATCAAAGTAAGATCTCAATGGTCGGGAAACTTTGACTTTCGACCTTTCATTTACTGATGGATCGGGTAGCCCATAGATGCTAGCTGCTAAGAAGAAGAAAAAGTTTAATAACTTGATGCTTTAAAGAAGTTCAAAGAATAATGAAATACTGCACCCTTATTCGTTTAGTAGATTCCCCGCTTTCCTTATCTTAATCGGAAGATAGATCGAAGAGTAAAATACGAACTATATCCGAGGGTATATGACTGAGCTTCACTCCTTTAGTAGATTCCTCTCTCGCTGCTACTGAGCTATCGCATTCTCTTCTTGTTGGGGAAAATCATCTCTTGGTTGTCAATCAGTTTCGTTTGAAACCCCTGGTCGAGCTTCTTTCTTCTACTTCTTCTATTGATTTCCCAGTTTTGGTTGATTCTCTGGTATCTGGTCTTGCAGCTCTTCTTTTTTCGTTCTTTCCTTTTCTTTTCATCCGTCCTTTATCTCTCATTCGATATAAGTTCTCCTTTCATCCTCGGAGTATACTCTCAATTGAAACTTTTTATGCCTCAAAAAAGGGCTAAGCTTCAGTGAAAGAGATTAGGCCTCGGGCGGCCAGTGGTCTATCTTTATTAAGATTAAGATCGGCTTCAATCCATTCTTTCATTACTTCCAACTTTCTTTGTCTTTATTAAATAGAATGCCATCAAATCATAGTAAGTCGGCTATCTCACTGTGAAAGGCAACTCCTAGCTCTAAGTACCAATCTTACTCTTGAAGAGCAGAAAGCTAGAATTCAAGTGAATGGGAGGGAGCAGCTTCAATAGCTTTGCCTGTGAAAACTCTTGGTCTTGGAGCATCAGTGTCATCAGTTCACCCAAGATCGGCAGGACAAATAACTACTAGGTTTTTGCAAGAAAATCTTCTTGCGTGATGGGAAAGAGTTGAAAAAGAAAGAGATGAATTAGCTATGGAAACTTACAGGTATCGGTATGAAACAGAGAGGGCTATTCACAAAGCATTCTGTGATACGCTCCGATCCGAGGGGAAAAAGTCTCGGGCTTAGAGATATGGATTGTCCTAAGGCTTGCCTACTGCTTTGTTATCAGAGCTGGATCGATTGAATCTTTTTCCAGTGCCCATGTTCCTACTACTACTTCTGCTGCCATTCTTACTTCCATGGAGGGATATGGTGGTTCTCCAGCGGCTGCTCCTACTCCTTTGCCTGGTGCTCTAATCTGAGCTGAGAAATAAGGACTGCACTTCGACTTTCTTTATTTAATCTATTCCCCCCTCTCTAACACAAGCCCTAGAAGTGAATGAGGAATGATTGAACTTCTGCTTCCGCAATGAGACGCTAAAGTCCTTTTTTCAAGGAAATTCCAATGCTTCTCTTATTCAGTAGTTCAATCTTACTTTCTTACCCCTTATCCCGCTCTTAATGAGCCGAAGATAAGTGCATGAAATGGTGGAGCTACCATTAGTTGCGTAGACTTAAGACTCACTTTGCTTTCACGATTTGACCTTGAAAGAACGGCCCAGCTTGCTGGCTGACTATTACCTGCTTACTTACTGGCTGACTTGGCAGCTGCCTTGAAAGCCTATTCCGATGGCGAGCAATTATGATAGCTCCTTCCTAAATAAGTTAAGTTATCTAAAAGTCAGTCTATCTTTTTGTTTTCAACGATCTAGTGTCCCTTGAAGCAAACATCTTTTCGTTGAATACTTTCATTAGCTGTCCTTAGACCTAAAACCTCATTACGCAATGCAGTATGTTGGATAGGGGGTTAGTCCTTTCATGAAGGAATGGTGGAGAGAAGGCTATTGATTTATTATCTTTCTATGATGAGTCGAGCCTTCCTACTAGATTTGTAGGTGCCCCACCAGTAATGAGATGATTCCGAAGACATTCTCCTTCTACTCAAAGGCTTAACTTACCCGATAAATGGGAGACCTTTTTGGTACGCCCTTCTTCTATAAGTTCCGCTCTTTCAACTCCTAAAGCTTCTGCTTCATCAAATAAAAGAAAGTTTTCAGGGACGGAGGTGAGAAATCATACATGAACGTTGCTTCCAACCAAGATGATGTTCTCTCTTCTCGATGGGGTGCTTTTTGTTCCTGTTTCTTTCGTACCATTCAATGTTATTTAACAACAACATTATAAGAAAAGATATTAATAGATATCGGTAGTTGTCCGGTCGTACCCAAACAATAAGATTCCTGAGGAAAATGCACCTAAGATCAAATATTTCGAGACGGCTTCCGTGGAAAATTTTGATTTTCTTTTTGATGTTGCGATCACATAAAAGCATAAACTTTGAGGCTCAATAGCTAAATACATGGCAATTGAATCATAAGCCGATATCATAAAGAGCATAATGCGAGTAGGAAGTGGAATTAATACAATGGATTCAGAAGCATCAAACCACTCTTGTTCAAAAGAATCAAAACACATCGAAATGGTACTAGCCGTACTTAATAATAGAATATAGAAAAATGAAGTGAAGCAAGCGGCCCTTTCGCGACTTAAACTGCTGGTACGCTTTCCGGCTCACAACCGATCAAACGGGCGGAGGCTCTCTATTTACTTGCAATGCCGGCTCTTCGCCTTTAGTTAGAAGTAGAAGTAGAGGGCGTCGTTTGCCCCACACTTCATAAAAAGTAAAAAAGTATGGATGAAGTAATAAAAGTACATAAGGAATGATAAAGAAAAACTTGGTTACGGGAACCGAAGGTTAGGCCAATTTAGTATAGCTACACCTAAAAAAGTGTATTCCTACCCCTTCCCCTTTCTGTCAATGTTGCCAATTCCTAGAAGACTAATGTACCCTCGTGTATACAGTTGTCCAACTACTTTCTTCCACCGACTTCTTTAGGCATTTTCGGCTTCCCCACTTCCCCATCTGTCGTATTCGGGAGAGCTTGCTTCGTGGCAGAGCATTTAGCAATGCTAGCAGTCTGCTAAGGGTTGGCTGTCTTGGTACATTTTAAGGTAGGGCCTACTGGGCTTGCTTCTCATGAGATTGGGTAAGGGAATCGGAAATCGGCTCATAAACAGAGCGGTCGGGCTATTGGGCACACGGAAAAGGGGAAGTGGATGGAGGGTGCTTCTCAGCTAGAGTTGGGGGTGGGGTCGCTATAGTGGCTAGGGTGAGTCTTCCTACACGGCTGGATGCCCGGCTCTAGACGAAGCTGAGGGGGTTACCACCACATCCTCTCCCGATTAACTCGAAGCTCTTCATAGTCAGGCGTGGTAGAAAATCTTCTCTCAAAAAGAGACAGATCAGAGATGACAGAGGAAGGTATTCGGTTCAAAAAAGATACGGCAGTCAGAACAGCTTCAGTCCAAAATTGACTAAGGACAGAAGCACGCTACAAGCATTAGCAACCGCTTTCGTTTAATCTTTTCATTAAAAAAAAAGAAGCAGCGAAGAAAACAAGACAGTAAGTTGTTGCGCTAACTCGCTAGCTCAAGCGCACTATGGCTTTTCAGCCTCCCACAGTTCATTCCATTCCCTTCGCTACACTCGACTTAAACCACCTACGAACTCACCCATAAGGAAACTTGTCAAGTAGGTCTTTCGAGCCTTTCCTTTTTTTACAAATCTGGTAAGGTGGGGTATTATCCTTAAGTCAGGCCTTCGTTGCAAAAGACCCTGTAATTGTTCGATTCGGAATCAGCTGGATTGGAGGAATCCGGAGTCACAAGGATCTTCAACGGGTTCGAAAGTCTTTTGATTCCAGGCGGCCGGCCCAATTCTATGGAATTCGCTATAAGTCAAGCTTGTCAACTATCAAAGGAAAGGCTGGTTCGAATTTGTTCTTCCTTTCTTTTTTTATTTGAAAGGAAGGCTATCTATTTTTGGACAGTAGAGGGCTCGTTTGAAGACTTTCCGCTCATCTCCCGCTTTCGACTTGAAAGCGATAGGCTTTTCACTCCTCTCCTGCTTGGAAGCTCTCTTTTAGTCGGAGAAGTAATACCTGTCGACCGTGAGGGAGACTACCGTCGACCGACCTTAGGAGGGAGACTACCGCCCCTGAGGGGCTTGTTGCTAGATGCATCCCCTCAAATGAGATTGATCAACTCTACAACAGCTCCGATTTTAGCAATAAAAGCCCGCCTTCCGGGTCCTATATTCTAGTTACTAGCTTCAAAGGAACTACTAAAAGAAGGAGTAAAAGCATCAGATAGTGCTACCTACGACTGAGTCACCCGCCTGGTTACCTGTCCTTATGAAGGAAGGTGCGCATGAAAGTCTTTACGGAAGACCATCAAATTACTGATTAGGAAGGTATTTAAGGAATGAACTTCTATCACAGGGATTCTTTTATTAAGACCTTTCGGATAGATGAAGGTTGAACAAAGACCTAGCTGTCAAAGAATGAACTTCTATTACAGGGATTTTTTTATTGAATGAAGGTTGAACACCAACCCGCCTGGAAAGCTAAGAGTCGGCAAAGACCTAGCTGTCAAGGAATGAAAGAAGTCGCTTTCTAGGAGGAGTACGAGGAAGTCAAGTCATAGGCAAGCAACCAACAGGCTAAGAGCTATCTCCCAACCTCTCCCTTATTGACAAAATGAGAGGGATTTCAGGCAATTAGCATATCAAATTCCTGCCCTAGAAGATCGCATTTCTGACTTGAGCACCGTCTTTAGGCATTTCAGTTCTCAGGATCTTACGATGAAAGGCTAAAGATCGTACTGAACACAACCCTATGATATGAGTGAATGCGAGCTAGGAAAGCACCTTGAACTGATAGGGTGAAGGCGAGGAAGCTTGTGGCACTCCACTCGCCGCCAATGCAGAAGGATGACGCCGAAAAGAATGGAAGGCTCTTTCTCTCTGCTGGATGCGTCGGATCCCGTATAAGAAGCAAGCTCTTTACCCTCAAATTCAAACATGTGGGTGCAAAAGGCTATCCTGCTCTATTGTTACGTAGCAAAAGAAGCCTGCTAACCTCACCCCGCATAGATCACACCGACCTACCCACCCCGTGTGTGTGGGTGCCAAGTTCATCTCCCCTTTTTTAAACTTACCCGCTAAAGAACTGATTTTACGCCTGCTAATCACTGAACTTCTTTATACGGATTTTACCTATCCAAGCTTCCCGGCGGGCCTCGATCTCAGTTCAATACAAAATGAATCAGAAGTAGGACTAAACTGAGAGTTAGCAGCATAAACAAAGATGAATTTGTGAATGATAAATACAAGTTTCCTATCTTCATAGGAATCAATGGAAAATTTCTCAAATGGGCTAGGTACAAATGAATGATATCTTTCATTACAAAAATTTAAATAATTTAAATATTCTTGATCAGAGTAACCGAAAGACTGATAATAATCAGATAAGCTCCTTAACTCATATTGATACATAGATTCAAGCTTCCTATCAAGTAATTCTGGGCCTGCATTTTCCAACGTGGGATGGACTTTCGAAACAACCTGGGAACTAAAGTCAAAAGTGGCATCGGGATCAAGAGAGGACGGAGCTTCGAATGACTGAACTCTCATCACTGTAAGAAGAAAGGACTAGTAGCATCGCAGAGGAGTAATCTAGGTCGGAATGGAATAATGTATGGTTTTCTCGCACAGCGCTTCTGCCCTTGGGCATTGATTGGGGCCGCTAGCAAACACTTATACTCTCCCTGGGATCCCGTGCCTCCCCTCCAACACTTTATGGCCTAGTATCAGAGGCGACGGAAGTACTACCTACCGCATGATGCTAACGAAACCGAAAGCCCGGGCGGTACTCTTTCTTGTGTGCTCAGAGGAACTCCAACCTACAACTATACTTTGTCTTTCACACTCCATAGCTCTAGCTCTAAGACGAGGATTTGGTTATTAACCCGAAGAGGTGTCCGTGAACGGAGTCCCTACTACTTCTTCTTTTATGGATTTGGAGTTAGGGATCAAATACGGTGGCTTCTTCCTGTTCCTCCAATGGGCAGCCGATAACGGATGATGATCTCTCTATTACTTTGAGAGGAGAATCGTCGGTTTTTTCGACGGACTACGTGGGAAATACGAGATCTAGGCAAGCCGCTACATGTTCTCCCCTTGCCCTTGAACGATAGAAGAACTACTTATCTTCTCTTAGGTAGCGGTCGATCGTTTCACATCTATGGTCAATCAATAGGTCCGGGGATCCATTCTTCTATACGATAAATCGCCATCTCGTAGCACCACCACGACACCGATTCCTTGGCAAAACCCCCGATTTCCCGAGAGTTAGATAGCCGATGGTAGTAGAAGCTCTACGCTATTCCTGACAAGGAATAGAGTAAGGCCTTTACCGATCCTGAGTTAATGAGTTAAGGAGTTTTTTTTTTCTTTTTTCTTTTGACCGGATCGGTCACTCCTCAATCAACTAAGACATTTCTGAGCAGTTCCCCTCACCCCCTATCACTTAATGGAAGAGCTAACCCAACATTCTACTTCTCTCTAAAGGACCCGCCTATTCTATTAGTCAAGCTTGGAGAACATAGTACTAGGACTTGCTAGATAAAAGACATTGATTGGTGATGGGCTTAAAAGTTAGGTAGCTGCTATCTATCTGATCTTTTCTAAGAGGTTAGGTAGGTGGTTGAGTTAAAGCAGAGAAGGAGACTAAGTCATCGGTCGTGCCGGGATTGATTTCCTACTTCCAGCTGAATGAGGGCCACACAGCCGTCAACCCTGCTGGAAGTGCTTTCTAGATCCAATCTTCTGGTCTTTCGTTCGCTATTCGAATGTCTGGACCAATAGAAATGTACGAAAGGTGGTCTTGCCCTTTCCTTTACAACTAGTAGCTAGTAGCTCCATCGTTGATCTCTCCTCTTCCCGGACGGTTATGACTCGTATGTCCAGCCAACGACTATCGATTCCTAACGAATCCATAGATTCTTCAACCATTCGACCAGATCTTCTAGATTGTATTCTCATTTTCCAGCCTCGAGCAAATTTACTAATAAGGGAAAAGCCCTTAACTTAATTTAATTCATATTAGATTAGTATGATATAAAGCGCTAGCGCCGAACAGCGCAGCCTATTACGTTTTTCAGGCCCCTTTTCTGTTATATTCTATTAGTAAAGCGCTAGCGCCGGCTTCGGCCCTATGGAGTAAAGGGAAGTGCAGATCTGGAGTGTTTGGACGAGAAATAAAGGCTTTGCAGCAAGCGGAGTTGTACCGAAATGCAATTTTCCTGGCATACGAGAAAAGATTCCAGTCGAGCATATTTGTTTGCTAGTTTCTTGATCGCGGTTCGGTAGGCGTTCAATGATAGCATGAGATCCTCTCTTCGGTAAGTTACAAGGATGAATGCAGATAGTAAGGCGCTGCGCTGTGTGAAGTGAGACTGGCTGCCCTAAGTTAAGTGCTTCCTTATTAATATTAATGAATGATCTTGCTCAGTAGGAGGGCTTTCCCCCTTCTGTGCAGCCTGATTCTCTCTTTGGAAATGAGGGTGCCCTCGATAAGGCGAGTTCACGCCTTCATGAAAGATATGATGCCTACGACCGCGCCACTCTTTTCGCCTTAGATAGAAAGGATTTCTCCACTAAGGAGGGGAATACGAACGATTTTATCACGACAGATGATCTCGACTTGGTTTTTGGATAACCAATCTATACCGACAACAATGTCGAAACTGCCAAGTGTAACTGGCATGAGATCGATATCAAGTTTATGACCAGACAGTCCTAGCTTACACCCCTTGAGGATGTGAGTTGCTTCCATCATTTTACCATCCGCTATCTCTACGGTGTACTTGAGTTCTAATAGGGTTGTGGTTGCTTCTAACTGTTTACTAAAGCTTTTAGATATAAAGCTCCTATCAGCATCAGTATCAAAAAGAACAAAAGCAAAACAATCGTTTAGAGGAAACTTACCGGTAACGACATTGTGATCATTCCTAGCCTCCCCTGAACCAATCACGAAGGCTCAACCCTTTGCACCATTTCTATTGTTGTTACCGTTATTGCCCTGGTTGTTGTTACCGTTACCATTACCATTACCATTCTTCTTCAACTATGGGCAGTTCATCTTGAAATACCCCTCCTTCCCGCACTCAAAACAACCTTTGAGTTCCTTAGTAGGTGATGTCTGTTTGGCTTGAAGCTCGCTTCTACAGTCCTTGGCTGCATGGCCCATCTTACCACACCGCTGGCAGCGGTATTTATCGCACGGGCCATTGTAGTGAAAGCCGCACTTGTTGCACTTTGGGTACTTTCCAACATAGGTACCCTGATGCTGGTTTGAAGAGGTAGACTGATTGTGAGACTTAGTAGGTTCATACCTACGCTGCTGCTATGGGGGTGGGTTAGCTGAGAAAGCTTTAGAGTTGGTGTTATCAAACTTGCGCTTGTTATCAGCAGTTTTAGTGACCGCACCTCTCGGAGGTAGGTTTCTCTGAGGTACAGCTTGATCGGTCAACTTACGGGCTAGCCTGATAGTCTGCTGGATAGTAGTAGGGTTTGAAGAAGTCACCATACTCTGGATCTGAGGGACTAGACCCTCGATGTACTTTTCGATTCTCTTATAAGCTGGTGTCACCATTTGAGGACATAGAATTGCCAACTCGTGCGAACGAGTAGTGTAAGCCTCAATCTCCGAACCCTCCATATTTAGGTTCCAGAATTCACCATCCAATTTCTGTACCTCGTCCCGGGGACAGTACTCTTCTCTAAGCATGGTCTTGAACTCCTCCCAAGGTAATGCATTTGCCATGTCCAGACCCAACATATGAACTTGGCAGTTCCACCAAGTAAGGGCCGGACTCTCAAGTGTGCTAGATGCATACTTGACTCGGTTGGCCTGGGGACAGTTGCACATCAAAAAAACCGATTAAGCCTTTTCCATCCAACGGAGCAAACCAACTTCTCTTTCAGCACCACTGAATGTATGTGGCTTACAGTCCATAAAGGTTTTGAATGTGCAAGCCTGGGGGTTGACGTGTTGACCTGGATTGAAAACATAGATACGTTTAAGGATATAAGGTTCGGGATTAACAGGTTGACCCGTATTGGCTACCTCAAGTTGTGCCTCTAACTCCTCAATCCTCGTCTGAGCTGCTGCAAGACCAAACTCTAGTCCATGCACGTGGTCCTCTAAGTCCTTGAATGTCGCAACCAAATTTTCGTGCACAACATCAGTCTCGCCTAAACCTGCAGTCAGATCCTTTAGCTTAGGTCAGCTTGATTCCCTTGCTGCAGCAATCCCGTGATCTCTCCAGCTGCATCACGCATGTTCCCGAACTCTCGGTCCATCTTTGCCACGAAGGCAGCAAAGGCCTGCTCTAAGGGATACTACAAGGGTGGTAGAATCTGCGAGGTAGAGGTAATGTCAACAGTGGGGTGGGACTTGCTCCTAGCGAATCCAACTCCTGATCATGTCGGGATACCAATGCCAGTCCTGGGTGCTATCCCTGACATGAATGGTGAACGGCTCACCAAAAACTATGGTGTTATCAATGGGGTTAAGTCAGCGCTTCTTAGGCTCGGGTGATGATACGGTAGGAACAGCGGGTTCCTGGCTAGCTGGGGATGTAGGTGATGTAGGAGATGTCAACATTCCAGTAATGCAATGTGTAAGTGCCATGTATGAGTGTCTGTGTTGTGTAACTAATGCAATGTGTATGGTTATAGTCTAAGTCTACTACTAATGCAAACCTAGTTCGCCACAACCATTGACTCTAATACCAATCTGTCACACCATCAAATTCCACCTGCAGAGTTCTACCGCGAGGCGCGTGACAAACCAGGATCATTGTCATTAGTTATATTGAACGACCACTATATGAGTTTGAAAATACCAGTATTGCTCATAGTCATGAGACAATACCGTTAAGTTTGAAAACAATTGCGGAAGCGTAAAGTAAAACAAAATGTAAGAACAACCAAATGCGCAAAAAAGGCGCCCAAAACCAAAGTAGTTAATGTAAGAAAACATGTTCACTGCAAGTCATGCAAACTCGGATGCATCCTATTCCTGAATGTGTACCTTAGCGACCTGAGAAAGACATGCTTAAAGTGTCAACACAATGGTTGGTGAGTTCACAGGGTTGTAAGTAAATAAATTTTCTATGTTTGCCAAATAATGTAACTAAAGTATATCAATAGATAGCTAGTCTATGTTCATGCTACTATATAGTGTTTCGCAACCGAAGCTGACTGTTTGGTTTGTTTATTTGTTTGCCTTCCGCCATGTCCACCAAAACAATGGTAATGTGTTTAGATCAATATTACACCTGTTCGACCTCCAGTCGAGTTAGCGCGACTAACGCGGGTAGGGTTTGTCAAACCCAGTAGTACTACTTAAAATTACCTTGCTATGTTCCAATACTGACGGTTCGAGATGTAAGGACTTTCATGGTGTGTTTGCACTATAGTACGTAAGTGATACAACAATAATACAGAATCCAAAAATGTTTGTGTGCATTCTTTCTCCCCTAAAAAGGAAGTAAGCAAAAGAGAGGGGCCATGAAACTCATCTCAAAGTATGTGCTAGAATGACAAGTGAAAGACAGGTGACCCGTTAACGGCTACCTATATTTCATAAGTTTATGAATGTGTGTTCGTGTTGGTTCGTAAGACCCTTGCACCCAAACAATCCCATTGTTTATGTGTTTGAAAAGTGTTTACAAGTTTGACTCATGTTTGACCAAGTTTGACCCGACGACCCATTGGTGACTCATTGTACGAAATAGTGTTTGATTAGTATAATACTATCATATTATACACGTAAAATCATGCAGGTAACACATATCAATAATTCCTTATTGTTCTAGTATGCTAGCACGATTACTACATATAGCAAGTTTCCATATTTAGAAAGTTTCCATAATTAGTAAGATTCCATAATTAGTAAGTTTCCATAATTAGCAAGTTTCCATATTTAGCAGGTATGATCAAGATTCACGTTTCCTGGAAACTATCATTACTAATATGTTAATGAGATCAACCTAACACGTCCTAGATCATCACATCACATACCATACGCCTAGAACTCAACATGTGGTCCACATTTAAGATCAGGGTTTCCTTTTAAAGTGAGTTAGGCATGCACTACAATTTCCATGTTTTAGAGTTCCTAGCATGTTTCTATGTATGTCATAACACATAAGAAATCATCACGTTGCATAACACATGTTTAGAATTCACATTCTAATTGATAAACACAAAAAGTTTCTATTTATAGTAAGTTATGAACGCCATGTGTGATTTCTATGATCTAATGTTTCATAACATGTTATTATGTCCTACTAGCATATAACTATCATCATATAACAACATGCATGTCTAATTAGTAAGCTATTAACATTCTTGACAATTAAAGTTTCCTTAACTAGAAACCCTACGAAACCGGGCTAGGTATCAAAAATCTAATTTCACAAATCACTTATTCATGCATCAACTAACATATAAACATCATAATATCACATCCATCATATCTAACATGCAATCTAGAATATCAATAAAGTTTCCATAAATAGTAACCCTCGGTTTTATGTATCTAGGGTTTTACAAACACATCAAATCTAACAAATATCATAACATGACTCGATTAACGTTAAAGTTTGCATCTTTATTGATCAAAGAACATTGTTTGGATGAAACTAGGGTTTTATGAAACCTGATTTTTGAAATATATATATAAACATGCATAAAAATCTTACTTGTTGCGTTAATGGAGATGATTGGTACTCAGATTGATCGAAAACACCAACGATCAAACTTTGGAACTTGATTTGATGATGGTTTGAGAGTGATGAAGATGAAATCGATTCAAAGGGGTGTGGGGGCTGAGATTTTAAAAAAAATGAATGGAATGGAGTTAGGGTTTTGAAAAGTTCTTTAAGTAGTTCATCCATGGGCTTTAGAATGGGTTTAAAACAAGTTAGGAGGCCCGTTTATTCATTTAAAAGGATTTAACTAATTTAATTAAATCTAACTAATTAAAAATAGTTTCTACTAATTATTTTTATAAAAACCATTTTATAAAAATTACTAATGCAAATAAAATCATACAGTTACGCGTAAACGTACGCGATTTCACGAAAGTTCGCAAATTAAGCATAAAATCACATAACACGTAATTTCACATAATTTATATTAAATATAAATTAATAATTGTTCGAAATATTTTTTTGATTAACCACCAACGTTCGGGTACAGACTCGTGATTCGGTAATTCTCTGAATTACCGTTACGCGAGTGTTTGTGCAGTAACCGACACACTTAATTAAACCTAATCAAGTGTAATGCATGAATGAATGTTTTAGATAACGGAGTTTGTATTAACGGAGTAAACCTGAAAATGCTGGGTGTCACATCATCCCCTTGTTGAAAGAACTTTCGTCCCGAAAATTAAGTAAAGTCGCTAATTATCTGAAAAAAATTTGAGTTGTCACATCATCCCCTTGTTGAAAGAAATTTTGGCCCGAAATTTAACTAGTACCTTCTGTGTTTGCCGTTGACTTTTTGAAAAGTTGAGGATACTTGCGCATCATTTGATACTCGCGCTCCCATGTGAACTCCGGTCCACGCTTCGAGTTCTAGCGAACTCTGACAATAGGGATTTTACTATGTTTGAACGTTTTGACCTCTCGGCCCATGATTTCAACCGGTTCTTCAATGAAGCGTAACTGTTCGTCTATTTCCAACTCCTCGAGTGGAACCACGAGTGTCTCATCTGATAGGCATTTCTTCAAATTCGAGACATGAAAGACATTCTGTACTCCATTGAGTTCCTAATGTAGATTCAGTTGATACGCTACTGGACCAATTATCTTCACTATCTCGAACGGTCCAACGTAACGCGGGTTTAGCTTGCCCCGTTTCCCAAAACGAATTACACCTTTCTAATGTGAAACTTTTAATAAAACTTTGTCATCCACTTGAAATTCCAATGGTTTCCGACACTTATCGGCATAACTCTTCTGAAGGTCACGGACTGCTGCCATACGATTTCGAATCTGCATGATTTTCTCTGAAGTCTCGTGCCCAAGTTCAGGACCGTAATTTGGCTATCTCCCACTTCAGCCCAACAAAGAGGTGATCGGAATTTCCGTCCGTACAGTGCCTCGAACGGTGCTGCCTTTATGCTAGTATGATAGCTGTTATTGTAGGAAAACTCCACTAAAGGCAGATGAGTCTCCCAACTGTTACCGAAATCAATCATGCAAGCACGTAACATGTCTTCCAGTGTTTGAATGGTACGCTCACTTTGTCCATCTGTTTGAGGATGTTATATCCAGGCGCGTGCCGAGAGATTTTTGTAATGATTGCCAGAAGTTTTAGGTGAATCGAGCGTCTCGATCAGAAATGATGGAAATTGGCACTCCAGGCCGAGAGACTACTTCTTTCAGATAGATACGAGTCAACTTCTCCATTCTATACGATCACCCAGATGGTGTCGCATCCGTTAAGGGTTCGGGGTAGTTTAGTGATGAAGTCTATGGAAATCTACTCCCATTTCCACATCGGGATTTCCGGTTGCTGGAGCAAATCAGATGGCTTTTGATATTCAACCTTGACTTTGAATAGCGCTTCTGGTACCTTACAAGTAATGTCTCCAGATTTTAAGTGCAAATACCACGACTCCCAACTCCAAGTCGTGATTCGTGTAGTTCTTCTCATGGATTTTCAACTGATGGGAAGCGTATACGATGACCTTCTCGCTTTATATCAACACACAACCAAGACCCTGAATGGAAGCATCGCAATACACTACGAAATCATACGTTCCCTTTGGAAAGGATAAGATGGGTGCGCTACAAAGTTTCTGCTTCAACAGCTGGAATGCGGATTCTTGGGTGTCACTCCATTTATACGCAGTACCTTTGTGGGTTAGGGCGGTGAGAGGTTGAGCGATCTTCAAGAATCCCTCGATGAATCGACGGTAGTAGCCAGTGAAACCTAGAAATTGTCGCACCTCCGTTGGGGACGTTGGTGGTGCCCAATTCTTGATGGCTTCTACTTTGATTTGATCGACATGTATTCCTTTCTCGTTGACTACATTCCCTAAGAATTGAACTTCGCGAATCCAGAAATCGCACTTGGAAAATTTGGCATACAGCTGCTCTTGCTTTAGCAGTTCCAGAATCAAGCGCAGATGCTCCTCGTGTTCTTCCCTACTCTTGGAATAGATGAGAATATCATCAATGAAAACGATGACGAACTTGTCGAGGTAGGGTTTACACACTCGGTTCATGAGATCCATGAATATCGCGGGTGCACTGGTTAACCCAAATGACATGACCAAAAACTCGTAATGGCCGTACCGGGTTCTGAATGCAGTTTTAGAGATGTCTTCATCTCGAACTCTCAGCTGATGATAACCTGATCTTAGATCGATTTTTAATAGAAGCTTAACGAGTGCATGTTGTAACAGATTACATTATATTTTATTGAACCCGTGTAATACATAGGTTTTTAAAAACATAAATTCTTTATTAATAAGTATATAATATTATATTTATTTAATACGTATACACGAGATTCTAACCTACTTTGATAATATATTATGGATGATAATAAAATTGATGAAACACTTTAATAATCTATATCTGTATTACCTAATAAACAACTAAACTATGAGGACACTTGTCACATTTGTAGGCCTCATCATTCTCATTTTTTCATCTCCCTCTCATATTAATAATCAACTTCATTATTTTAAATAACTAAATTAATTATTTGTTTCAATTTTATTTAAAGATTTTTTAATTTAAAACTGTGTTTATCATCAATTAAATTATTCAATCATATTTTTATAAATTCTACGAACTGAAAACAATTTTATAGTTAGATAGAATCCAAATAAAAAATCTTTAATCATATATATATATATATATATATATATATTCACATTCTTCCATTTTAAAAAGTGTATGTGTTAACATATTACGTTATATTTTATTTAACAATACACAGGATTCTAACCTAGTGCTTTATATAGTAGTATAGATATAGATAAGTTTTATAAAGCTTCTAGAAACTCTTACTTTTTTTTTTCAATATAACTTTTTCTTATAGAAAAATAAGTCACAATTCCACATGTACGATAAGAATTGCATGACTACTTAACTAAATGTAACAAAGTTTCATAAAATAATATCTTATCTATTTGATTACGATGTAAAGATAAACTTACCATATATGTTTGATAACGACATAAATATGTACATTTTCTGCCATTTTTTAAATTATGTCTAAGTAAACACGTTAATCAAACAAAGTTTGCTTTGACAAACATTTAAAGATTGGTGTAAGAGTGTAACAATAGCTGTCATATCATAAATAAATCCATAATCTTTCAACTTCAATACCATACAAGCGTGAAACACCGTTTCTAAAGGACATCCTACTGGTAAGGTGTCTCTGCTCTATTCAAGAGGCGGAGGGATCAAATCCTACGAGGTGTAGGTATAGGTGGTTAATAGAAGTAGATTATGAGCCGTTTAAAAAAACAAAAAAAGAAAATATTGGAAGAAGTAATTGTTAACTTAGATGTTAAATATTAAATGATTTAGTCTATTTAAAGACATGTTTTAACTTTTAACCTTGTTTATTAGGGGTGTTCACGTCCTGTTCGACTGGATTTTTGAGTAAATGACTATTTGACTGGTTTTGCATAAACACAAACTAAACCTGTCGACGGTTTAACGGTTTGAACCGGTTTTTTTAGTTACCATTTCGTCATAAACCTTTTGTACTTCAAAATCCGTAATCCCATTATTTTGTTATAGTATTATACAAGCAAGAATTTCCTTCTATATTTATTTTGATATTATTAACCTATATTTGCGATATCTCCGTAACGAAATGAACAGATGCAACGTGCGAACTATTCAAAAGTTATGTTTTACCGGTATTCGTGCCCGCGCGATGCAATGCGATGACACTGACATCGTTAAGTACGTAATGTAAAGAGAAACCTAGAAAGTTGGTGGGGACGTTAAATCGTGAAAAAAAAATTTAGTCCAAACGTTAACACAAACATGCACGCTGCAGGGGAGGTGGCATTCGAAACTTTATGAAAAACGAAACATTGACGTAAACCCAAGCGATGTGACGGGGATATTGATACTTGATATTGTTCGAGACTTTATTTAAAAAACAGTTACAAATATTCACCACGTCACAACGAAGAATTCGTTAAAAGAACGAAAGAAACTCACAAACAATAAAAAAAGAAAAGAAAAACAAAACGCCTAGGCAGCTTTAAAGGCTTGTACATTCCCCTTCGATTACTTGTACATTATCACGACAACTCGGTTTTAAATAAAATTTACATCAAAACGTAGTTAAAAATGAGCACGTTACAACGGTGCGTTCATAATTTTATAAATAATCACATTTTAAAAGTTATAACAGAAATTTTTTTTTGTGGATGTGACACGTGTCATCTTCGGGATGGTTTAAGAATGAAATAAGAAAAACATATGACAAACTATAGGGTTTAAATGGTGTATATGACTAAAGATGAGGAGGCCAAAGTGTGACTACAATTTAGTTATCAAAAAGCCACGTGATTATGGTGATTAATTGCCTTGTACTCCATGTTTCACCACTTGTTCAAAGTGAACCGTATTTTCTCCTCACATCCAAACTTCACTAAATGTGTTTTCATATAATATAATTGTTTTTCTCAAAATTCATACAATCATGAACCAAGGAGTTGATGGCTATAGAGGGTAATTAGTAGAAACACAATTAATAAACATAAATGGACAATTAAAGTGGCAGGGGTACTCGAGTAGAAACACTGAAACAGTTACGGTAATAACACGTTCAATTGTAAAGATAGAAGCACCTAAACTTTAAAAGTTATGGGTTCAAATCCCACTAGTGACAGTGTTAAAATAAAATTCACCGTTCTAAAAAAAAGTTACTGTAAAAACACAATTAACATATACGTATATGCATATAGGTGTGTAGGAGATGGTTTAATTCAGCACAGTTTTTTTTTGCAAGAACATAGAGAACTAATATGAGCCACTTATTTTTATTTAGTTTTAAAAAATTTTAATTAAATCAAAAGGGTATTATGGTAAAGATAAAAAAACTTTATCTCTCCAATTAATTAATTTATCTTCTCTCTAATTAATTACTTTTTCTCTCTAATATCTAATTAAATAGTTTTTCTTTATTATTTTCAATTAGTGGGTTGAAATTAATCCTACACATAACAACACTTAGCTTACACAACACGAAAAATTTCTTACGAACAACGAAATTTACCCTACACGTAACGAAACTTATCCTACACATAAAGAAAGTTATCATACACATAACGAAATTTATCCTACACAGAAATAAATGTATCCTACAAATAACGAAACTTATCCTACACACAAATAAACGTATCCTACACACAAATAAGCGTATCGTACAAATAACAAACTTATTCTACACACAAAGAACTTATCCTACACTTAACGAAACTTATCAAACACACAAAGAAACTTATCACTACACATAACGAAACGTATCTTACTCATATTAACATTTATCCTACACATATCAAAACAGTTAACAAACTCATTCATTAAAAACACATGAGCTAGTATACGAAAAAGGTTAATTTTAATCTATTGGAGTTATCATTTCCGAATTAAAACTTGAATGTTTGATTATTGAATACATACTAGATCAAAATCTAAATTAAACTAAATTAATTGAAAACTTAAAATAAAATATGACTATGGTTAACCAAAAATTAAGTTATAGGAATTGAAATAAAATATGAATATTTTATATTTAATATAAGTGGCTACTTAAATTAGTTCCAAAATATATAGAGAAATAATAGAGGCAAGAATTATGAAAAGAGAGAGAAAGTGACAAAATTTCTAAATTACCCTTTATGTCATTAATTAACCATCGTTAATTTTCTCTCAATTTATTAAAACACCATTAGGGATTTGGATCATTGATCAAATAATTAAAGGGTTAAGAATGGTCTTCTTTAATTATTTGTTGTTCTTATTTGAACTTTCCTCTAGGTATATATATACTAGGTTAGAATCCCGTGTATTACACGAGTTGAATAAATGTAATGATATATACTTACTAATAAAAAACTTATGTCTTAAAAACACGTGAATTACACGAGTTAAATAAAACTTTACGTGACAGTTATAAATTCTGTTAAGTTAATATTTAAAACATTTTTTAGCTAAGTATTATTTTTTTTATGTAACTGATAAATGTTAATTCATATTAAACTTCAGAAACCCGGTGTATTACACGGGTTAAATAAATGTAATGTTATATATACTTAGTAATAAAGATTTACATATTACATATTTATGAAAAACATTTTATAAAAACAATTATAGAAATTATTATTATTTAATAGGAGAGAGAGGCGGGAAACAAAAGATTATAAAAACAATTAAAATTTGTTGTATAATTAATATGAGAGAGAGGCGGAAAAAAAAGTTAATGATGAATGAGAGAGTGACAAGTATCACTTCAAAAACTTTATTTATTATATAGTATAGATTAATATATGGTTTGTCTGGTTTACACAACTTAGTCCAAAATGCAAACCGGGCCAAACCGAACCAGCCAATTTTCAAAACAAAAACCATAGGCCAAACCGTCGATTTTTAAACCGGTTAAACCGACCAATTTTCTTTTATCCGGTCCAATCCGATTTAGACGGTTTATCAACACCCCTAATTTATATCATTAGAGCATGTGATATACCCAAATGAATGAGAGTTTAGTGAGGGGGAAAAATGGTTGTCACGTTGCGTCACGTCATATTCTTCAACTCTCATACCAAGTAAGTAAGGGTATGAAAATACCCAAATAAACGAAGATAATGTGAGTATTAAATACATTTTATAATTATATATTAATTTTATATAAATGGTAGAATTGTACACATGGTACAAACACAAATAACTCCTTCCTGTGAAGATTCTCACCATGGAGTCTCACCCACCCTTTGACACCATCAAGGAAGTGGTGTTGCATTTCCACCACCGTCATCTTCCGTCGTCGCCACCGCCATCTTCCGTCGTCGCCACCGCCATTCACTACGAGCACTTACCGCAACAGCCGTACAAGTGTCACCATCCACTATTAGTAACGGCACCAAATTAGGAAGAATCACTTCTCAGAATTTAATTCCGTCCGGAAACGAACGACCAATTGCAATTCTACATCATCCCTCAATCAAATCACTAATCACTAGATTCCAAATTTGATTACGTAAGCGCAATTTAACGATTCCTACATCTTCATCATCACCGTCATAACGAACCTCATCAATCGACACAAAAACGCTGCGGATTCCGGCATCGGATTCGTTTTCACATTAATTTGTTTTTCTCATCCCTAAATGTTATTATAAATTCAGCAGTAAGATGCGTATTCCAAACACACTAACCGCTTCATTTTGCTTCTCTCTTCTATACTCCTCGCCTTCTCGTTTCCCCCAATTTGCTTCTCTGGTTCCAGATTTAGGGTTTCGTTCGTCCAGAAAGTTCTTCACTATCAAAAGGTCTCAAGGTTTGCTCCAATTTAATTAATTATTCACTTCTATATATTATTATTATTATTTGTTACTGTTTGGTTAATTTTACTGTTTAGCTTTTGATTTTAAGTTTTTTTTAACATTTTCATGCATGTTATAAATATATTCTAACTGCTGGATTGTTTCTATGTAATTGACACTGCTTTTTAGACTATTGTTTATGATTTCTGAATGAGTGGTTGGAATCTGTTTATTAGTTTATTGCTTTGTTTGTTGTTGAAGATTTGATTCACACACACATGTTTTTGTTTTTCGTATTTCTGAAGGCCTCGTGGGCTCGGATTCGTTCTATAAGGACTTAAGAATTAAGATTCAACTGTTGATTGAGTTTGGAGGTTGTTGTTTGGATTTTAGGTGTTTATCAGAGCCTATCTGGGGAGTTTACACATAAAGCTTTGAGAATTTACACAGTTGCTTTGCGTTCTTTCAGTGGTCATTAAAGGTATGTTTCCTAAGGTTTTTTGATGGATTTTTGGCTTTTTAGTTTTTGATTTCTATCTATTTCTTTTCTGGGTTTCGTGCGGTTTTGGAGTTGGGTTTGTTGTTGTGATTCTCTAGTTATAATCTTTCATATGTCCAGTCATCTTTGATGGTTTTTGGACCTAAATTTGTGTCATTCCACTGGTTAAGTGAAGATTGAATATCTCTTCATCTTCCTCCAGTTTCTATACGGTCTTGATTTCATGCTTGTTTGGTGTAAACTTTGATTGTTTATGTTGATTTGTTTACGAATGTATAGATTTGTTTTCAAAACTGTTGTCTGCGTATCCTGTCTGAGTGATATTTACATTTTAATATTAGAAATGGTACTCTGATTGATAGAGATTCATCTCTCCTTGTTAAAGATAAACCTAAAATGTTACATGTATATTCTAGGAGGGGCAAAGGGGAGTTTTATCATAGTGGCTAGGAGTTGGTTAGAGGAGAGATAGTATATGTAGGGGTAGAATAAGGCTGGTGAGGTATGTGAGTGATTGTGTGTTTGTTAGGCTCCTACGGTTGTAGTGAGAGAGGGCACAGCCCTGGATAGTTCCTTTTGTATTTTCCGTTGAATGCCATCAATTAAACCCTACTTTGATTGTTCTTATTCTTCTTATTCCTTTCTTCCTAATTTGAAGATCAATCTACTGCTTCAACCTTATCATTGGTCCGACCTGCCTTCCCTCTGCTCTCGATTCATCAACTTCCGTTTCCTTCACTTGTGCCTTGCCGCATTCATGGTCAATCATCAATCTCGTCTGGATGCTCATGAGCAACAAATTCAGCAACTCCAATCGGATGTGACGGAAATCAAATCAGCATTAAGCTCCTTGACGGCCGATAAGAAGGAATCCGTCGCTTTCCAGCGAGAGGTATTAGCCTGGATGAAATCGCACGAGACGCGACCTATGGAGGGTTCGTCGGGTTCTGGGCCTTCGATTCTGGATTTCTCGACACCTGCTTCCAAATCTGATTCTTCGCCCAACCTCCCTTGGGCTGTGAAGAAGATTAAGCTGCCGGAGTTTTCTAGCTTTGATCCTCAGGGCTGGATTAAGAAGGCGACTCTGTATTTTGATATCAATTCTACTTCCGACGATAACTGCTTGCAACTCGCTCAATTGAGCATGACAGGGGTAGCTCAACACTGGTTCACGATCATCACTCAGGTTCGTCCTTCCCTTTCGTGGACGGATTTTCAAACCGAACTGCTCCAACGTTTTAGTGGTCTGGAAATCCAAAATCCATATGAACAACTCGCCAATATCCAACAATCGGATTCCATTTACGATTACATTGATGATTTTGAGTATCTACTGTCATTGGTTCCTCATTTGTCGGAATCTCAGGGACTGGGTTATTTTGTGGCAGGTTTAAAGGATGATGTGAAGCAGTTGGTGCGTCTCCATCGCCCTCTTTCTCGTTTGGACGCCATGTATTTAGCCAAGGATGTGGACGCTATGTTACGACCGGGTTCTGGTAATTCTTCCCGTAACCGTTTTCGTTACCTTCATCTGATGGGATGGACTGCGTCGGGGATGGGTGAGGGGTTTGCTATGGGCAACCGTTCTGAGGTCAAGAGTCCTGCTAGTTTGGAGTCTAGGGCTCAGGGTTCTCCCAATCCATTTGACCCTTCCCGTTCATTGCTGTCTCCCACCTCTCCTTCATCCACTGATGTTAGGACCTTGCCTCATCGGGATAGAGGGGTTCGGTCTCTCTCTCGCACCGAATGGGAAGATCGTCGGAAGAAGGGACTGTGTTTTCGATGTGGTCAACTGTATGGGCCGGCTCACCAGTGCCCGGAAGGTTCCCTTCGGGTTCTGCTTCTTGGAGGGGATGACTATGACTCCTTGGAGGGGGAAAATTGTGCTTTGAAAGCTCCGGGTTCTCCTGTTACTCCTTCGACAGGGGACTCACCTACGGGTTCCTTTCTGGCTTTGGAATCCCCGGGTCTCGTGGCGGGACATGGTGGCGCTCCCACCTTGCGTCTCGCAGGGAGCTTATTTGGTCATCAGGTTTGTGTAATGGTGGATAGTGGGGCAACCGTTTGGGTCTTTCCATAACCACTTTTCCGGGTATTCCTATCACTTGGGGAGCTGAGCAGCGGGTTGTTGTCACTGACCGCTGCCTTAAGCTTCCGATTCAGCTTGGTCCCAACACGTTCGAGTTGGACGCTTTGGTTTTGGATATGGGCAGTCTCGATTTCATTTTGGGAATGGAATGGCTACATTCTTTGGGTGCAGTGCTCCATGATTGGCCTAAGGCCTTGATGCAGTTTGATTACAAAGGCATTCCAGTCCAGCTCAAGGGTGTTTCTGCTGCCTTGTCTTCTCGGGTCAATGTGCCAAATGATCCTCTGCAGCCTGCAATAATGCCTCCTGATCGGTTTGTGACTACAAGTCTTGAGGTCAAGACTTTTTTGGAAGGGGAAAGTAATGATAGAGATTCATCTATCCTTGTTAAAGATAAACCTAAAATGTTACATGTATATTCTAGGAGGGGCAAAGGGGAGTTTTATCATAGTGGCTAGGAGTTGGTTAGAGGAGAGATAGTATATGTAGGGGTAGAATAAGGCTGGTGAGGTATGTGAGTGATTGTGTGTTTGTTAGGCTCCTACGGTTGTAGTGAGAGAGGGCACAGCCCTGGATAGTTCCTTTTGTATTTTCTGTTGAATGCCATCAATTAAACCCTACTTTGATTGTTCTTATTCTTCTTATTCCTTTCTTCCTAATTTGAAGATCAATCTACTGCTTCAACCTTATCACTGATGCAACTCATTGATAATTCAATATATATCTGTTTAAAACCAGGCCCATTTCAGTTAAGATCAAACTATAAAATGGATGCCATAAGTGGAGTTACATCAGCGAAACAGGGACCTAATGGCTGTGGAAAAACTATGGTTTCATGTGTATGGGCATATCCTGAAGGAGGGCAAAAGAGCGATATTGGCAAACATATTTTCTGTAACAGGGCGGTGAATATGAAAAATATAGTTGCTGTGGGTTTTGATATGGATTATACACTTGCTCAGTACAAGCCTGAAACTTTTGAGTCCCTTGCGTATAACGGCACAGTCAAAAAGTTAGTGGTTAACTTGGGATACCCTAATGAGGTTTGTTTATGTTGATCATGCAAAATCTGGATAAAATATGGTTGTGAGAATTGTCTGAAGCAGATAAGTATTAGTTTACTTTGTGGAATATTAATGCAATCGCAAAAGATAATGATTACTAGTGTTTCTAGAAAAGTAGGAGACAAAAAGAAGACAAAAGTGACTTTTTTATTGTGTCAAAACTTAAACTTCTTATGATCCTTGTGAAAGTTCTTATCCTTTTTCACAGTTATACTAAAGTCAGCATGTTGTAGTTATTCCTTAACCAAGTACACAAGGGATTCCACAATTTTCTCTTTTCGTTTATTATTTTTTTATTTTATTTTTTTGTTGTGATGAGAAAACTGATGCAGAACTAGCAGCATATCTGATTTTGGTTGTGGAGTGATTAGGGATTTATAGATTTGTGGGTTTTTCTATTATATTCTGTAAAGCTGTTTGATCACATAAAAAAAATGTGAGCGGGTCGAACCCTAAAATCTACTTTTTGTTTTAGTTCACATATTTACTATTTTGACATCTTATACTTTTTTTTATTATTCTTTTTATTGGATGCAGTTACTTGATTGGTCTTTTGATTGGACGTACATGGTTAGAGGACTGGTTCTTGACAAAAAGAGAGGAAACATATTGAAGGTTTATGATTTTTTTATATAAAACATAACTTCTTAGGCCAGCATATGCATATATTTATCAATGTTTGTATGTTCAGTTACTTTTTCTCAGTCCACTTAAAGAGAATCAAAAGCAATAAAGAATAAGAACTGTATCGAGTAAAGATGAATCCCATTATTCTTTTAATTTGAATCAGAGGAGAGATTAAACTTCATTCATTTCATTTTCAAGGCCTTCTTTATGTTATGTATTTATCTTTTTTTTTGTGCAGATGGACAGACATAAATACGTGAAAGTGGCGTATCACGGATTTAGGTTAATGTCAAAGGACGAAAAGGTGGCTACATATGGAAATACCCTAGTCCGGGATGCATTTGACGAGCCTGATTATGCACTCATTGATACCCTTTTTTCACTCGCGGAAGCTTATTTATTTGCTCAGTTGGTTGACTTTAAGGATAATAACCCGGAAAAAATCTCAGAAGAAAAAGAGTAAGGATTTTCAGATCATTGTTTATGTTGAATTATAGATGAAAGTGAATATAATCATTTGTTGGTCACATTCTAGATATGCATATTTAGTTTTAGTCTTAAAGTTATAGAAGTGTACAGAATATGCTTACATGGCATTTATGCTGAGCTTATGTTGAATTATAGATGAAAGTGAATATAATCATTTGTTGGCCACATTTTAGATATGCATATTTAGTTTTAGTCTTAAAGTTATAGAAGTGTACATAATATGCATACATGGCATTTATGCTGAGCTTATGACAGAAAGTTGTCACTTTGATGTTGAAAAGGGAACCAAATTGATGCTTGAGATGGTCTTATTGATTGATACACGGGCATACAAAAGGATTATTCTCATTATTAAATGCCTAACCCTCTTGGTTAGATTATTTTCTTTTTCATATCCACCTTTAAATATTCCTTTTTAAAGTCCTGCCTACCATACACAAGACTTCATAATTATTATTTAATCATATACAGTGAAATGATGTAGAATGTATGTTTGTGCAGTTACTTTCGTATGTACAGAGATGTTCGAGCTGCAGTGGATCTGTGTCATCGTGATGGAACTTTAAAGCAAATGGTTGCAAATGATCCAAAAATGTGAGACTCTTGATATATGTGTTATCTGGGATGAAGGAAAGTAGTTTTTGATATTTGGCTCACATTAGTGTATCTGGAATAAAGGTGGAAAGATGGGCAGGTTGAGAGGGTTGTGTAATGAGTTAGTACAGTTTTGGTTGAAACGAGATTTTAGTATGGAACGAAACAGGTTGTTTTGGGTTGGGTGGACCTGCCAAAATCTGCCTCTTATTAAAAATAATCTTATAAATAATGATAGTAATCTAAATCTTTGATTAGAAATACAATATTATTACATATTAATCTAAATCTTTGATTAGAAGATGTAGGAGGTTGTATGCTTTAAAAATAGACTAAGTCGACTTTCATCCTGTTTGACCTGCTCAACCCATTTGAACTATTCTTTTTTAAGCTACATTTTATTTGACCCATTTGAGATAACACAAAATCCAAATCGACCATTCATAGTTATGTGGATATTGTTTATGGTCTCTAATCTGGAATGTGGCAAGATTGTTAAACTAAGCATTCAAATGAACTTTTTAATGATTACTCAAAATCCAATTTGGTAATATGCTCACCAAAATAAAAAGATTGTCTTCCTGATTTTATGTTTGTGAAGTTAAATTTCAATATCGTGCAAGAAAGCTGCAACATTCAAACTTATAAAATCTCAGCTGATGGAAACTTATCTTGTTTGTCTCGAACTTCTTGCACACACAAATTGATTCTTTATGCCTTTTTATGTGAAACGTTAATCTTTTTATTTTCTTATATTTATTCAATATTTTTAAAAATAGGTACATCAATGAGGACAACTCAATAGTCCCAATGCTTCAAATGCTTAGAACTTCTGGGTTTGCTGTATTCTTAGTGACAAACAGGTATGCCTTTAATACACTTGCTTCAATTACTTTAAACATAAATGTACTTAAATCACTGCCTTAATGGATGCTATACACGCGTTTCTGCTTGATTTAATATGGTTTTTATGCATCATATAACTACTGCATGAGTTACTGTTGTTTAACTTATGTTTTTTGATACAGCCTTTGGGATTATACAAATGTTGTTATGAATTTTCTCTGTGGGCCCCAAAAGCCTGATGGCAGCTCCTCACTGAGTCTTGACTGGCTCCAGCACTTTGACATTGTCATATCTGGCAGGTCATACTCTCTTCATTTTTCCAGTCTTTTTACATTTTCTAAATAATAGTGATTTTATATTTGATTCTCCCACTGTTTTAATTGTGAGTGTAAAACTCTAAAATATTAGACTTTTTTATTGTTCCACTTTTGCCGTTTGTTTTTATTCTCTTAACAAACAAAGAGATGGAAACATAATTTGTTGTAGTTAATTACACAATTTGTGGGATATTTGACATCTACCAATACCGTTTATGTTTAGTGAAACATATCTCAAAGAAGCATACATTTATTTATGCAGTGCAAAACCAAAATTCTTCCATGATGAAAACCGCACAAACCTTTTTGCTGTGGACACTGATACGGGAATGCTTATCAACACTGATAATGGTAGTCCTATGGCTCAGGTTTGGAAAATATGGTCTTTTTTACTTCAACGCAACATACGCTATCTATCTGTTATCTAAATCCTTAATATCATCAGGTGGGGGCGCCTTCTTTAGAACTGTCAGATCAGATGCCAGATAAATCTTACAAAGTGTTTCAGGTAATAATATTTGTTGTTCTCCCTCGGTATTATGAAAAGTGCAACGATTGACTGTCACCACATAGAACAAATGTTTTACTGTTAGTCAACTGTTATAAATATCCTTAAAAATGGCATCAGGGGACGTTTGTGGGCCCAAGTAAATATCACCAACTTTTTAAAAAAATGACAAGGTGAAAGTAGGTAATTTTAGTTGGAATTATTATAGCGAAGTGCATAACGCAGTTTACCCTTTGGGTATATATTTTGACACATGATTTTTCTTGGATTTCTTTTTCAGGGGGGCAATGTTGGCCATCTGCATAAGTTACTGAATGTTGAATCAAGTTCACAGGTGTCCTTTTTATATATTGCCATTGTTGTTATTTCCTAAGCCTAATGAATCATAAAATAGAATCTCATAATCTTGAATCTTTATGGTGAAAATATAACACATTGTGTTCAATGTTGTTAGGTTCTATATGTTGGAGACCATATATATGGGGATATTTTGCGCAGCAAAAAAGTTCTTGGTATAACAAGAAAATTACTTTATCATCATTATATTTTTACTGTCTTGTAAAGTTGTAATATAATTACATTAACAGGTTGGAGGACGATGCTCGTTGTTCCAGAACTTGAAAAGGAAGTTGAACTTCTCTGGCACTTACGGGACACTCGTAAGGTACTATCGGGTTTTGGTTGTATTTTATTTGAAAAATTATGAACACATTTTATCCTTAGACGCACAAAATCTTTTAGATAAACACGCTTATGCCTATTTTGTGCAGAAACTTATATTGCTTCGGAGTGAGCGAGAACAGATAGAAGATCAAATCCATCATTTAAAATGGTCCCTTCTGTAAGCAAACCACATTTTTCTGTCAGGATTTATGGTTGAGTTGCCTATATTTGTCATTAACTTCAAGTGTCGGTCTGATTTAAGTTGTACTTGGCTTGCAGGCGTGAGTGTTTGGATGCTCATGAAGCAAAAAAGGCTCAATTGAACCTTGATTCACTTGAGGTTGGTCTAGTACATGATATTAGCCCCTTTTATATCTGGTTAGTAATCTCATATTTTCTTAATGGCGTATAGGTACAACGTGAACGTGTTAGGGTAACACACCAAGAAGCTCAAAAAGTTTTTCATGAGAAGGTAACCGTTTTAAAACAAATCTCTTACATGTGTTTTTTTACACCATATATGGTTATATACCAAACTTAAGATTAAAATATAAATGTATATTTTCCCTTTTTCTTCCATTTGTTAATAAACTTATCCCAAAGTGACATTTTTCTAAATGACAGTTCCACAAGGTGTGGGGCCAACTGATGAAAACCGGGTATCAGAATTCACGTTTCGCTCACCAGGTTTAACCATCTTCTTTCGTATTTAGAAAGTACCATGTAGAGCATAGTTGTCAATAGCGATCATAGCGACCGCTATAGTGCGCTATGTAGTGAAGCGGCCTATGGTCGCTATATGGTGTTTAGCGAATGAATAGCAAGCATATAGCGAATATTCTTTTTTTTTTAATTTTTTAAATTATTTTTTAATTTTTTACTTGATTAATATAAATAGGGTTGCTAATAACCCTAATATATGAAGGTTTAGATGATTATTGATTATAATTGCTACAAATCCTATAATAGTTGAATATAAAATATTTCTAAAATTTTCTACTAGTGTATCGCTAAACGTGAAATAGCGTCCGCTATTTCATAGCTATCGCTACGTAGCGTATAGGTGGCTTGTTGCTATTTACCGCTATTCGCTATTGACAACTATGATGTAGAGTTGGGCAGTCGGCAAAATGTGCTAACATGTCAAAATGGGAATTTTTGTATGGGTTGACCCGAAACACTTTTTATCCAATCTTTTTATTTCTTTATAAACAATTAGTATTTGTTTTCACCAAGGTTTTTTAAAATGCAAGTTTTGGGTGACTGTCATCTTGTTTGACCCGTTAGAGCTAAAAACATGACCTAGATCGACTTATTCATGATTAAATTCTTTTTCATGATGTAGGTAGAGCGATTCGCGTGTCTGTACACAAGTCATGTTGGTAATCTTGGCCTATATTCTCCTGCAAAATACTACAGGCCGACTGAGGACTTCATGCCACACGAGTTTGATGTGTTTTCGTTATAAAATTTGACAAATTTGTGAATATGATGATTGAACTTGTTAGTTTTTGAATTGAAACAATTACTATACTAATGTTCTAATTAAACAACCGTATGCGCAAATATTAATGTATACACATATAATTAGCTGTTTTGTAACGGTTAAACAGCTTGTTTATCATGATTCATATTTATGTCATTGTCTATAACGCAAGCTTTTATCAGAACAGTAATGAAATATGCGAAATTATTTCGCGTACTCACGGCACTGTATTTATTGTTATAAATTTTTTGAATACACAATGATAAAGCAAACTTGCCCCTCATTTTCTTTTCTAAATTACATGTTGACTCACGTTCAAAACCGATCATTAACTAAACCATCTTTTTCAATAACTGAATTAGCGGATTGTTTATGAAAATCTAAAGACCGAAACCTTGGTTACAGATTGAACCGAACCATGCTCACCCCTAATCCAAATATCATAAACTTTAAACTTATTAGCCCTGACTTTGATAAACACTTCAGTAATGCAAATCCAAACAACCGACTGAAAAGTAAGCCGACCGGGGAGAGCCAGTTGACCTCTCAAACGTCGGCTAACCTATTTTGTTCGATTATTATTGTTTTTGTTCTTGTTTATATCATATAATATTATGCATTTTCTTTTGCTTTTGTGCACGCCAATCATCTGAATGAAAACTGAATCTCCTCCAATGTTTTCCCCTTAGTCTCTGGTACCAAAAGGCTAGCGAAAACAACGGTTACAGCACACATAAGCATGTACAGAGTGAATGTTCCTGTTAGAAACAAACATAACTGATATTAGTAAAATACAATCATTGAAAACATATACGTGCTTGATGTCACTGCATCCTAAAAAGATATTGACTTTCAACTCGTTTGGCCCAACTCTGATAAATTTTAAACTTTTTACCATTTGACCCGTTAGAGGCAAAGTATAACCAAATTGACCCGTTTATACAAAGAGCGCGATAGATACACACCTGCGTCACTCCATGATAAAAGCAAGGGTGCAGTCAACGTCACGACCCAACAAATAAACCAGTTGGCTAATGTGGATATACTACCAGCAAGTCCTTTTATATTGACTGGAAGAATCTGTATTATTATCATGAAACAGTGAGTACATGGAAAATGGTAATTATTGCATAAAAAGATTTAACTGTAATTACCTCAGACATAATTATCCATGGAATTGGCCCCATTCCAAGAGAAAAACCAATGATCATACCCTAAGTGAAAGGTTAATTAACCCGACTCAGAAACTTTCAGCCCGAGACACCAAAATAATAATAATAATAATAATAATAAGAAAAATAAAAAAATATAATAAAATAAAATAAAAAATACCACAACTCCAATCACTGATAAGATGCCCATTACAGTATACACTGTGGAACTTTCCTCCACAAAGCCCTGAGATGTTGCTTCTGATTATTAGTTACAAGGATATTGACAAATGACATAGGTGACGAAATGGATGAGCCAGGTAAAGGGTCAAACAGGTCGTATTTAGTTTGGGCCAAAACAGGCCGGGTTGGGTCACAAACACTATTTTCTTAAGTTTGAATTTGTTGATGTGCAAAATGGGATAAAAACTATATTGTTACAAAAAACTTTACTCTTTATAATAAATTTTATTAGGAGGTTTTATATATTTGAATAAATTCAGACGTATTTGACGTTAGTTAAATCGTTTAACTTAACCCATGTGCCTTTTAGAGATAAACCACAGCCCAAACTGGCCCGTTAATAGGTAAATGGGTCAAAATTGTAAGAGAGGATTTACAAGATTACCTTAATGAAGAAGGATGATGCAACGAGTGCGAGACTAATAGTCATTCCAGAAGAAGAGACCTAGAAAAGATTATGTTATCAGTTCAAGTCAATCAAAAGTCAAACATAGAACATTAAACTGAATTTACATTTATATCCTTACAATAAGCAGAATCCTTCGGCCCGTTTTGTCAACCAACCATGTTGAAACTGCAGTTGCAATGACCTGATTTGGTGCAGTATTCTTGGTAAGATGGGGAGGTGGGATTAAAGCAGGTTTTGGTTAAAACATGCCATTTTTAGTAGAAATCATAATTGATCGGGTTGGGTTGACCCACAAACAAACTAATGTGTTAATTATGATTATATATAGAACATTCTTTTAACAAGAATAATAATCTAAATCTTTGAAATAAAATAATTTAAGAGGTTCTATACATTACTCTCAGCCCGTTTCTTTTTTAGCTAACTTTTAATATTTGACCCGTTTGAAATAAGACCAACCCATATCGACCAGTTCCTAACTAAATAGGTTGAAATTGCTGCCTCTGATGGCAGAATATGAAATTGGTGAAGGGTAACATTTATGAGTGGTTGTTGGGCTTACTTGGATAGCACCAAGTCCAAATGTAGCAACATTGCTATTATAAATTCCTGTGTAACATAGGAAAATAAATAAATAAATAAATTATATAAATATAAATCACTAATATTAATCAAATGTTCAAGACTGACCTGCAGATTGGAAAATGGTACTGGAATAAAAGAGGACACCATTGGTTCCAGTTGACTGTTGAAGGACAACTAAGCCAATTCCTATCTGCAGGATTTAAAAAAAAATAATAAATGGCCACATTATATTATGAGAGTAAAAGATGAAACATAATAACAACATACTATTAGAGGAAACCAATATCTTCTTTGTTTGAGATCTGAAAATCGAATCGTAGCTCTTCTGTTGGATGATGCCACAGACCTCTAAAACATTGCAAGGTGCAAAATAAATAAATAAATAATCAAAATAGATATATCACTATATATGTGTATGCCTATACATATGTGTCATGTGTGTATATATGTGGAATTGATTTATGGAGTTGATCCAAGAATTGGGAGACATGTATTTGGAGCAATTAGATAAAACCAAGTGGGCTAGAAAACGACCCATAACTTTTGTTCCGTCTGGAATTATGGGCCAACATGAATAAAAACTGCGTAACGGGCCCAAATTCCCAAATCTAGATCCCTGATGGTTTTTCCCAAATTTTGTTTTGATTGTAAAAACGTGTGAATCGTGGATTTCGTTTATTTAGACATTTAATTTTAGTTATAGGCTGTCAATTATAGTTTCCCAAGATTTCACAATACCTTGCTCAATTTAGATTTTCCCTATGATGTAATGGTTTTTCTCATTCAGAAATATATCATTTTTCCTCTCAAAGAGTACATGCTTTCTTTCAAATAATCATCTTGAATTCATCAATTGAGAAATGAATAAATAATAATTTTTATAAATATATATACAGAAAAAAATATCTCAAGACAACTCTAAAGGTTCACCTTGATTTCATTTACTTCCTGTATAATATCAGTATCAAAACCGCGTAGAACTTGCAAAGAAGCTTCAAAATCATCTGTCATTCCCATTTGTGCCTGGAATACATAAATAAAAACGTTATTAAGTTATTATTTATAAAAACAATCCAACCAAAATCTTACAATATAAAACACTTGAGTGAACTTACCAACCACCTAGGTGATTCTGGGATGAAAAAGAGGCCAGGTATCAAAATTAAACAAGGAAACATTCCTACACCCACACAAAAAAATAATAAAAAAAATAAATAAATGATCATGCCTGCTTTCATTTCAAACATTTGATCATTTATAATCTATTTATGTGTTTTTGTGGATTACCCAAAATTGCTAGTACTCTCCAGTGAACAAAAAGTCCCAGCAAATAAGAAGCATAATCCCAACAGTAACTGATAACTATAAAAAAGTATATAAAAAAATTAAAAAGCAAAATAAAAAATTACAAAAAAAGCATATAAAAAAATTACCTGGTTGACAGAACCTAAACTCCCTCTCATGTTTTGAGGTGCTATCTCAGCTATATAGACAGGGACCTTTGTAATGCACACAACAAGACACTTCTGTTACATTTCTTTTGCAAATACAACTGAAATCAGAATAAGAAGCTATAGAATCGTTCAATACAAAACCAGAGAACTTATTAGAACTGCATAAACACCTGTACCTTTTGTTTTAACTGTGATACATAAGTCAGTTATGTAACCACATAATCCACTCTCTTTCTCTCTCCTATTACATGTGGTAAACACTACACACGTGCTTATATAGTTCTCACAGTTCAGTAATTAAAATTGGTTCTGTATTGAACGCGCCCCTAAAAATATATACCGTATAAGATATAATCCCAACACCGAATCCTTCCAGTAACCTTCCCATGTATAGGAAAGATGAATCCTAAGAAAAACATAACCAATTTGATGTGATAAAGGCTTTTTTTTTAAATGAAATAAGTTATTAAAGAATAGGTTATTAGAAGCTTACTTTGGCAAATGATATGGCAAGCCAACCAATGATATTTGGGATAGCAGCAATCATCAAAGACTGCAACAATAGGAGTCAAGAATGTCATTTCTGCAAATTAAACTAAGCAATAATTAAATCCAACATCAACATATATAAATCAAGCCCAGGACGGGTTGGGTCGGGTCATGTGATGGATCAAAGCGGGTTTAGGTCAGAACGGTGGTTTTAAAAAAGTAATAATTTGGACATGTTCGGACCAAAACGGGCTCAGGTTGAAACAAGTCGTTATAGAAAAAAAATAAAAAAATTCACCAAATCAACCCATTTTTTTAAGATATATATAAATCTTGCTAAGATAAATATAAGTGGTGTTTGGATATGTTTCTTTTTTTTAAATTTTAATTTGTGAAAGTGAATATTGGAACTTGGATTACCATAATCAAATAATTTGATACTCACTTGCTTAAAGTCAATCAGAGTTGGATAACAACACATTTATTTTGACTCCTAATGATCAGAAAATCACAATAATGATCACTTTTTTTCTTAATCACTCCAATCTAATTACTTCAATCACACATCCAAACAGTACCCGTATATAAACATATATATAACTGAAGATACAAAATGATGAGGTGAATGATGCAAACCCCTTTTCGACCAATATATTCCGCTATCTGACCGCTAGCTATTGCACCAACCATGGCACCCACATTCGACAAAGAACCAAACAGCGAGAACTGAACAACAACAATTCGGATCAGAATTCAAAAGATTTCAAAGTGGTGATCGAGTAAGCAAACCTCGGAGACTGTAAGTTTAAGATCTCGACTGATATCCGATTGTGTAGGTGAAGAATAGCCACCCTGCAAGTATCATTCTTTACTGTAAGTTACAGATGGAAAATTCTGTTGGTATTACCTTAAGATCCACGAAATCTTAACGAAAAATAAAAAAAGAAAAACATTACGGACGGAATCCAAAATTCTTTTACTTTTGTTGAAAGTTTCCGTTGGTAATCTGTCACTAAATCTGCCTAACAAATCTGTCGTAAACAGATTACCCTCGATCATATATCCGACCAACTTTCACCAACTGAATTTCGTCGGTCATCTCTATTACCAACGGCATAAAAAAAACATATAAAATATGTATATTCTTTTATTTTTTGTCGAAAGTTTACCGACGAAATACCGTCGCTAAAAAGTCCGTCGGTAATCCGTCGCAAAAGCTGCCTCGCCATTCTGCGGTAAACAGATTACCGACGATCATATATCCGTCGAACTTTCACCGACTGAATCTCGTCGGTGAGGTGATACTCCAGATTTGTAGCAGTGAGTTTCATATGATCATGGATTCTGGTTATTTTGCTTACAGTGAAACCGAACTGAACCGGGCCTAAGGAGACGATGAGGACACATGCGAGCACCGAAACCGAACCGTCTCGGATCATCTGAGACGAAGTCATCATGCTAGATTGTCTGGAACCCATACGGTACCAACTGCCAGTATGAAGAAAGGGTTTCCTGATGTCTCTTCCATCTTCATTTTCATGCCTGAAACTCATTGTTTCTCACTCTAGATCCTCCTCAACTACACAAACAATGGCGTGAACCCCGTTTTAGAGAGAGAGAGTTATGATGTGATGGAAACTGCTCGTGTGATGGCGATGGGTATTTGGGTTTGGGTTTGATTGATGATGGATGTTTCTACGTGATATTGACAATCTCAAAAGGAAAAAAACATAATTTGAAAGAGATTTTTCAAGGAAAATAGACCAACCAGATACTAGATTCATATTCATGTGTTTCTACATGCCTTTTTTTTATTAACATTTTTATTAAATTAATAATATATAAATTAATTGGATTGAGATTAACAATCTTCTTATTAGTTTATTATTTAACTCATGTTTTTTTTTTTGTAAAAAAAAGCTTTTATAAAAAAATCCTAAAAATTTGACCCCTTGTTTCCGAGGAGGTTGATGAACAATGAAAGAAACCCAAGTTTATTAAAGTGAAAACTAATATACTTTTTAATTTTTTTTCTTATAAAAGTCTTTTAACAAATTTTTATATATAAAAATACCAACTTACTCTCTTTTTCTCACAAAATTAGTCACTCATCAAATTTATGCGCATAAAAACCAACATACTTTTTTTATTTTTCTCTCCAAAGTACCTCGACAACTATAATCATGTTAATTTTACATTCTTTGTCTACCTTCTGCTGATTTTTGTGAGAAAACCAAAGAGAGTATGTTAGTTTTTTATATGCAAAAAATTGTTAAGGACTTTTGTAAAGAAAGAGAGAGTATGTTTGTTTTTTATATGCAAAAAATTGTTGAGGGACTTTTGTGAGAAAAATAGAAAGTATATTGGTTTTTATTGGTGTTTGCCCTTTATTAAATGTAATTAAATCCACGTCTTTAGTATTTTGGTTATTGTTACTGTTAATTGATAAATATGTAGAGGAAAGACGGATAGAGTTTTATTATAAATGAAAAGTGTAATTACAATGAAAGAAATAAGGGTTTATATAGCCATCAGATAAACAATAGCTAATAAATAAACATGCCAACTAAAAGACCCAACCCAATACAAAATAGCTCAATAACTCATTATACTAAGATCCTCCCTCAAACTCACAATGCAACAGTAATAAGCGTTGAGAGTTTGTCGCACAAGAAATGAAACCGAGATGACGACTAAGCCTTCGTGAAAATATCAGCAATCTGCAAGGCTGATGGAACATATGGAAGCGAGATGGTCCCGAGTTATAGATGATGACGAGTGAAGTGAAAATCAGTCTCAATATGCTTTGTCTAGAATTCTTTGCAATCAACATTGCACTTTTGTTATCACAATATAAAGGGGTAGGCTGAGAGATGTTAACCCCATATCTGCAAGAAGCCATCATAACCAAATAAACTCACATGTAGTCACAGCCATGACACGATACTCAACCTCAGTAGAAGATCTAGAAACAACATCATGTTTCTTACTTTTTCATGAGATTAATGAATCTCCAAGGAAAACACAGAAACCAGTGGTGGATTTATGATCATTAGGATCGCTATCCCAATCAGCATCACTATAGGCACACGACTCTAGAGAAGACGTCGGAGGAAACAAGAGGCTCTGAAACTGAGTGCCACGAAGATATCTCAGAATACGAAGAACAACTCATAGTGAATAGAAGTAGGAGCGGTGACAAACAAGCTAATTAATGAACAACATGAGCTATATCCAGGCCAGTAACTGTAAGATAAATCAAACGGCCCATAATAGTACAATATAGGCTCGGATCTGACAAAGTGACACCATCAGTAGGGGATACCATGCACTGTTTCAAAAGGAATGTCTACGGTCATGTTACAAGAAAGTCATGCCCGCTTAAACAAATTAGATATATTTATTTTGTCTGAGAAAGGAGGCATCCTTTCTTATACTGAGCCACCTCAATACCCAAAAAATAACGTAGCAAGCCCAAATCTTTAACGGCAAACCGACAAGCCAAATCACGCTTCAACGACTCAATGCCATCATAATCATCACCTGTAATAACCATATCATCAACATATAATGACAAAAGAATTTGTCTTGCACTCGTACATCTGACAAATTAGCAATGTTGAATCGTGATTACTTGGACGAAAACTAAGAGAAGTAATCATTGTAGAGAATTTCTAAAACTAAGGACGAGGGGATTGTTTGAGACCATATAGTGCTTTCTTAAGCCAATAGACTTCATCCGATTGGTGAGCAATACCCGGGGGGAGTCATGTAGACCTCCTCATGAAGATCATCATTTAGAAAAGCATTCTTGACATCCATTTGAAAAATGCTTCACTGATGAATGGATGCAACTGCAATGACAGTACGAATTGTTGACCTTTTGCCACCGGGGCAAAAGTTTTCTCATAATCCATACCATACTTTTACGAGTACCTTTTTGCAACAAGTATGGCCTTGTATCACTTAATAGACCCATCAGACTTTGTTTTAATCTTATATACCCAACGACAATCGATTGTATGCTTACTAGGTGGGAGTGGAACCAAATCCCATGCATGTGTTTGATAAAAAGCAGTAATGTAAGGCCCCAAACTAGACACCCTACAGTTGGGTCATATCACAGTGTATTCTTTTAAAAATACTTAACTCTTTATAAAAACATACAACAAAAGTCTTAACTCATAATGATATTTGCATTTTAAAATCGTTATTATTCTTTAGCTTACCGTACGAATGCATTCACACATAACTGAGTAGCCCCATTTCCAAAGGCAAGTTACATCGTCACACGAATTCCCTATAAAACAATCTAACGTACATACAAAGTCAGCTACGCTGAGTGAGTTCTAACAGTTTATCTTAAAAAGAAACCTTCTCGTCTCAAACATCTTTTGTTAAAACTCAAGACCTTCACATCAATTATAAAACAATTACCTATAAATTAACACGTTGGTAACCCATAACCGTGACCCGTAAGTCTCACCGATTTGGATTGAACTTACCAAACCACCAACTTGTGACCTACCACCCATATCAACCCAAAGACCGGTTAACACCACCGACTCCTACACATAGAGCTGACAAGCCCTAGACAAGACTCTCACAAGGTCTACTAACACATCCATCATAAACACGACATAACGTCCATCAATATAAGCACACAAGCTAATATTTACTATCACATTATTGCCTCATCACTAAGGTCAATCAAGACTTAACATGAAATACATCAAACACATGAGACATACCTTCAACGGATTTCACTTGTCTCATCATCATCACCCTCGTCAGGGTTATCCCTGTTAGGATATTCATAACACTCAGAGCACCCCACCGGGTCTCAATTCTTCCCCCATAGGGTCTCGTCACATCACACAGTGACCATCACATCATCTATACGATGACTACCACGTCATCCACATGATGACAACATCTGAAGGATTGACTCCTTCACATCACCGTTGACCGTATTAAGCGGACAACGATGCTAGCACACAAAATAACAAGTTATACACACATGATATTACGTAAACATGTACTACGCTCACCGCCCATGCGCTGACTACTTACGTGTATAACCTAACACATACCCTAGACGTACCAACATAACGTCTAGACACATCATTTGATTTATCCCAAAAGAGTCATCATACGACACACCAGTGTCGTGCCGGCGTCTCACCCACACAACCTAGGGACACCATATTGACCCTTAGATTCGTTTAAAAAGATGTAGTTAACTCGTTAAACTAGACATGTTTAACCAATTCTCGTAAAACATTTATTTATATGATAAAATGTGTAAGTATGTACGATAGCCCCAAAAAAAGTAAAAAGGGGGATTAGAAACTCACTGGTTACGAAGATCCAACTCCCGTGCTGCAATCCGTCAGTCCACGCACAAAACCAAACTTGTCAAACGTATGATCACATGATAGAGTTGGATGTCCAGTCTTAACAAACGAAGAAGCAGTCTCAGGCATAGATGGAGCTGAAGTGTATCTGATGATGTAGACGTCTCATGAGCTGACACATTTGGTGTAGTAGATGTATCTGGAACTAGGTCATCAGATGCAGTAGATGTATCGATATCAATACTAAAAGGATCAATAGCATGAAGATCTGACTTTGTTATATTATGCGATTTAGCTGGTATCGAAAAGAAAGGAATATGTTCTAGAAAAGTGACATGCTGTGATACATATAGTTGATGGGATCAAAACAACGATATCCTTTCTGTCCAATACCATAACCCAAAAATACATATAGAGTTGATTTAGGGGACAACTTATTCCGTTCAACATGAGGATGAAGGACAAAGCAAGTACATCCAAAAACTTGTAATGTAGAGTAATCTGATGGATGACCATGTAACCTTTCAAACGGAGACATTCTTGAATTATGTGAAGTAGGGATTCGATTGATCACATGTACATCAGTTAGGATATCTTCTCCCCAAAAGACATTAGGAACCTCAACAGATAAAAGCAAAGAGCGAGTAGTCTCAATAAGTTGGCGATGTTTCCTTTATGCAACACCGTTCTGCTTGGGAGTGTCGGTACAAGATGGCTGATGTATGGTACCATCAGATGCAAGTAAAGGAGTAAAATCATTAGAGGTATATTCACCCCCTAAGTTACACCTGAAGCACTTTATGATAGCCGAATGTTGTGTCAAAATTTTTTGCCAGTTTACAATCACTACAATTAGAAATATCACAAGTGTTCAAATGACCCAAAACGCTAGTAGATAGTAAAACTGTAACCGGGACGCTGACACATGTCCCAAACGAGGATGCCAAACATAAAACTCAAAAGTTAAATGACTCAAATGAAAAGAAAACAAATCAACACTAAATGCAGCAACATTAGATACTTTGGGTTCCTCCAAGATATATAATTCTCCCAATCTAAGGTTGATCCCAATCACCCTCCGAATACGTTGATCTTGTACAAGACAAACATAATAAGAAAAGAACACCCAATGACTAGATTTACACAACTGACTGACCGAAGCAAGATTCAAAGCAAGTTTGGGAATATAATAAACATCAGTGAGAGATATGTGAGGAATAGAAACAGAACCAACACCGTCTACAGACATTGATGTAGCACTGGAAGACATAGTAGATACTAGTGAAATAGGAGACAAAGAGCCAAAAGAGGACAAACAAGCTGACATATAATGAGACGTACTAGAATCTAAAATCCAAAAGGATGACGGAATACCTGAGGTACTAGATGAAGATAGACCTGAATGAGACATTGAAGCGGACATGGCAATAGGATTAGCATCAAGAAACTGTATAAACTACTAAAAATGTGACACCCGACAAATTCATATTACTATCCATACCCGACTATTATCTGAATTCACATGATTACACTTGCATCATACTTAATTATAGAGTAATTAAGTACATATTTCATATAGAAATTCCATTCGTTTCATTTCAATTCATGCATCGGTAATTTGGAGGATTACCGGGTCACACACGCGTCCTGTCACATGAACGTTGGTGAATATTATAAAATAATATTTAGACATATATTTGGTGTGTATAAATTACATGTAATACTATGATTTATTATTTCATGCTTAGATTAATTTTTCCGGAATTTATTGAGCAACTTTTATTTTAACGCTTTTAAAGCGGATACACGATATATGCCAACAACTTTAAATGGGATTTTATAAAAACAATGGTTTTATAATTTGGGCTTACTAATTCAACAAATTAACTTATTAGTCCAATTAGGAGCCCATTAGTTAGTTAAAAAGCCTTAAAAGAGTCGTAAAGCCCAAACCTATTTTAAATAAAACTCCCTTAAACCCCTCATTTCACTCATTTACCCTAAACCTAATCACCCAAACTCTCTCCTCCCTCCTAACCATTCGGCCGCCACCTCCATAGGGTCCACCACCCGTATTCAACCTTGTTCATCCTAAATCAAGTGTTCCAAGTCCATTTCAAGGTGATTCAAGGTGCTTGGAGCTAGTTTCACATCCATTCCAACATCATATTTGATTTTGTAAGCATTCTACTCATATTTTCTTATTCATTTTCGGCCAAAGTAAGAAACCCATCTATCCAAATGATTTTCATTGTTACAAGTGTTCTAATCCATGTTTTTAACTAGGAGTTTTCATAATAAAAGGTTGTTGACACATATTGGTACATTTGGTGGTTTGAAATGCTTATTTGTGACTTATATTGCTCGTTGCTATTTATAGAAACTTTATTTATAGAAATGAGCATATGATATGTTTGAAAGCTTGAATAATACCTGTGTTGGTAGCTTGTGTAGCAAGTATGAATTTTTTTGGTTGAAATGTTGTTTTACACTATGTTATGGTCGTCTTTCTATTAACGGAAACTTTAATTTGTGATATTTTGAGTTATGGTGTTTTAATGGATAAAAGCATGCTATTATGGTTCTATAACATCTATTAAAGTATTATAAAGAGTTATCGAAAGTTACACATGTGTAGGAGGTCGTTTGGACCACTTTCCTAAAAAGGAAACTTTAATTGAACATATTTTGTATGTGTATGCTATAAAGGGCTAAAGTAGGTCAAATAGATTTATTACCATGTGTATAGATGACTTATGCAAGAATATGTGGTTTAGAGTTTTGTTATGTCATGTTTTGGAAGACCTTACTAATAAAGGAAACTTTATTGGTTTGAAAACTTCACCTTTGCTTGAAATAGAAAGTGTATGTATAGAATCATGTTTATAGCATTTTACTAGTATGATTTCATGTGTAGTTTATTTATGTGAGCTATGACACCTAAAGTGTACTAAAACCCAAAGTGTATGTATAGAATCATGTTTATAGCATTTTACTAGTATGATTTCATGTGTAGTTTATTTATGTGAGCTATGACACTAAAGTGTACTAAAACCCTAATTGTCCAAAAAGGGAAACTTTGTTATGTTAAGAACTATAGTACAAAAATGTCATGTTATGTTGTTTGTTCAAATGGGTTGAAATGATATTACTAGATGACTAGTACAATAGCATGATTTATGTGGATTATTTGTTAACATGTATGTACAAATGCCATGTTACTTATGCAATATTTGAAGCTAGGTGTTACTATTTATGGCATGAACATATGCAAACTATATTACTTATGAGATGTTACTTATGCAATTATTTGAAGCATGTATGTTATGTCATAAGGTATTACTTATGTGCTACAGGTATTACTTATGTGCTACTTAGGTATTTCTTATGTGTTACTTATATGTCACTTATGTGCTACTTGTACATGTCTTCACTATGTGTCACCAACGGATTGTTGTGTCAAACTTGGTCAACATTGGTCAACAATAGTCAAAATTGGTCAACATTAGTCAACATTAGTCAAACTCGGTCAAACCTTGGTCAAATCTTGGTCGAACTTAGTCAAACCTTTTCAAAACATCAATGCAACCTTTCAACATTGAGTCGTTTGAATGAATGTGGTTACATAAACCGCTTTTACCTTTCATAGACCCTATAGCCTTAATATTTCTAGGGCTCGGATAGGTCGGTTGTCCGGACTTGCTAGGATTCTTGTATTTGCTTTTCATACTTCGTTCACCTTATTCCCAGGTGAGTTTTCATGGCCCCGTTTTACTTACTTTTCCATTTGGGGGAGATACATGCTAAATCATTTTCCTTCTTAGTCGTATGACGTTACTTTGATTTCGCTTTAATATATATATATATATATATATATATATATATATATAAGTGGGTGCAATTCCCGCACATAAAGTCCTCTTATAGTCGAACCGTTAATTATTTCACAAAGCGAGGTGATTCATGAATAGTACTATTGGGTTTAACAACACCTACCCTAGTTAATCACGCTAACTCTGTCTGGGAGTCAAACGGGTGCATAATTGACCTAATCCATTGCGTTCTGGGCACGTAAGAGGCAAAATGCTAGTTTTTGCATTCCTTCGTTAAGCTTGGTTTCGGTGTTGCTTATATAATTAATGTTTATTGTCTGATCAACAATCGAATCTAGTTTTTGCATTCCTTCGTTAAGCTTTGGTTTCGGTGTTGCTTATATAATTAATGTTTATTGTCTGATCAACAATCGAATCACTAGTATACATGCGTACTGTTACACTGATTTTCATTTCTTTTCTGTTACTTAAACATGTGAATTCACCAACCCTATGTTGAAACTTTTAAGCATGTTTATCTCAGGTCACTAAACATTCATGCATGGACTAGGGTTGCACTTCAGGAGTCTCATTTCATGTTTTCATTAGAAGCTTAGGTTTATGGGAACCTAAATAGTTATGCTTATGTATTTTGATACTATTACTGTTGCTTCCGCACTTTACTTTCCACATTTTCAAACTCTGTATTACTTATTCATTTTTGTATGATGTTTAAACGAAAAGTCTTTTCGAAAACCATTTAGAGGTCGTTCGAAATGACTAGAATCAATGATCCTTGACAGTCACAACCCGCGGGTAAACCGCTGTGGAATTTCAGGGTGTGACAAAAAATCATGGGGATCCAAAGTAGAAAATGGACAATATGGATCAGTGTCTATTGATGATGCAGCAACAGTGAACTGTGGAGGACGAGATACCATGAGGAAGGACCTGAAGGGCGTGGTTGGAACGGCGGTGGTGGAGGCTGAAACTAACCACTTGATTTATTTTGATGTGAAGGTTTCTATTGCTGCTTTGCCCTGTTAAGTAACAACAGGCATTGAGACTTCCTATGGTTTTTCTATTTGTAAAATGCACGCTCATCAAAAGCAGCTTTAGGAGCTTGTCTAGACTGATTTGAAGCCGGAGGTCGTAGTGAAATAGAATTTGGAACAGCAAACACAGCAGGAGTAGTAGTTGCTTTAGACCCTTTGTCTATCTGAGATTTGATACGAGTCTCCTCTACAATCAGTTCATGAACAACTGAATTAACCATGGGAAGGGTAGTCCGATGAAGGATTGTTCCACACAATCCTTCAAATTCAGAACGTAACTCCATCAAAAACTGAAGCAAACGTTGCTCTTCTATCCCAGCAATGTATGGTTTAAACACTTTTAACTTTGAAGATTCTGTAAGAGCCAAATGATCCCATAAATCCGATATTGCAGCATAAAAATCCTGAATACTCATATCATTCTATTACAGAGCACGAATATTATATTCTAACCAGTATTACTTAACAAAGTTATACTAAGTATACAGTCTACCCAAATGATCCCAAACTTCCTGTTTCGTGTCACAGTTCGCTAATTAAATGCCAATTGACTTAGTTATAGAACTGTTGATCCAAGTGATAACCTTGGAGTTATCAGTCTCCCATGTATCAAGTAACTTTTCATAATTCACAAAATTTTTGTTAGCAGGCTTACCTTTAGTACTAGTGGCATAGCCCCACATATGTTTCCCACAAAAAAAATTTTTATCACATAACTCCAATAGGCATATTTTTTACCATCTAGTTGTGTACTAATCGACTGAAGAGATTCATCCTTCCTAGCCATGTTGTCAAGCAACAATCATCCAATACCAAATACGAAGTAAGCAGCAAAAGCAAATACAATCCCTAATTACGAAAGACAGCAACAACAAACATGAAAACGAAAACGATGAACCAGAAGAATGTACAAACCAACGAAACAGGTGGTTGCTACAAACTCTTCAATCATCAGTTACCACCGCTAATTTTGTAAAACGAGAGAGAATATTAGGGGAATTTTCTGATTCTCGTTGATAATTTGAAATAATGGTACAAAACTGTTTATATACAAAACCAAGAAACAGAATCTAAGTCAATAATAAACAGAAACAAAACTAAACGAGACTTTTTTTTACCTTTAGGTAAAGACATAACATCCCAGGCTTGATTACTTTCCAAGGCTGCAAATTATTTAGACATAGCTTCCTGCCAAGCAGGGTGTTCAACAACCTCTTGATGGCTCTTTGACGTCATCAAGAGTAAGAATAAGCTGCTGAGAGTCCTTAGACGCATCAACAAGATTGACAAAATAAGTAGCCTAACACACACTGGTGAGAGTATAAGAACAATAGGAATCAAGAGAAGAAGAAAAAGTGTAAGAAAAATTATAGATATAATCATGCAGATAAGAAGGAGGAACAAAAGTTCTACCTCCTGACCTCACCAGGAGAAGATGAATGCTAAGATGATGGAACTGAAGGAATTTGGGAAGAGGAATCAAAAGGAGGAACGAAAGGAGAAGAAGAGGAAGAAGGATCAACAATAGGATATGGACTATCAAAGAATTCATTAAGAGATGTAAAAATGAACGAAGGATCAGAAGAATGTAAGGACGGAAAAATATGTTCAAGGAAAGTAACATCTCGAGAAACAAGAACCTTTTGAGTATGAAGATTGTAGAGCTTGTATCTTTTTTTCCCAAAAGGATAACCAACAAACACATAAGCATGTGCCCGTGGTTGAAATTTGTCTCTCCCTTGTGTAGAGGTTGAGGCATAGCATAAACATCTAAAAGTGCGAAGATGATTGTAAGAAGGAGCTTTGCCAAAAAGAACTTTATAAGGAGTTTTGTCCTGTAGTATCTCTGTAGGGAAGAGATTAATTAAATGAGTAGTAGTGAGAACGCAATCACCCTAAAAAGTAATAGGCAACTTGGATTGAAACATAAAAGCCCTAGCATTTTCAAGAAAATGCTTGTGTTTTCGTTCAACCACACCATTCTCATAAAGGACACCAGGACAAGTAGTTTGATGAATAATTCCTTTTGGTCGAAAATTTTCAGTTGGGTGGGTCCCTAAACTTAGTTAATAGACATTATTAGACCAGATACACTTGATTTAAATATTGAATTGAGTTTCTACCATTTCAATAAACCCTTGAAGTTTGACAAAAGCATTGCCTTTATTAGTTAGAAAGATGGGTCCAAGTTGTTCAACTATAGTCATTAACTATTGTAAGAAATTACTTATAACCATCATAAGTGTTAGCTCGATATGGACCTCATGTGTCAACATGAACAAGATCAAGCAATTGAGAACTAGTTCTAGTACTAGTAGGAAATAGTAGTTTATGTTATCGAGCTTGGGGACGGATAGTGCAGTGATCAAAAGATGAATCATGTGCATTAGAAAAACATTCAATTGCTTGAGTTTATACATAGGCACATGTCCAAGTCTAGTATGACAAAGTTTAATAGAAACAACAGAATTACAATGTGAAAAGGAATCAACAGAAACATAGAATAGTTATTGGGATTCAAGAGATAGAGTTCATTGAGTAAATCACCCAGAACCATTGGACTCTTCAGGGAAGGGGCCTACAAGAAACAAGATGTTTCAGAAAACTAAACAAGCCCTTTTGTTTCTCTACAAATTTTAGGAACAGACGAAGAAGACATTTGATATAGAAAAATCTGTTGTGATATTAATTGTTCCAACTTGTGTAACAGTTAAGAGATGACCGTTTGGAAGACGAACATAAACAGGAGTGTTAAGCAATTTAACATTAGAAAACAAATTTGGGTCAAAGCACATATGATCACTAGCACCGGTATCAATAATCCAAGTGGTTTCAACTTTGGTCTAATTGCCGGCAATAATACCTGCAAAGCTGGCAAATTTAAGAGGTTGAACATGAGGAACTCCACTGCTATTCCCAAGACTTTTCTATAGAAGTTGCACCAAAGTATCATAATGATATGCAGTTAAACTAGCTTGTGCAACAGAAGGAGTGAGTTCATCAGAATTATCTGAACTTGCATTTGCAACAATCTTCTTTGCATTGGTAAATCTGAAATCTTTTGGGAAACCAACCAATATATAAAATTTGCTAGCTGTATGCCCATGCTTCTTATAGTAATTGCACAAAATATTCTTTCAATTTGCACCTTTGTTATCAAAATTTCTCGGGACTTGAGAACTAACATTCATAGAAGCATTCTAGGGAATAAAATGAGCTGCAGAATGAATTTCTCTCTATTTTTCGTCTTGAATTAAAAGAGCATAAGATTGACTAATAAATGAAAATGGTTTCATCATTATAATATTTCCCATGATTGTCTCATAGCAAGAACTAAGTCCCATAAGAAACTGCATTAAGCGTTGATCTGCTTCACGCTTGGCTAAGAGATGCGCATTACCACATGTGCAAGGTGGAATAACATCAAGTGCATTTAACTCATCCCAAATGGATTTGATCTTTGTGAAATAAGTTGCAATGTCATCATTGCCTTGAGAAATAGCACATAAGCGTTTCTGTAGCTGATAAAATTTGGCTCCATTACTTTAAACATAACGATCGCTTAACTCATCCCAAAGTTGATGTGTCATCTCCACAAAAAGAACACTCTCACTGATTTCTCATGACAAAGTGTTTAGCATCCACGAAATCACCATGTCATTAATCCTTTGCCAGAGATCAAGAAGCGGAGAGCTAGATAGTTTAGAAATATTTCCACTGATAAACCCTAGTTTGTTTTTAGAAGATAGAGCAATAGACGTTGCTCGTCTCCACAAATCAAATCCCGTTCCATCGAAATTTTTCGAAAGAAGTAACATACCAAGATGATCAGAAGGATGAAAATATAATGGATTTGAAGAATTCATTTGCAAACTGGAAAAGGTATTCACTTAACCAGAGTCAGACATGTCTTTGAATCAATATACAGTTTTGCGTGAAAGTTTATGCGAATTTGAAACTTTCGCGCAAAATAGTTGAACGAAAGTAAGAACTCTCTTGTGAACAATATCGAAAAAAAACTATTTCGTAAGACAGTCTTCAAATCTTCAACACAATTTGACGGTTGTAACATTTCTGATTTTAGTATTCATATTTCAATTCAATGTAATGTATTTCGAACTCAATACTCGTGCACTGTTTTGTGTTATTTTCTCGCCATAAATTAAATGCAATGATTCAATACAAATTCGCAAGTTTTACTCGATTATATACATTTAAACGCTATACAAGTAATTATTTCATTCAACTTACCAAGCCTGAAAAGTCAAGGACTAAAGTTGAAGAATGTCAAGAAACCCTAGTCTAGCACGGTCGTGCTTCGTCCTGGCACGGTCGCGCCAAGTGCATCGGCACGATCGCGCGACTGGTCCTGGAACGATCGCGCCTAGTGCCTAGGCACGGTCGCGCCATATTTGGGCACGGTCGCGCCTGTGTAACAGTTGAAACGTAAATGCAGTTTAATCACCCGATCGTCGAGAATCCGTAACCGTTCACCGTTTCTTTTCCATTTACGTGAGTAATACAACTTTCGAATTCACAAACGCTCCAACTTAATCCTATCAATCTCGAAAAACCTCTCAAAACATTTCAAGAAAATTCGGAATACGCCGTTCAACCCGAATTCTCTCAATCCAGCAACAGAGTCACGATACTCAATCATCCCTGAAGCTCCCAAACTATCTGGATTGGCCGGAGTTGCAGTAAAGGTCGCCAGAACTCAAGCCGTCGACGCCGGAACTTCATTCTACCGACCTCCATCGATTCCCTACTCTTTCGGGTAATTGATCACTTGTTATTATCCGTTTTAGTATTTAGATCGAAAGCCCCATGTTAATCTGGGCTTCCATTACAGAAATTATCCGGAACCGAAATTCCTATTTTTAATAAAAAGGATTTAATCGAATCCATTCTTAATCACGTTTTCCATACAATTAATTTATATAAATAGACTCGTAACAACTCAGTAATCAAAAGCCCTAACAATTTCAACGCTATAAATACAAGATTTATTCAATTCGTGTCTGTTTTAGAAGAGACACGGTCGCGCTAATCATCTAGCGCGGTCGTGCCTCATGTAGCGCGGTCGTGCCGACTAGCAGCGCGGTCGTGTCCTCTTGTCCAGACCTAGTCATGCCCTTTGGGCTAGCCTCTGTTGTGTCTAAAAATCATAGACACGACCGTGCCGATCCAAGGCACGGTCGTGCCTGTTGACTTGTCTAGTTTGTGCCCTCTGTTGATCAACCCGGTCGCGCCTCGACTAGCGCGGTCGCGCCCGTGGCTTGAGCACGATCGTGCCCTTCCGGGGCACGGTCGTGTGTGACTCAGGAATTTTAACAAAATTATAATTTTATATTTTTCAATCAATAAATGTTTCAAATTTTATAAAAATATGTTTTCTGTATTTGAAAAGATTTAAAGTTTAATCTGGAGATAAATATTATTTATTTAAAAGTTTATTCAAAAATTTATAAAAAAATTAAATTTATGTTTATCTTACACTTAAATGATGTTTTAAATGATTAAGTTACAAAGTTTATAAATAAATAAGATAATAATTATTTATTTAATATTTAAACAAAAATCATTTATTTATTTATACTTAATTACAATCAATATTTACATTATTTCATAAACTATAATCATTTATTTATTTATTAATTTACATTTAACACATGCATTATTTTCATAATCAACAATTTTATAAAAATTCTATTTTATTATTTAAATTCCAAACTTTAATCAAATGTTCCAAAAATGTTTATTACAACTTTATATATTTCATTTAATACTTTTTATACACAAATTCAACCTTCAATGTTAGACTTAAACTTTGTACACCGATTTGATTCAATATACACTACCATCTAGGTTAACTCGTGCGTATCAAGGATTCTCATTTTATCTATACCCTTTGTTAGCTACACTTCCATACCAAGTGAGTATTCACAACCCCTTTTTACTCTTTTACACTTTTGGGGTGGAACATGAACTTTATACACATTACACATTTACAATTACACAAACAACACAAGTGCAAAATCCTATTTACATACATGTGTGCAAAATTTGAGCTTTGTGCCCGAGTGCTAGTTGTGCTAATCTTTGTGAAAACTTATGTGCAATCATTAACTATACAAGCCGACGGTTTTCAATGATAGATCTATTGAGTCTGACAAACCCACCCAAGTGGAGGTGATTGATACCGACAACACAATTTGCATACTAGTTACAAAGGTTTGGTTGTACTTGATTACACAATAGCTGCTCCCCATAAATACCTTATTTTATCATGTCTTGTAAAGGATTTGTTTTCAACTATATGCTATCTATATACAACTGTGTTATACTCACCAACTTTTTAGTTGACTTTATTTCATTCATGTTTCAGGCCCTAATATGTGAGAATGATTCAAGACGTGCTCAATACAGGATTTGGACTTAGCAATTTAAATCAAGAATTCTATGAGTTGTTTTATATTTCTTTGTTTGAATTTGGTTTGTATTTGGATTATTTGTAATGGAAATTTGACTTTAATATATTTCAATTTAGTCAATCATGTGCTATGAACAGTCTTACATGTCCCGCCCCGATGATTCCGCCATCGGTCGGGGTGTGACAGATTGGTATCAGAGCCTTGGTTATAGGGAATTAGGTTATTAGACACCTTGACCTAGACTATAACTTTAGGACACCCACTTATACTATGTTTCATGATTTTTGTGCTATGTGTTAAATGCTATGTGCTACATGCTTACCATGATTAATTATTATTATATTTGATACCTTACTTGTTAAAAATTCATGACTTAGTAGGATCTTCTTAAATAATAATTTAATAAATAATATCCTTTCATATATCCTAAAACCTCATAATATTTCTATTTTCTTTTCTATCTTTATCCTTCTTAGCATGTGGAAAAAAATTCTTGAAGCAAAAATCTCTAAAATTTTTATTTCTTCGTTAAGGTTATTAAACTTGTTAAATTATTTGAGGACACGTGCAATCTGGAAGGGTGACACCTGTATTTTGGGTTTTCTGTCTAGGAAAGCATTTCGCATAAATCCCAATCAACCGAGGGACCCGTATGCTTTCCTGGGAATTCCCGAGATGAGTGTTTACTTATAGGCTAAAGCATGTCTTCTTGAAAATTATATAAGTTTAATTAACCTTAATGTGCCATAGTATTCAAGTGATTTTGTCACTTTTGAGTACAATCCAAACTAAGAATATCTATTTAAATCCTATCAAATCTCATAAGTTCTTACAATCTTTCTTGTCTTGTGAAAATCTGTAGAATGCCTCCTCGTCGTGCTCCCGCAACCAACGCCAACACCGACATTGCTACTATTCTTACTCAATTGGTGACACAACTCACCCAAGCCAATGGTGCCACCAATGGAAACAATGGTGGAAATGGAAGCAATAGTGGTAATAATGGTGGAAATGGTGGAAATGGTGGTAACAATCCATCTCAATGCACCTTCAAGCACTTCAACTCGTGCAATCCCCTCAAGTTCTTTGGTACCAAAGGAGCTACTGGACTCCTTCAATGGTTTGAAAGCATTGAGAATACCTTTCTCAATAGTGACTGTCCCGACAATCTCCGTGTTCGTCATGCTACAAGTGTTCTACAAAAACGGGCACTTACATGGTGGAATGGGGAGAAAAGGAATATGGGTGTTGATGTAGCTATGGCCTTACCTTGGGATGAGGTCAAAAGGCTTATGACCGAGGAGTTCTGCCCTCGAAATGAAGTGAAAAAGTTAGAAGCTGAATTTTGGGATCTTGCCCAAGATAGTGGGGAAAGCTTAGCGTATACAACTCGGTTCCATGAGTTGAGTCTTCTCGTGCCCCACATGGTCACTCCTTTGTCCCGTTGTATCGAAAAGTATATTGGTGGGCAACCAAGACAAATCCAAGATACGGTCTTAGGTAGAAATCCTGCTACTCTGGAGGATGCTATTCGTCTATCCGCTACCTTAACTGATAATCATGTGAAAGCTGGAACTCTTACCAAAAAGGGTTCTAAGAAAGTTTCTGAAACCGTAACCCTTCCTACTCACAGCAAAGAAGCCACAACCGAGTCCTCTCGCAATAATAGAAAGAGGAAGGTTAGAAATTTTGCTGTGGTTACTCCTGCTGTTCCCGTCAACCAAGCTGCACCTATGGTTCAAGCGCCGGCTAAAAAGCCATATGTTGGGATCTACCCTCTTTGTGCCACCTGCAATTATCATCATCCTCAAACCATCCCATGTCACCTTTGTACTTATTGTGGGAGATATAGTCATACGGTTAGTGTTTGTAGGACCAAAGCTCTTACGGGCCAAGTCAACCCTCCAAACCGAACCGTACCTCAAGTGGCTAATCAAGGTGCTCCCGCCATTGCTAATGGGCGTGCTTGCTATGACTGTGGTGACCCGAATCATTTTCGTGATCAATGTCCAAGACTTGCATATGCTAGACAAGGTGGAGCTCGTGGGCGTGCGTTTGTAGGATCGTAAGATTACAAGGTGATTCTATTCTAGTTGATATTGGCGGAAACAATAACAACCAACAAAGTAAACAAGTAAACAGCAAGAATACTGATAAATGCACTATTGTATTAAACTTCTGAGATTACAAGTTTACAAGTAAAACACTATCAAGAAGCACTATGAAAGCACAAAAGCACTATTAAGTATAAGCACAAGCACACTGTGTTTGAAGTGTTTACAGGATATATATATAGTAACTTAGAATCAAGACAGACCCTTGATTCTAAGGATCAGATCTAACACAAGCCGTTGATCTTGTTTATTAATCTAAATTACACGCAAAGGCTAATCTAGATAACTTTACTGAAACGTCTTCTTAGGCATCATTGTTTGCATGCTTGGAGACGCGCGTTATTGTCCTTTATTGGTTGCACCACTGAGGTTCCTTCTGCTTGGAGTGTGGCAGTTGCTTTTGCAGAAAGGTGTCAGAGGCGCTTCACATGGATAGTCAGTTGCAACGTTTGGTCTTCAGTGAATAAGGCTATCAGCAGCAGAGATGAGAATAATGCTGCTGATAAGCCTATCAGCAGCAACTTGTGTTGAATGCTGCTGATAAGCCTATCAGCAGCAACAAGTGTTGAATGCTGCTGATAAGCCTATCGGTAGCAACTTGTGATGAATGCTGCTGATAAGCCTATCAGCAGCAACATGTGTTGAATGCTGCTGATAAGCCTATCAGCAGCATTTGTACTTAGAATAATTTGGTAGCAATCAGTCTTTGGTTCTACAAACTCCCCCTAGACTGATGCAACCAAAATTCTTCTAATTACTTTGCTGCTGAAGCTTTTGCATGTGGCTGACTATCCTTTCAACCTCATAGCCTCTTGGATCCTTGCTGGGATTGTTCAGTGGAAGTTCAGACAGAGTCTTGATGTCTTTGTGTGGCATTTTGTAGATTGCTTTGCTTGAACATCTCATCTGCTGCTTCTTTACATCAATCAGAGTGAACTCATCCAAATCAGCATTGTAGGACCAAGATACCAATGGAGAGTGGGACTTGAGTGGTTTGATATTCATGACCACATCTTTGCTAGGGTTGAAGTAGTGTCTGATTGCTAGCATAAGATGTTTCCCACTCTCATTTGTAGGCTCATGAGCTTCACCCAGCTCTAAAATTCTTCTTAGGTCTGAATCTGGTAGTTGCAGAACTTCATCAACAGACCTGTATGTAGATATTCTTCTTTCAGTTCTCCCCCTGAAGATCTCAAACCTTTGATCCTGTGGATTGTAGACCCATTCAACTATGTTTCTTGAGTCTTCAGGTTCAGATAGGGATTTAAGATCAATATTGAACACCAAGATCTTTCAAAAACTGCAAGAATCTACTTAATTCTGGGACATAAGAACAATAATTTTCAAAGCATGAGAACAGTTTCATCAAAGTTCTCAGGGGCCGATGTTCCATTGTTGTCTACAATGTTGAACACGCAAAGTGCCCAGGGTGACAGTTCAGCAAACCCAGCTGATACTGATCCCACACCCTCCACCTCACTGCCACAAACTCAAACTACTGCTTCCTTTGATCGAACCCCTGTGCATTCTACTGAGGATGTACAGGCACATAATCTACTCACCCCCAGTTTGATTGCTCAACCGGAACACAGGGCCCCGGTTGCAGCCAAATATATAAGGAAGAGGGGCAAGAGAACTCCTTCTTCTCTTGCCTCCAAGGCCCAAACCCAAGCCAACATCCCTCACTCAGAATCACAACATTCTAGTGAGAATATCATAAGGGAAAGCCACACTGTTAGGGAGACTCCTTAGGAAGTCTCTCTATTAGGATTAGGATCACTTTCCGGATCCATAGAACAGCCCTTTGAGCCATTCCTATCTTCTTTGAACTTAAGTGTTGAGGATCCTGACCAAAGTGATGTACCTTCTCCCACTACCACTATCAAGGAGGTACTGATTGGTCTTGCTTCCGAAACACCCAACCCAAGTTCTTCACCCTTGAAGGTCCACTCTGGGAGTATTGAAAGAGTGGATGTGGACGAGGATGTCACTACTGCTGGTCCATCAACTGACCAGGAGGACAGTGACAACATCTTTAAGACCTCAACCACGGCAACTCATGGTGAGGGTGTTTCCTTGGAAACTCCCCTCACTGAGAGGAATCCCAGGCGCCAAGAAACCGTGGGTGATGGGGATGCTGAGGCTCGGCCTACGGCCCCATCTGGGTCCAAGGATTCCACAACTGTGGATGAGGACAGACTGAAACTTCATAACATGGAATTGACGGCCAGGGTGGCTATGCTAGAGGCTGAAGTGTCCAAACTAAGACACCAAGTCTCTATGCATGAAGCCCATCAATGCCCAACTTTAGCCACTCCCTCTCTTGTATCAGTAGACACCCAAACTGATGCCTACCTGTCTACTGATGCAACCAAAAAGGGGGAGATGGTCTCAATGGAAGAAGATAAAGACAGTCTTGACGACTGGATTCAAGAGCAGGTTGTACTTCAAAGCTCATTATTCAAGCCAGCCTTTGTCCAAATTCATGACTTGCCAGTCCCAGATAATGAAGACGAAGAGACATCTGAAGACTGGATGTTGGTCGTCAGGGCTGTCGATGAAATGCTGAATGATGTTGAAGACACAGAACAAACAAATACATCATTCAACATCCTTCCTGAAGCAGCAACCATCATTGGTCAATCCTCAACCCCCCAACTATTCAAATCATCAAGGAAGCTAGAATTTGACTCCATCCTAGCTTGGGGGTATGATGGATCATCTGAGAGGTTTTGGATTGGATGGGAGTTCAGCGGAGTAGAAGAGCTGAACTGGAACTCTCTCAATGCCCTCCAAGTCCTACATCTGCATTTAACTAACTGCATCAACACCTCAACAGATCTCTCAGCAGAACTTGCCATTGGCAGGTTCCATGACCTGATGGAGGATAATCTACCCAGGTTCCAAAGATTCCTACAAGCAGCACATCGGGTAGCTTATCCTGAATCCTCGGCGGCCACAGAAAGGAGACTGACTCCTAGCAATCTTGAAATAACAAGGAGCAGTCTTCTCCCTGAAGAAGAAGTTCTGGGCCTTCAAAGATTCCTGTATGCCTTCTTGGTCAAGGACTTGGACGTGCTAGGTTGGGTGAGCACTAAGTCCCTTGACCACACTTTTCTGCTCAGCAACGGCACCTCTCTCATCATCAACACCAGGAACATCCTTCAGCTGCCCTCAGACTTCCTATTCAAGATTTTTCAGCTCAGGGCAAACATCTGCAATGTCAAATCTCTTGAAAGCCAGGCAATGATAGCTACTGTCAGAGCCCATCTTGAAGAAGAAGGACTGATTCCTCAGGAAGTGTCTATGTCAACCTCTGATGCTGACTCCAACTCAGATACTCCACAAGTTAAAGCCACATCTACAGCATCTGGCACAAGATCTTCTCTTAGGGATCAACTGAGGGAAATAGAAGGTCCTGAGTATCAACTTGATGAAGAAAGTGATCATCCCTTGTCAATCCCTCAACTTGCCAATGAGGCTGAGGCAGAGATCCCAATAGCAGCATCATCATCTGCTGTTGTGGTCAGTGAAGCTGAAGCAGAGGCATCCAATGTAAACAAAGGAAAGGGAATCATGACTGATGAAGATGAAGAGAGGTTGCAAAAAGAGAAAAGAGAGACAGAAGAGAAAAGAAGAAAAAGAGAAGAAGAGGAGATGGCTGACCTGAAAAAGGCTCAAGAAAGAAAAACAGTCATTCTCCTAAGAGAACAAACCATCCAGCTGTATGCTAAACAGCTAGATGAACTAAAAAGAAATATTCCTGCAGTTGACCGGATTGAAGAAGATGCAGCTCTTGCTCTTCAACTGCAGGAACAATTCAATAAAGAAGAAGAAGAATTGGAGAAGAAGAAGAAAGAAGAAGCTAAGTTCAGGATAACCGATTCTGAACTAGCTAAAGAAATGAGGGAGGAGTGGGTAAAGACTCTAGTCTCTCAAGGTGAGGATGCAGACTACCTTGAGAAACTTTCAACTAAAGAGATTTACAGAGCCTTCATGGGTCAGCAGGGTCAATTGGCTAGAAAGAAAAAGGCTGAAGAAGAAGAGAAAGCCAAGCTACAGTCCAAGAAAACCATTGCCTTTAATAAAAGGACCCATGAAGAAAGGAAGGTCATGATTGACTTCCTTAAGGCTAGAGGAGATAGTGGAAAGAGGCTAGGTCCCATGAATTCCATGAACCTGCAAGCCCTCTACTTCAAAGTTAAAAAGGATGAGGAAGAAAGACTAGGGAAGAAGGGCTCCAAGAAAAGGGTACTTATCAAAGAAGAAGAAAAACCAAAGACAAAGAAACCCAAGCCTTCTCCCTCACCTACCTCTTCATCAGTCCATCATCCTTCCACTCTCCTCCCCAAACCTTTCACTCCTCCACCCAACAAGTCCAAATCATCCCACCCAGCTCCCTCTCATCAACAGCCTCCCTTGAAGAAATCGAAATCCCTATCTGAACCTGAAGACTCAAGAAACATAGTTGAATGGGTCTACAATCCACAGGATCAAAGGTTTGAGATCTTCAGGGGGAGAACTGAAAGAAGAATATCTACATACAGGTCTGTTGATGAAGTTCTGCAACTACCAGATTCAGACCTAAGAAGAATTTTAGAGCTGGGTGAAGCTCATGAGCCTACAAATGAGAGTGGGAAACATCTTATGCTAGCAATCAGACACTACTTCAACCCTAGCAAAGATGTGGTCATGAATATCAAACCACTCAAGTCCCACTCTCCATTGGTATCTTGGTCCTACAATGCTGATTTGGATGAGTTCACTCTGATTGATGTAAAGAAGCAGCAGATGAGATGTTCAAGCAAAGCAATCTACAAAATGCCACACAAAGACATCAAGACTCTGTCTGAACTTCCACTGAACAATCCCAGCAAGGATCCAAGAGGCTATGAGGTTGAAAGGATAGTCAGCCACATGCAAAAGCTTCAGCAGCAAAGTAATTAGAAGAATTTTGGTTGCATCAGTCTAGGGGGAGTTTGTAGAACCAAAGACTGATTGCTACCAAATTATTCTAAGTACAAATGCTGCTGATAGGCTTATCAGCAGCATTCAACACATGTTGCTGCTGATAGGCTTATCAGCAGCATTCATCACAAGTTGCTACCGATAGGCTTATCAGCAGCATTCAACACTTGTTGCTGCTGATAGGCTTATCAGCAGCATTCAACACAAGTTGCTGCTGATAGGCTTATCAGCAGCATTATTCTCATCTCTGCTGCTGATAGCCTTATTCACTGAAGACCAAACGTTGCAACTGACTATCCATGTGAAGCGCCTCTGACACCTTTCTGCAAAAGCAACTGCCACACTCCAAGCAGAAGGAACCTCAGTGGTGCAACCAATAAAGGACAATAACGCGCGTCTCCAAGCATGCAAACAATGATGCCTAAGAAGACGTTTCAGTAAAGTTATCTAGATTAGCCTTTGCGTGTAATTTAGATTAATAAACAAGATCAACGGCTTGTGTTAGATCTGATCCTTAGAATCAAGGGTCTGTCTTGATTCTAAGTTACTATATATATATCCTGTAAACACTTCAAACACAGTGTGCTTGTGCTTATACTTAATAGTGCTTTTGTGCTTTCATAGTGCTTCTTGATAGTGTTTTACTTGTAAACTTGTAATCTCAGAAGTTTAATACAATAGTGCATTTATCAGTATTCTTGCTGTTTACTTGTTTACTTTGTTGGTTGTTATTGTTTCCGCCAATATCAACTAGAATATAATCACCTTGTAATCTTACGATCCTACAGCGTTCAACATAAACGCCAACGAAGCTCAAGCCAACAACGACGTGGTTAATGGTACGTTCCTTGTTAATAGTCAATATGCCTCCATTTTGTTCGATACCGGCGCCGATAAAAGTTTTGTGTCACTTAATTTTGAGCCTTTACTTGCAAAGACACGATCCCAATTAGTGAAAACCTTCACCGTTGAAATAGCGAATGGTGACTCCCTTACAATTGACTCCATTTTTTATGACTGCTCCTTAGAACTAAATGATCATTCATTCCCAATCAACCTTGTTCCAATGCCATTAGGAAGCTTTGATATTATCATAGGTATGGATTGGCTATCAAATCATCATGTCGAAGTCATTTGCTTTGAGAAGTGTATCCGAATTCCGCTACCATCGGGAGAAACCTTAAGGGTTTTTGGTGAAAAGCCTTGCAAGGGACTTAAGTTGATGTCGTGTACTACCGCTCAAAAGTACTTACGAAAGAAGTACATTTCTTTCTTAGCTCATATTGTTCAAAAGGATGTCAAGTAGAAGAGTATCCAAGACATTCCGATCATTCAGGATTTCCCCGAAGTTTTTCCTAAGGATTTATCCGGTCTTACTCTCGTTCGTCAAGTAGAGTTCTGTATTGATCTTATACCTGGAGCTAACCCCGTTGCTAGAGCTCCTTATCGTCTTGCACCTTCCGAAATGCAAGAGCTTGCAAGTCAACTTCAAGAGCTCTCCGACAAAGGTTTCATTCGCCCAAGTCATTCACCGTGGGGTGCACCCGTCTTATTTGTTAAGAAGAAGGATGGATCATTTCGCATGTGTATTGACTACCGCGAACTCAACAAGCTTACTATCAAGAACCGTTATCCTTTACCTAGAATCGATGATCTCTTTGATCAACTTCAAGGTTCTACTTGTTTCTCAAAGATCGATCTTCTATCCGGTTATCATCAGCTTCGTGTTCAAGAAGATGACATTCCTAAGACTGCTTTTTGAACAAGGTATGGTCATTACGAGTTCATGGTTATGCCTTTCGGGTTAACCAATGCACCCGCAGTTTTCATGGATCTCATGAATCGTGTGTGCAAACCATATCTTGATAAATTCGTGATCATTTTCATTGATGATATCTTAATCTATTCCAAGACTAAAGCCGACCATGAAGAACATCTTAGACTAGTTTTGGATCTCTTGAGAAAAGAACAACTTTATGCCAAATTCTCCAAATGTGAATTTTGGCTAAAGGAAGTTCAATTTCTTGGTCACATCGTCAACGACAAGGGTATTCATGTTGATCCTGCTAAGATTGAAACGGTTAAGAATTGGAATGCCCCGAAGACTCCTACCGAAGTTCGTTCATTTCTTGGTCTTGCGGGTTATTATCGTCGTTTCATCTCAAACTTCTCAAAGATTGTTGTCCCTCTTACCGCTTTGACTCACAAGGGTAAAGCTTATGAATGGGGACCGAAACAAGAAGAAGCTTTCCAAACCCTCAAGCAAAAGTTGTGCAATGCTCCTATATTGACTCTCCCCGATGGAATCGATGATTTAGTTGTCTATTGTGATGCTTCTAACCAAGGTCTTGGTTGTGTTCTCATGCAACGAGGCAAAGTAATCGCCTATGCATCAAGACAACTCAAAGTTCATGAGAAGAATTATACGACGCACGATCTCGAGTTGGGTGCGGTCGTATTCGCGTTAAAGATTTGGAGACATTACCTATATGGCACGAAATGTGTGGTATTCACCGACCACAAAAGTCTTCAACATATTTTTAACCAAAAAGAACTCAATATGAGGCAACGACGTTGGGTCGAACTCCTTAACGACTACGACTGCGAGATTCGTTACCATCCCGGCAAAGCGAATGTTGTAGCCGATGCTTTGAGTCGAAAGGACCATGTTATGCTTCATTGTGCCCGTATTCAAACCGATATTCAAACCCATATCTTAGAAGCTCAACACGTCTCGATAACCGAGGGTAACATGTATGAAGAAATGTCATGTGGTGTTGAACTCCTTCTTGAATCAAAACCCAATGGCTTACTTTATTACTTGAACCGTGTTTGGGTTCCCGATCGCGACGATCTCCGTGCATTTCTCATGAACGAGGCTCATAAGACTCGTTATTCTATTCATCCTGGTGCGGATAAAATGTGCCAAGATCTTCGCCAACTTTATTGGTGGCCCGGTATGAAGAAAGACATTGCTCTTTATGTGGCCAAATGCTTAACTTGTTCCAAAGTCAAAGCCGAACATCAACGTCCTTCTGGTTTGCTCGAACAACCAGAAATTCCCGTGTGGAAATGGGAGAATCTAGCTATGGATTTCATTACCAAGCTCCCTCGCGCCTCGAGTGGATATGATAGTATTTGGGTGATCATTGATCGTCTCACTAAATCCGCTCATTTCTTGCCTATCCGCGAAGACTTCAAAGTGGAGAAACTAGCCCAAATTTACATTGATGAAATTGTGAGCCGTCATGGTGTTCCCGTGAACATAATATCCGATAGAGACGCTCGGTTCACTTCTCGATTTTGGCAATCTCTCCAAAAGGCTCTTGGTTCTCGATTGGATTTGAGCACGGCTTACCATCCGCAAACTGATGGTCAAACCGAGCGAACAATCCAAACTTTTGAGGACATGCTTAGAGCTTGTGTAATCGATTTTGGTGGCAATTGGGATTCACATCTATCCGTCATTGAGTTTTCTTATAACAATAGCTACCACACAAGTATCAACATGGCACCATTTGAAGCTCTCTATGGTCGCAAGTGTCGTTCTCCTATCTGTTGGAACGAGATTGGTGAAGCACAAATCACTGGTCCCGAGTTAATTCAAGAAACATCCGACAAGATTATTCAAATCCGTGACAATATTCGAGTAGCGAGGAGTCGGCAAAAGAGTTATGCCGACAAACGTCGAAAACCCTTGGAATTCCGAGTCGGTGATCTTGTTCTTCTTAAGGTGTCCCCGTGGAAGGGTGTGGTCCGTTTTGGAAAGAAAGGTAAGTTAGCCCCTCGTTATGTTGGTCCATTCAAAATCCTTGAAAGGATTGGGAAAGTGGCTTACAAGCTCGAGTTACCTCCATCTCTTGGAAATGTGCATCCTACATTTCATGTATCTAATCTGAAGAAGTGTCTCGCTGATGAAAATCTCCATATACCTCTTGATGACGTGCGCATTGATGAAACGATGCACTTCGTTGAAAAGCCGGTGGAAATTATGGATCGCGAAGTCAAACAGCTCAAGTGAAGTCGCATTCCTATTGTCAAAGTTCGTTGGGAATCTAAGCGTGGTCCTGAGTTCACTTGGGAACGAGAAGACCAAATGAAGCTCAAGTACCATCATCTTTTTACCGATGCCGTCGCTTTCTCAAACTAAATTTCAGGACGAAATTCTCTCAACATGGGGAGACTGTAACATTTCTGATTTTAGTATTCATATTTCAATTCAATGTAATGTATTTCGAACTCAATACTCGTGCACTGTTTTGTGTTATTTTCTCGCCATAAATTAAATGCAATGATTCAATACAAATTCGCAAGTTTTACTCGATTATATACATTTAAACGCTATACAAGTAATTATTTCATTCAACTTACCAAGCCTGAAAAGTCAAGGACTAAAGTTGAAGAATGTCAAGAAACCCTAGTCTAGCACGGTCGTGCTTCATCCTGGCACGGTCGCGCCAAGTGCATCGGCACGATCGCGCGACTGGTCCTGGAACGATCGCGCCCGGTGCCTAGGCACGATCGCGCCATATTTGGGCACGTTCGCGCCTGTGTAACAGTTGAAACGTAAATGCAGTTTAATCACCCGATCATTGAGAATCCGTAACCGTTCACCATTTCTTTTCCATTTACGTGAGTAATACAACTTTCGAATTCACAAACGCTCCAACTTAATCCTATCAATCTCGAAAAACCTCTCAAAACATTTCAAGAAAATTCGGAATACGCCGTTCAACCCGAATTCTCTCAATCCAGCAACAGAGTCACGATACTCAATCATCCCTGAAGCTCCCGGACTATTTGGATTGGCCGGAGTTGCAGTAAAGGTCGCCAGAACTCAAGCCGTCGACGCCGGAACTTCCTTCTACCGACCTCCATCGATTCCCTACTCTTTCGGGTAATTGATCACTTGTTATTATCCGTTTTAGTATTTAGATCGAAAGCCCCATGTTAATCTGGGCTTCCATTACAGAAATTATCCGGAACCGAAATTCCTATTTTTAATAAAAAGGATTTAATCGAATCCATTCTTAATCACGTTTTCTATACAATTAATTTATATGAATAGACTCGTAACAACTTAGTAATCAAAAGCCCTAACAATTTCAACGCTATAAATACAAGATTTATTCAATTCGTGTCTGTTTTGGAAGAGAGACGGTCGCGCTAATCATTTAGCGCGGCCGTGCCTCATGTAGCGCGGTCGTGTCCTCCTGTCCAGACCTAGTCTTGCCCTTTGGGCTAGCCTCTGTTGTGTCTAAAAATCATAGACACGACCGTGCCGATCCAAGGCACGGTCGTGCCTGTTGACTTGTCTAGTTTGTGCCCTCTGTTGATCAACCCGGTCGCGCCCCGACTAGCGCGGTCGCGCCCGTGGCTTGAGCACGATCGTGCCCTTCCGAGGCACGGTCGTGTGTGACTCAGAAATTTTAACAGAATTATAATTTTATATTTTTCAATCAATAAATATTTCAAATTTTTATAAAAATATGTTTTCTGTATTTGAAAAGATTTAAAGTTTAATCTGGAGATAAATATTATTTATTTAAAAGTTTATTCAAAAATTTATAAAAAAATTAAATTTATATTTATCTTACACTTAAATGATGTTTTAAATGATTAAGTTATAAAGTTTATAAATAAATAAGATAATAATTATTTATTTAATATTTAAAAAAAATTATTTATTTATTTATACTTAATTACAATCAATATTTACATTATTTCATAAACTATAATCATTTATTTATTTATTAATTTACATTTAACACATGCATTATTTTCATAATCAACAATTTTATAAAAATTCTATTTTATTATTTAAATTCCAAACTTTAATCAAATGTTCCAAAAATGTTTATTACAACTTTATATATTTCATTTAATACTTTTTATACACAAATTCAACCTTCAATGTTAGACTTAAACTTTGTACACCGATTTGATTCAATATACACTACTATCTAGGTTAACTCGTGCGTATCAAGGATTCTCATTTTATCTATACCTTTTGTTAGCTACACTTCCATACCAAGTGAGTATTCACAACCCCTTTTTACTCTTTTACACTTTTGGGGTGGAACATGAACTTTATACACATTACACATTTACATTTACACAAACAACACAAGTGCAAAATCCTATTTACATACATGTGTGCAAAATTTGAGCTTTGTGCCCGAGTGCTAGTTGTGCTAATCTTTGTGAAAACTTATGTGCAATCATTAACTATACAAGCCGACGGTTTTCAATGATAGATCTATTGAGTCTGACAAACCCACCCAAGTGGAGGTGATAGATACCGACAACACAATTTGCATACTAGTTACAAAGGTTTGGTTGTACTTGATTACACAATAGCTGCTCCCCATAAATGCCTTATTTTATCATGTCTTGTAAAGGATTTGTTTTCAACTATATGCTATCTATATACAACTATGTTATACTCACCAACTTTTTAGTTGACTTTATTTTATTCATGTTTCAGGCCCTAATATGTGAGAATGATTCAAGACTTGCTCAATATAGGATTTGGACTTAGAAATTTAAATCAAGAATTCTATGAGTTGTTTTATATTTCTTTGTTTGAATTTGGTTTGTACTTGGATTATTTGTAATGGAAATTTGACTTTAATATATTTCAATTTAGTCAACCATGTGCTATGAACAGTCTTACATGTCCCGCCCCGATGATTCCGCCATCGGTCGGGGTGTGACAACGGTAAAAGCTTCAAGTCTTCAAAGTCAGAAGATGAAGATCAAATACAAAACCGAACCGAAATCGATCGCATATCTAAACGAAGGCGGAATGAGTTAGGGGTGAGCAGAAAACCTAATTAACCAAACCGCAACTGATTTAACCAAACCGAACAACTAATCGAAACTTTGGTTAACCAATTTTCTGAAAATGGACTTTTTCGGTTCGGTTACCTATATACCAATCACCGAAAATAACCAAACCGAACCGATTAACCAAGTTAACCGAATTAACTGAATCGAACCGCACCGCACTGATTACCCGAAAACTGACTAACCGACATAGTATGTAGCCCACTTCATAATATTTTTGTACAATTAAGCCCAAGTTAAGGTCCAATATATTATAATTATTATTTTAATTGTTTGATCCAAGTTAAGGCCCTTCTAGTTATAATATGCATTTGGGTTTGATTTTTAGTCAAATTCTTAACAAAATTTCAATTTTTTTAGCTAATGTCAAAAGTTTTGGTTTAGTGGTTAACCGAACCAAACAAAATGACTACCAATAACCGGAACCGAATTAACCGAAACCGATTGGTTTTCAAAATCCGTGTAACACCCCGAAAACCGACACGTTAAATGTTGTTCGAAAAGGAATGAGCAAAGAACGAGGACTAAACGTGGCAAGACAAGGAAGACGAGTAGGAGGAGGAAAGGGGTTAATCCTAACCGCCATCTCTCCCCTCTCCTCATTCCACTATTTCCCAGTTTTTTTCCTAGAGAGAGAAAGTGAGAGATTTAGATAGAGAAAGCTCAAGAAACACCATTCAAGGCCTTTATCTTGCTCTTAGATCGTTGTTGAAGCTTAGAGGAGAAGAATCACGCGAAAACATGTAACAAAGTTGTCCAAAATTTAGTTTTTCTGTTTCAAATGGGTTTTAGGGTTTCATGTGGTTTTATACATAAAGATCCAATTTTTACGTGTAAAATGGTCTAAGAACCTTAGATCTAGTTTCATTGAAGTTAAACAAACGTTTTGGACATAAAAATTTGTGATTTTAGGTAAAAAAACGAGGTCTGGATGGTGTCGTGTTCATATGGCGACACTATCTGGCGACACTGTTTCTTGGGGTGACACTAGTCACGGATTGGAGAAGAAGAAAACCTGGAATCTTAGACGAAACTAATAGTGGCCACACTAATGCACCGGAGACACTAAGATAGACGACACAAGTCCATAACGATAGTTATGGTGACACTATCACCGACGACAGTAGTATTCCACGACACTAAGTGCCTGAAGACACTAGCAAAAAGTTGACAGATTTCATGTGTTGATTTCATACAGATCTCGTAGCGACCTTCTTAGCTAGACAGTTTGATAATTGGACAGTGATAGCAGAACTTGAGTTTCTATTGCTCTCTTTCTAAAATTTTTGGGTTGATGTGCATACCTAACGAAAGGAATGAAAGAATGAAATAAATAAGATATGTTTTACTAAAATCTATATATTTATGAATGACGAATGAAATGAAAGAACAATACTTGATACCAAACGAATGTGATAATTACATGTTATTTGACTTATGTGATAATATGTGTAATTGTTTGTAAATTATGTTAATATAATTGGTTATGTGGTAAAAGTAGATACAATGTGAATGTTAATTGTGCGTGTTACTAGGAAAAGAAAGAAAGAAAGAAAAGTCTTGTACGAGCAATAGAGGAGCCTTGTCTTCTTGACAAGCAACAGATGAGTCTTGTCTTCGAGAAAGAAACAAAGGAGTCTTGTACAAGCAACCATAGTAGTCTTGTATAAGCAACAATAGGAGTCTTGTCTTTGTACTAGCAAGTAGAGGACTCTTGCATTCATGCAAGCACAACAGACCATTGCCCTTGGGCTTTGGGATGGTTATCTCGCTATGATATCTTCCGAGTTTTTGTTCACATGGTGATCTGAAAAAGAAAGAATGTATGAAAGAACAGAGCGGGACACCTTAAATAGTGTCCCTAAATGAAAGAGTTTTTTTTACAATGGAAAGAATGATGAAAGGATTCCCAATTTGGTAATCGGAAATGTTTTGACTAAAGTAAAGAAAGAAAAGCTTATTATATGTTTGAATACTTAAGCTGTTTTGAAAGAAAGAAAAGGTTTTTTCAACTAATGTGATAAAGATATGACTCACTCAATATATCTGACTTTTAGTATATACATAAGGTTAAAAGAAGGAAAAAGATAAAAGGAGCCGCGCGGCTTGGAATGCATGGACCGAAGGGCTGAAGACTGACATTCCCCATTTATGAACAATGAATTATGTTAAATGTTTTAATTCTCTGTGGATTTTGAATGTTTAAGACTTCCGCTATAACTTTTGAGTATGATTTAAAGTTTAAGAACAATGATTTATTATGTTTTGTGCCAACTATGAGACAAACCCGGATTAGGGAGTTTCAAGTTGGTATCAGAGCCATAGTTTGAGAGATTTGAACATTTACGATAATGTCTGAACTTAAACTGAGAATGGGACGAAGATAGGAATGTCAGTCAGAGCAGCCCGTCTATGGAACAATGAAAGAAAGAAGGTAGTTAATGTCTTAAAGTAGAATGTAGACTGTTAATGCCTTAGGATAGATACTAAATGCCTTATAGAGAATATATAGAAAGTGCCTTAGATAGAAACATGGACTTGGATGCAAATGTACTCCTGACGGGAAATGTTCAGAATCCGAGTTATAAAGTAAATTAGTAATTTCATACCAGATTCTGTAATTAGTAATTTACATTACTCGAGGCATTCTAAATAATTACCTATCATGATGACATGAGTATTCCTTGTTCGTAGTTAGGCACGATAAATGCTTAGAGATAAAAGAAGAGGACGGACTAACCGTCATGGTCGACCGCCGATCAATCGACGAGTAGAAGAAAGCGAACGCTCCCATAACAAGACAGAGTCTATGCATGTCGAAGATAACGGCAGGGAGAATAGTGTGACCAACCCTATTATTGATCACGATGAGGGGCTAACTCTAGACCCGATCGTCAGGGCCGGTATTGCCGAGGAGGTCTCTTTAGTCTTGGAGGACGTCTTACTAGCAGCGCTGGCGGAGGCTATGAAAGAATTTTGGAAGGAAAGGAAAAGGGAAGCAAAGGAACAAAAGGAAGAAGACGACAAGGACACTGAGATAACTGATGGGGAAGGTTATGATAACGAGCCTGCTTGTGGGTGCAACTACAAGTCTTTCCAAAGCTGTGACCCACCAAAATTCGATGGAAAGAAAGATGTTGTGGCCACTTTCGAGTGGATCGAAAGGATGAAAGAGGTGATCAATATTAGTGAATGTTGTAAAGATCAGCCAGTCAAGTTTGCTACTCACTCCTTCACCAATGAGGCTTTGAGTTGGTGGAGAAACATTCAGAAGTCAAAAACCTCCACTGCTCTTAAGAGGATGACATGGGATGACCTGGATAAGCTAGTCATTCGTAAATTCTGCCAGCAGAACAAAATCGATCAAGTAGAAAATGAATTCTTGGGGCTCAAGGCTGGAAGCATGACTCATCGCCAGTACACTTCCAAATACATTGAGTTGGCCCAACTGGTGCCTCGTTTGGTCGACTCGGGGGAGATAATGATCAAGTACTACATTGAAAGGCTACCCCCAAAAGTCCAAGTACTTGTGAAAGCAAATGCTCTCAAGAGTTTTGAGTCAGTAGTGGAGCTGGCCGGAGTCATGTACGACGACTATGACCATGAGGACCCACTGCCTGTAGAAGCTAAAAAAGAAAGAGGTCAACACTGCTAAGAAACCGTGGATCGAATGGTCAGGGTCGAAGAAGAAGAAGAAGAAGAAGAAGAAGAAGAAGAAGAAGTAAAAGGTGGATGAAACCGTGACTTGTGATAAATGTGGGAAGAATCATTTAGGGGAATGTCGTTTAGGTTTGAACATCTGTTATCGTTGCGGTAAAATGGGGCATTACTTGCGTGAATGCACAAATGTGGGGAAAGGTCACAGCTGTACGATAGCTGGCCACCTGGCCAAGGATTGCCGACGACCCAAAACAGTTGATACTGATAAAAGGAAAGAAGCTGAGAAACCGAGGGCAAGAACCAGGGCCTATGCTCTGACACAGGAAGTGTAACCTTTCTGATTTTCATGTTTTTCCTATGTATTTTATGCCGTGCAATAAAAGATTTCAACCTTACATTTATTGTTCATATACACTTACAAGCATACACGCGTTCATTATAATACAATATTAACGAAAACAATCTTACAAACCTCGAGGACCAAACTTGACCAAAACTCAAAACAACATCAATATTACAAAACTACAAGGACTAGTCTTGAAACTTCCAAAAACCAACACAAGCACGGTCGCGCCTAGTCCTAGGCACGGTCGCGCTTGTGCCATTAACACGGTCGTGCTTATCATGAAGCACGGTCGGGCCTCGTTCACAGTTTGACTCCGCAAAGTCAAACCGACTCAAATCTTGTCCAAAAATAGATTGTAAACACGTTTAGAAGTTTGCGAAACTTGCAGAAGAAGATATTCGGCTAATTGAGACTAAAACACGACCAAATACACATGCAATCGTCCCAATACTCGCAAATTCTAAACCGACTCTTTTTTTTTTAAAACAAATCAAGTAATTGGGGCAAGAATCAAACGAATTAAGTTAAGCCCATACCTACCCGAGACATATATAAACTTCTCTAAACCCTAAACCCATCATTCCATCATCTCTATCTCGTCTGTCGATCAAGAAAAAGCCGCGAAGTCTCCCCGTAGCCGTCTGCACTTGTTGCCCATTCAAAACAGGTTAGTAATAGTTCATTAGGATCGTCTCTCCAAGTTAATCGAAAGCCCTAACTCAATTCGTAACCACATTACATGATTCTACAGAATTGAATCTGAGTTTTGATAAAAAATGGTGTTAAACGATCGACACGTTAAACAGGATATAAACCTAATTAAATGGTGTAATTCGATTCGCAAACATCATATCAATGAAAACCCTAAGTTTATAATCTGTGTTATTACAAGAATCAGGCGAATTGCTTCTGGAATTGACCAGACACGGTCGCGCCAGCCTATGAGCGCGGTCGTGTCTGACCAAGCACAGTCGTGCCCCGTAAGAGGCCCGGTCGTGTTACCGATCAAACCAAGTCCTGACCTAGTCAAAACCCTAGGCGCGGTCGTGCCGGATACGGACGCGGTCGTGTCTCAGGACCAGACTCTTGTTTTGACTTCTGACCAACCACGGGCGCGTTACCGACCAAGCGCGGTCGCGTACGTGCCGGGCGCGGTCGTGCCATATACAAGCACGGTCGTGCTCATCCCTTAAACAGAATCTTTACTTTTATTTTTATTCTGTTAATTTGATAAATAAATAACAGTTTAAATAATGATTTTAAGACAAACCCTACACGTTTAAGAATGACAAATTCACTTCCGTCATTAAATAACGCAAATCAATAACACATATACATTGTTCATTAGGTCGAACCTAGCAATCTACAACACATCGCTGTTTTCCATTTGCTTGTGCAACCTACACGCTACATAACACGTGAGTTACATAGCCCCTCTTTTACTCTATTTTACAAACGTTTTGGGGTGGAACATGCGTTCTATTTACATGTTTTCAATTATACACATATACAGTTCCATCCTATACATGTTTACAGTTTTGCGCTTTGTGCTTGAGTACATTTTGTAGACCAATTATTATGCTCTTCATGTACAATCATTAACTAACAGCCGACAGTGAACAGTGGTAGATCTATTGAGTCTGACAAACCCACTCAGGTAGGGTGACTGTTACTGACAACACAAGTTTTGAGTGCAAGTTACAAAGGTTTGATTGTATAGGTCACACGATGTTTTCTCTCCATAAATGCCTTAATTGTCATGATTGTATTGAACTGTATGCACACAACACGTATTTTGCTATCACACGATTAAACCTATGTTTTCTCACCAACTCTTGTAGTTGACCCTCTCATTTAACCATGTTTCAGGTACCAATGTTTGAAGTGATCAAGATATGCTACACATAGGATTTTGACCTAGTTTTAATTGAACCAGTTATATTTCGATGTAATTTTCATTATTGTTTGGTGGATGGAATCTATGTTTTGTTGAACTTGTTTGATTGCAATGAAAACGATTATTAATTATTCAAACATTAGCAAACCATGAGCAATGAACAGTCTGCACGCTTCACGCCCCGACGTTTCCGCCGTCGGTTGGGGTGTGACAGATTGGTATCAGAGCCTTGGTTATAGGGAATTAGGTTATTAGACACCTTTGACCTAGACTATAACTTTAGGATACCCACTTATGCCATGCTACATGATTTACATGCTATGTGCTACATGCTATATGATATATACTATATGTTTTTATATGTAAATATAAATATAAAATAAACAATATCCCTACCCATATCCTAAGCCACACATCCTTCTTGCCTGCTTCCATGTTTATAAAATTTTCTTTTACACCCGTTAAGGTTTTTAGACTTTGTTTAATTGTTAAAGGACACGTGCAATCTGGAAGAGTGACACCTGTATTCTGGGTTTTCTGTCTAGGAAAGCATTTCGTATAAATCCCAACCAACCGAGGGACCCGTATGCTTTCCTGGGAATTCCCGGGATGAGTGTTTACTTATAGGCTAAAGCACGTCTCCTTGATAATTATCTGAGTTTGAATTAACCTTAATATGTCATAGTACTCGAGTGATTATGTCACTATTTGAGTACAATCCAAACTATGAACTACTTGCATCTATTTATTCTTCTATTTAATCCAAGAAAATCTCACAACTCTTATTGTGTCTAAATCTGTAGAATGCCTCCTCGTCGTGTCAACAGCAACAACAGCAATAACACTGACCTGGCTGCTTTACTCACACAGCTGGTGAACCAGATTACCCAAGCCAACAACAACAATAATGGCCATGCCAGTGGAAGTGCTGCTACTGGAGGTGGTGGTGGTGCCAACCCGCCACAATGCACCTTCAAACACTTCAACTCCTGTAATCCCCTCAAATTCTATGGCAGCGAAGGAGCCACGGGACTCCTTCAATGGTTTGAAAGCATTGAGAGCACTTTTCTCAATAGCGACTGTCCCGACAACCTCCGTACTCGTCATGCTACTAGTGTCTTTCGAAAAAGGGCGCTTACATGGTGGAATGGTGAGAAAAGGACTAGGGGAGTGGATGTAGCAGTGGCACTGCCGTGGGATGAGTTGAAAAGGATCATGACTGAGGAATTCTGTCCTCGAAATGAGATGAAAAAGCTAGAAGCGGAATTTTGGGATCTTGCTCAAGATAGTGGTGAAAGCTTAGCATACACCACCCGTTTTCACGAGCTGAGTCTACTTGTGCCACACATGGTTACACCTCTGTCTAGGTGTATTGAAAAGTACATTGGTGGTCTACCTAGACAAATTCAAGATACTGTGGTAGGAGGAAATCCTGCTACTCTGGAGGATGCTATCCGTTTGTCAGCTACACTTACTGAAAATCATGTTAAAGCGGGTACACTTACAAGAAAGGGTGCCAAGAAAGTTTCTGAAACAACAACACCTTCCGCTCATGTCAAAGAAGTCCAAACTGAACCGTACCACAATACTAGGAAGAGAAAGGTCAAGAACTGTGCTGTAATCACTCCGGCTGCTCCAGTAAATCAAGTTACACCCATAGCTCCAAACCCAGCAAAGAAGCCCTATGGGGGCAGCTACCCACTTTGCAACACCTGCAACTACCATCACCCTCCAAACATACCTTGTCGCCTTTGCAACCACTGCGGGAAACATGGCCACACAGCCAATATTTGTCGAGCCAAGGCACTTGCCAACCAAACCAACCCAGCAAATCAAGCCAATCATCAAGCAACTAACCAAGCCATCCCCGCCATTGCAAATGGACGTGCTTGCTTCGAATGTGGTGACCCGAACCACTTCCGTAACCAGTGCCCAAGACTGATCAATGTTAATCGAGGCGGAGCTCATGGGCGTGCTTTCAACATCAACGCCAATGAGGCTCAGGCCAACACTGATGTGGTTAACGGTACGTTCCTTATGAATAATCATTATGCTTCTATACTATTTGATACTGGAGCCGATAAAAGTTTTGTGTCACTAGACTTCGAACCGTTACTTGCAAAAACCCGGTCTAAACTAGAGAAAACCTTTACCGTTGAGGTAGCCGATGGTAACACCGTTGCAATTGACACCATCATTTATGATTGCTCCCTAGAACTAAATAAACACACCTTTCCAATCAACCTCATACCAATGCCATTAGGAAGTTTTGACGTCATCGTAGGTATGGATTGGTTGTCGAAGCACCACGCCGAAGTCATGTGCTTTGAAAAATGCATCCGTATACCACTCCCATCCGGCGAAACGTTGAAGGTCCTTGGTGAGAAACCTTGCAAAGGACTCAAACTAATGTCATGCATTACCGTCCAAAAGTATATACGAAAGAAGTACATGGTTTTCCTAGCCCATGTTATCCAAAAAGAAGATAAAAAGAGGAGTGTACAAGACATCCCCATCGTTCGGGATTTTCCTGAAGTTTTTCCTGATGACTTACCAGGTCTTCCACCTGTTCGGCAAGTGGAATTTCGCATCGATCTTGTACCTGGAGCAAACCCGGTGGCTAAAGCTCCATACCGGCTTGCACCTTCCGAGATGCAAGAACTTGCAAGTCAACTTCAAGAACTCGCCGACAAAGGTTTCATACGGCCGAGTCATTCACCGTGGGGTGCACCAGTCTTGTTTGTTAAAAAGAAGGATGGTTCATTCCGCATGTGTATTGACTATCGAGAACTCAACAAGCTTACAATAAAAAACCGCTACCCTTTACCTAGGATTGACGATCTCTTCGATCAACTCCAAGGTTCTACCTACTTCTCGAAGATTGATCTTCGATCCGGTTATCATCAACTCCGTGTGCAAGAGGAGGACATTCCAAAGACCGCCTTCCGAACGAGATATGGTCACTACGAGTTCATGGTTATGCCTTTTGGGCTAACCAATGCACCTGTTGTTTTCATGGACCTCATGAATCGCATGTGCAAACCATACCTTGATAAATTTGTTATCGTGTTCATTGATGACATCTTGATCTATTCAAAGACTAAGGAAGATCATGAACAACACCTTAGGTTGATTTTGGATCTCTTGAAAACCGAACAGCTATACGCCAAGTTCTCCAAGTGTGATTTTTGGCTAAAGGAAGTGCAATTTTTGGGTCACGTCGTCAATGAAAAAGGAATTCATGTTGACCCCGCCAAAATTGAAGCTGTTAAGAATTGGAAAGCTCCTAAAAACCCTACCGAAGTTCGTTCATTTCTTGGTTTAGCGGGTTATTACCGAAGGTTCATTTCTAACTTCTCCAAGATCGCTGTTCCCCTCACTGCCTTAACCCAAAAAGGTAAACCCTATGAGTGGGGACCGAAACAAGAAGAAGCCTTTCAAATTCTCAAGCGAAAGTTGTGCAATGCTCCTATCCTCACCCTTCCTGAGAGTGAAGATGATCTAGTTGTTTACTGTGATGCTTCAAACCAAGGTCTTGGTTGCGTTCTCATGCAACGAGGCAAGGTGATCGCTTACGCATCAAGACAACTCAAAATCCATGAGAAGAATTATACGACGCATGATCTGGAGTTGGGTGCTGTCATATTTGCGTTGAAGATTTGGAGACATTATCTCTATGGCACGAAATGTGTGGTGTTCACCGACCACAAAAGCCTCCAACATATCTTCAACCAAAAGGAACTCAACATGAGACAACGACGTTGGGTTGAACTCCTCAACGATTACGATTGCGAAATTCGTTATCATCCCGGCAAGGCTAATGTCGTAGCCGTTGCGCTAAGCCGCAAGGAACATGTCATGCTTCAAAGTGTCAAGATCCATTCCGATATTCAAGTTCGTATTCTAGCCGCTCAACATGTCTCGGTTACCGAGGGCAATATGTATATGGAAATGTCTTGTGGTGCTGAATTCCAACTAGAGACTAAAACCAATGGCTTGCTTTATTTTCTAGATCGTATTTGGGTTCCCGATCGTGACGATCTCCGAGCTTTCATCATCACCGAGGCACACAAGTCTCGATATTCTATTCATCCCGGTGCGGATAAAATGTACCAAAATCTTCGTTCCCAATATTGGTGGCCTGGTATGAAGAAAGACATTGCCTTGTTCGTAGCAAAATGTCTCACATGTTCTAAAGTCAAAGCTGAGCATCAACGTCCTGCTGGGTTACTTGAACAACCGGAAATCCCCGTGTGGAAATGGGAGAATCTAGCTATGGATTTCATCACTAAACTCCCTCGCACTTCCAGCGGTTATGATAGCATCTGGGTGATCATTGACCGTCTCACTAAGTCCGCACACTTCTTGCCTATCCGCGAAGACTATAAGGTTGAGAAATTGGCCCGAATTTACATTGACGAGATCGTGAGTCGTCACGGCGTTCCTTTGAACATAATCTCCGATAGAGATGCTCGTTTCACTTCTCGGTTTTGGCAATCTCTTCAAAAGGCACTTGGTACACGATTGGATTTGAGCACGGCCTACCATCCCCAAACTGATGGTCAGACCGAGCGAACAATCCAAACCCTGGAAGACATGCTGAGAGCCTGTGTCATCGACTTTGGTGGCAATTGGGATTCACATTTGACACTTATCGAATTTTCCTACAACAACAGTTACCACACCAGCATCGACATGGCTCCGTTTGAAGCTCTCTATGGTCGTAAGTGTCGTTCTCCCATCTGTTGGAATGAGATTGGTGAAGCACAAATCACCGGTCCCGAGTTAATTCAAGAAACCTCCGACAAGATTATCCAAATCCGTGACAACATTCGAGTTGCGAGGAGTCGGCAAAAGAGCTATGCCGACAAACGACGCAAACCCTTGGAATCCCAAGTTGGTGATCTTGTACTTCTAAAGGTGTCTCCTTGGAAGGGGGTGATCCGTTTTGGGAAGAAAGGCAAGCTAGCACCTCGCTATGTGGGTCCATTCAAGATCCTTGAAAGGTTTGGGAAAGTGGCTTACAAGCTCGAGTTACCTCCATCACTTGGCAGCGTACATCCTACATTTCATGTATCCAACCTCAAGAAGTGTCTTGCTGATGAGAACCTTCATATACCTCTTGACGATGTGCGCATTGATGAGACGATGCACTTCGTTGAAAAACCAGTCGAGATTCTGGATCGCGAGATAAAACAACTCAAGCGCAGCCGTATTCCTATTGTCAAGATTCGTTGGGAATCTAAACGAGGACCCGAGTTTACTTGGGAACGAGAAGACCAAATGAAGCTCAAGTACCCACATCTTTTTGCTGAAGCAGTAGCCTCAAACAGTTGAATTTCGGGACGAAATTCCCTCAACATGGGGATACTGTAACCTTTCTGATTTTCATGTTTTTCCTATGTATTTTATGCCGTGCAATAAAAGATTTCAACCTTACATTTATTGTTCATATACACTTACAAGCATACACGCGTTCATTATAATACAATATTAACGAAAACAATCTTACAAACCTCGAGGACCAAACTTGACCAAAACTCAAAACAACATCAATATTACAAAACTACAAGGACTAGTCTTGAAACTTCCAAAAACCAACACAAGCACGGTCGCGCCTAGTCCTAGGCACGGTCGCGCTTGTGCCATTAACACGGTCGTGCTTATCATGAAGCACGGTCGCGCCTCGTTCACAGTTTGACTCCGCAAAGTCAAACCGACTCAAATCTTGTCCAAAAATAGATTGTAAACACGTTTAGAAGTTTGCGAAACTTGCAGAAGAAGATATTCGGCTAATTGAGACTAAAACACGACCAAATACACATGCAATCGTCCCAATACTCGCAAATTCTAAACCGACTCTTTTTTTTTAAAACAAATCAAGTAATTGGGGCAAGAATCAAACGAATTAAGTTAAGCCCATACCTACCCGAGACATATATAAACTTCTCTAAACCCTAAACCCATCATTCCATCATCTCTATCTCGTCTGTCGATCAAGAAAAAGCCGCGAAGTCTCCCCGTAGCCGTCTGCACTTGTTGCCCATTCAAAACAGGTTAGTAATAGTTCATTAGGATCGTCTCTCCAAGTTAATCGAAAGCCCTAACTCAATTCGTAACCACATTACATGATTCTACAGAATTGAATCTGAGTTTTGATAAAAAATGGTGTTAAACGATCGACACGTTAAACAGGATATAAACCTAATTAAATGGTGTAATTCGATTCGCAAACATCATATCAATGAAAACCCTAAGTTTATAATCTGTGTTATTACAAGAATCAGGCGAATTGCTTCTGGAATTGACCAGACACGGTCGCGCCAGCCTATGAGCGCGGTCGTGTCTGACCAAGCACAGTCGTGCCCCGTAAGAGGCCCGGTCGTGTTACCGATCAAACCAAGTCCTGACCTAGTCAAAACCCTAGGCGCGGTCGTGCCGGATACGGACGCGGTCGTGTCTCAGGACCAGACTCTTGTTTTGACTTCTGACCAACCACGGGCGCGTTACCGACCAAGCGCGGTCGCGTACGTGCCGGGCGCGGTCGTGCCATATACAAGCACGGTCGTGCTCATCCCTTAAACAGAATCTTTACTTTTATTTTTATTCTGTTAATTTGATAAATAAATAACAGTTTAAATAATGATTTTAAGACAAACCCTACACGTTTAAGAATGACAAATTCACTTCCGTCATTAAATAACGCAAATCAATAACACATATACATTGTTCATTAGGTCGAACCTAGCAATCTACAACACATCGCTGTTTTCCATTTGCTTGTGCAACCTACACGCTACATAACACGTGAGTTACATAGCCCCTCTTTTACTCTATTTTACAAACGTTTTGGGGTGGAACATGCGTTCTATTTACATGTTTTCAATTATACACATATACAGTTCCATCCTATACATGTTTACAGTTTTGCGCTTTGTGCTTGAGTACATTTTGTAGACCAATTATTATGCTCTTCATGTACAATCATTAACTAACAGCCGACAGTGAACAGTGGTAGATCTATTGAGTCTGACAAACCCACCCAGGTAGGGTGACTGTTACTGACAACATAAGTTTTGAGTGCAAGTTACAAAGGTTTGATTGTATAGGTCACACGATGTTTTCTCTCCATAAATGCCTTAATTGTCATGATTGTATTGAACTGTATGCACACAACACGTATTTTGCTATCACACGATTAAACCTATGTTTTCTCACCAACTCTTGTAGTTGACCATCTCATTTAACCATGTTTCAGGTACCAATGTTTGAAGTGATCAAGATATGCTACACATAGGATTTTGACCTAGTTTTAATTGAACCAGTTATATTTCGATGTAATTTTCATTATTGTTTGGTGGATGGAATCTATGTTTTGTTGAACTTGTTTGATTGCAATGAAAACGATTATTAATTATTCAAACATTAGCAAACCATGAGTAATGAACAGTCTGCACGCTTCACGCCCCGACGTTTCCGCCGTCGGTTGGGGTGTGACAGGAAGAGGCGAGGGGAAACCCTAAGGTCGTGTTGGGTACGTTCCTTGCAGACCATACTTATGCATCTATACTTTTTTATTCGGGCGCAAGTAGGAGTTTTATATCCACTTTCTCTTCGCAAAAAAAGAAGTAAAGTTAAAAAGATAAAAAGGGCCTTTAGTGTGGAAACTGCCAATAGCAAGACCACCAGGATAGTGGAAGCTACGGATGATTGTTTGATAGGGATTAAAGGCCATAAATTTCCTACTAGGTTATTTCTATTGAACTTAGGAGGATTTAATTTGTGTTGGGTATGGATTGGCTAGCTGCCAATGAGACACATATAGTATGTAAATAAAAGATGATTCACCTCCGAGCTCCTGATGGTAGTCTAATTACGGTCTACGGGGACAGAGATCGTACAGTGCCTACCGTCATCTCGATGGTCAAGGCTGAAAGTATTATGAGACGCTGTTGTGAGGCTTACTTGGCATACGTCACTGATGATAGAAAGAAAGTGACATAGTTGAAAGATGTACCCGTGGAGTGCAATTTTCCGGAAGTGTTCTCCGAGGAATTGCCTGTGATGACACTCGATCAGGAGACAGATTTTCAGATAGATTTGAAGCCTGGAGCCCAACCCGTTGCGAAGGCACCCTACCGATTAGCTCCATCAAAAATGAAAGAGCTGATGAATCAACTAGGAGAGCTTATGGATAAAGTTTTCATTAAGCCTTGCACTTCACCTTGGGGTGCTCCGGTATTATTTGTGAAGGAGAAGGATGGTAGCATGCGTATGTGCATTGACTACCGAGAGCTGAACAAGTGAACAGATACCTGTTACCAAGGATAAATGACCTATTTGACAAATTGCAAGGGGCAAGTTGGTTTTCAAAAATTGATTTTAGGTCGGGTTATAACCAGTTGAAAGTAAGAGAAAAAGATATATCGAAAACTACGTTTCGTACGCGTTATGGGCACCTCGAATTCCTCGTGATGTCCTTCGGTTTAATAAAGGCCTCCGCAACATCTATGGAACTGATGAACAAAGTCTGTCATCCCATGTTGGACCAGTCAGTAATAATATTCATAGATGATATCCTGGTCTACTCAAAAAGTGAAGGCAATCATGCTTGTCACTTCTCAGAAGTACTGGAAATGTTGAAGGGAGAGAAGTTGTATGCGAAGTTCTCTAAGTGAACACTTTGGCTTTGGGAAGTACAATTCCTAGGTCATATCATTAACCCGCACGAGATCATGTTGGACCCAACAAAGATATCGATAGTGAGGGAATAGAGCATCCCAAAAACGCCGACCGAGATACAGAGTTTCTTGGGAGTTATGTATGAATGGGGTCCAGGCTAAGATAGTGCCTTCACATAATTGAAAAGAAAATTGACATAAGCTCTAATCCTAACTCTACCCGACGGTAATGAGGATTTGGCAGTTTACTCCGATACCTCTTATCAAGGGCTCGGATGTGTGCTTATGCAGAGAGGAAAGGTGATCGCGTATGCGTCGCAGTAGTTAAAGACACATGAGGCCAACTACCCAATCCACGATCTGGAACTTGCTGTTGTTGTGTTTGCACTAAAGATTTGGAGGCATTATCTCTAAGTAGTTAAGTGCACCATATATTCTGATCACAAGAGCTTGAAGTATTTCTTCGAACAGAAAGACTTGAACATGAGACAAAGGCGGTGGTTAGAGCAATTAAAGGATTATGACTGTGAAATATTATACCACCCGAGAAAGGCAAATGTGGTAGCGGACGCCCTGAGTCGAAAGGAGGGACAAATTCCTATCAGAGTGAAAACATGCCAACTGGTGGTGACACTAGATTTCATAACCGAGAAAGAAAAAGCACACGCATAGGCCCTCAAAGAAGAAAATATAAAGAGGTAAACAATGGTTGGCCTACAGGAGAAATTAGAAACCAACATTCATGGAGTAAGGAACCGATGTGGTCGTCTGTGGATACCAAAGGGTAGAGAACTTAGGGTCAAAGTACTTGACAAGGCCCATAAGTCCCGTTACTCCATTCACCCGGGAACCACAAAGATGTATCAAGACCTGAAGAAAGAGTACTAGTGGTCAAACATGAAAAATGATGTGACAGAGTATGTTAGTAAGTGCCTGACTTGTTCGTAGGTTAAGGCCGAGCATCAGAAACCATATGGAAAGGTCCAGCCTTTGGCTATACCTGAATGGAAATGGGAACCCATTACAATGGATTTCATAACAAAGCTACCCCGCACAGCTAAAGGTCATGACACCATCTGGGTAATTACGGACCGTTTGACGAAAAGTGCACACTTCTTGCCGATCCGTGAAACATTCTCGTTGGAAAATCTAGCAAAGGTGTTCATCAAGGAGATAGTAGCATGACATGGGGTGCCAATGTCAATCGTATCTGATCGAGACACGCGACTCACATCGAGGTTCTGGAAAAGATTTCATGAAGTGATGGGCACGAGATTAAATATAGGCATGCCGCCGTATGAGATGTTGTATGGCAGGAAGTGTAGAACTCCGGTCTATTGGGGGAAAATAGGCCAGAAAGAATTGGGAAGTTATAAGGTGGTCAAGGGAACCTTTGAAAAGTTTGACCAAATAAAAGCCCGCATGAAAGCCGCACAAGACCGACATAAATCTTACGCGGATAAGAGACGGAGACTAACTGAGTTCAATGTCGGAGACAAAGTGATGCTGAAAGTATCTCCCTCGAAAGGGATTATCAGATTCAGAAAGAGATGGAAGTTGAGCCCAAGGTTTGTCGAACCTTTCAAAATCCTGGCTCGGGTTGGGGAGGTCGCATACCGAATAGAACTGCTTGAGGAATTGAGTGGAATCCATCCTACATTTCACGTGTCACACTTACGTAAGTATCTGACTGACGAATCAGCGCAGGTGGCACTTGATGACATCGAGGTAGACAACAGCCTAAACTACGTTGAAGAACCCATGGCCATCTTAGACATGAAGGAGAAACACCTACGTAATAAAGTAATCCATCTGATTAATGTCCAATGGAAACATCAAAAGGGATTGGAAGCCACGTGAGAAACCGATTCAGAAATGAAGAAGTCGTACCCTCAGCTGTTTGACTTATGATAGATTTCGAGGACGAAACTTTTGTAAGGAGGGTAGACTTGTAACACCCCGAAAACCGACACGTTAAATGTGGTTCGGAAAGGAATGAGCAAAGAACGAAATGTGGTAAGAAAAGGAAGACGAATAGGAAGGGGAAAGGGCTTAACCCTAGCCGCCATATCTCCTTTCTCCTCATTCCACAATTTCCAAGTTTTATCCTAGAGAGAGAAAGTGAGAGAGAACGCTCAAGAATCACCATTCAAGGCCTTCATCTTTCTCTTATATCATTGCTGGATGGTTGTTAATGCTTAAAGGAGAAGAATCACCCGAAAACAAGTAACAAACTTGTCCAAATATGAGTTTTTATGTTTCAAATGGGTTTTAGGTTTTCATAGGGTTTTATACATAAAGATCCAACTTTTACGTGTAAACTGGGCTAAGAACCTTAGATCTAGCTTCATGGAAGTTAAACACACGATTTGGACATAAAAAGTTGTGATTTTGGGTAAAAAACGGGGCATGTATGGTGTCGTGTTCATATGGCGATACTAGTCGCGGATTGGAGAAGAAGAAAACCCATAATCTTAGACGACACTAATACACTGGCGACACTAAGATAGACAACACAAGCCTATAACGCGAGTTATGGCGACACTGTCACTGACGACACTAGTATTCTACGACACTAGCCTGGCGACACTATAGGCAACACAAGCAAAAAGTGGACAGATTTAACGTGTTGATTTCATACAGATCCCGTAGCGACCTGCTTAGCTTGACAATTTGATAGTTGGATAGTGATAATAGGACTAGTGAGTTTCTATTGCTCTCTTTCTTAAATTTTTGGGTTGATGTGCATACCTACCGAAAGGAATGAAAGAGTGAAATGAATAAGATATGTTTTATTAAAATCTATATCTTTATGAATGACGAATGAAATGAAAGAACAGTACTTGATTCCAAACGAATGTGACAATTACATGTTATTTGACTTATGTGATAATATGTGTAATTGTATGTATATTGTGTTAATATAAACCATTATGTGGTAGAAAGTAGATACAATATGAATGTTAATTGTGCATGTTACCCTGGAAAGAAAGAAAGAAAGAAAAGTCTTGTACAAGCAACATAGGAGTCTTATCTTCGTGACAAGCAACATAGGAGTCTTGTCTTCGGGCAAGCAACAGAGGAGTCTTGTACAAGCAAACAGAGGATTCTTGTCTTCGGACTAGCAAACAGAGGAGTCTTCCATTTGCGAAAGCACAACGGACCACTGCCTTCGGGCTTTGGGATGGTTATGTCGCTATGATATCATTCGAGTGCTTGTTCACTAGGTGTAAGGCCCCAAACCCGGGAAACCTCACTTGTTGGATTTACTCATTCACAAACAGTTCTTAAACTTGAATATCAAATAACACAGCGAAATCATTCATTCAACATAATCAAAAACTTGTTCAACATGCGGAAGCGTAACATTGTCTATAAATATAACATAAAAAACTCATAACGGGATGCCAGACTTCATGATCAACCGGGTAACTCCTTTTGCCAGCCAAGCATCACTGTTCAACTTCCATACCTGTCCTTAACCTGAATGTGCATACTAAAAGTCAGCTACGCTGGTGAGTTCTAGCTTTAACATGAAACTTTAACTTCAAATATTTGCCAAAACATAACATTTAACTTCATTAATAAAAGCGTACGAAAACATGAAATAACATAACATAACACATAACATAACCCATAAGTCAACGAACATATCGAATATGCGCCTTCTCGTAACCGTCAATTCCAAACATCGCACATCGGTGGAGAAACCTAAGGATCACCACCACTAGGCCCTTTAACACCTACATAACCTGTAGGCAGAGAAACCTAGGGCCCGATACATAGCCCATTCAACACCAAACTTCAAGAACGACATCACAAGGATGACACGTACCAAACTTCAAGCACGGCATCACAAGGATAACACGTACCAAACTTCAAGCACCGCACCCCGTAGGGCACAATACCAAACTTCAAGCATGACTACCCTGCAAGGTAAAATCGTACCAACTTCAAGGATCGCGGTAATCCCCTGGTGACCGTCATCACCCTAGTTGTACAACAGTTGGCCAGCCACATAGGCCCCTAAAAGGTAAGGCCCATAACATACAACCCATACCCATAGCTTCGATTCCCGTAGGAATCATGGCAGATTCGTTCGTTTGTGACTTTCATAAACATTAACTTCTTTTACTTTAAAACTTCAGTTAATGCATTCGTATGTTTTATTAAAAATCATTCATTCGTGAACAATTCGTAAACTTCTTTTGGAAAAATATTTCATAAACACTTCTTTCATAACCTTTCCTTTTAAAAACATCGTTTCATAAAACGTTACATACATCATTCATAAACACCGTATTATAACAGTCACATCATTACGTATGCACACTAGCCCAAAAACATTTATTTAAAACATTTAAATAAGGGCTTCTAGAACTCACCTGATAAGCTAGTCTCGGTTGTCCTAAACAAAGGTCCAACAACGTCACTTCCGATCGAATTAATTAGTTAAATACACATCAGACCCCATCCTGACTCAAACGGTTTACCTATTCTGACTTAGGCGAACTTAGGGCTAAGTTCGCCCAAGTAGAACCCAACGAACTTACCAAGTTCGCTTCCATCAAAACTTCAGTACAAAGCGAGTTTACTCAAGTTCGCCAACCATGCACTATTAGCGAACTTATCAAGTTCTCTTTGCCAAGTTCGCTCAACTCCTAGGCCAAGTTCGTCTGCGGGGCTGTCTTTCTCCTCAAGAACTCTAATTTCTTGCATGCGGATCTGATCACGTCAAGATCCCAACTTTCTACATTCAAAACGTTCGTTTTTCATTCTAGATGCTAGATCTATGTTTATTTTCAAGTTTCATACGTAAAAACATCACCTTTTTATCCAAAACCCAAAAACCCCAAAATAAACAAAAACTCAGATCTAGGTTGGGTCGTTACCTGAAACGAGCTTCTGATTTTGAGGTTCTGCTCATGAGTAGTAGAGGAACGAGATACTTGCTTCGCGGGCCGATCCGACACTTTCTCTCTCTAGATTTTGCAAATGAGAGAAAATGGGATATGTTGGCTATTTAAAGGAGGGAACTCCCTCCCCAAGTTCGCCCCCTCTTGGTTCGCCGGCCCATCATGCCTCGTTCGTTTATTCCGTTTGCTTATGTTTATCCCGTTATTATAATTGTCCTTTTATTTTTTGGATGTTACAAGTCTACCCCCCTTACAATAGGTTTCATCCCCAAAACCTATCATATGTCAAATAGTTGAGGGTACGACTCCCTCATTTCTGTCTCCATTTCCCATGTAGCTTCCGACCCCTTTCGGTGTTTCCATTGGACTTTAACCAATTGAATCACTTTATAACGTAAATGTTTCTCCTCCCGGTCTAAGAATGCCATGGGTTCTTCGATATAGTTAAGGCTGTTGTCAACCTCGATATCGGTAAGTGGCACGTGAGCCGATTCATCTGCCAAACACTTTCACAAGTGTGATGCATGGAACGTCGGATGAATCCCACTTAACTCCTCAGGCAACTCCAACCGGTAAGCGACCTCACAACCTGTGCCAATATCCTGAACGGTCCGACAAACCGCGGACTTAACGTTCCTCTCTTTCTAAATCATATGATCCCCTTCCAGGGCGACACTTTCAACATTACTCTGTCCCCAACATCAAACTCAATAGGTCTTCGTCGTTTATCCGCGTAGGATTTCTGACAATCTTGGGCGGCCTTCATTCATGCTTTGATCTGATCAAACCTTTCCGATGTTTCTCTTACGACTTCAAGACTTCCTAGTTCCTTCTGCCCAATCTTATTACAACAAACTGGGGTCCTGCATCTTCTCCCATACAACATTTTGTAAGGCGGCATGCCTATCGTCGTGTGATAAATATTGTAGGAGAATTCGGTTAACGGCAGATGGCTGTCCCAACTACCGCCGAAATCAATAATACAAGCACGGAGCATATCCTCCAACGTTTGAATGGTCCTTTCGGACTGACCATCCGTCTGCGGGTGGTATGCCGTATTGATATTAAGCCTCATGCCCATCGCCTCGTGAAATCTCTTCCAGAACCTCGATGTGAATTGTGTGTCCCGGTCAGACACAATCGTCAAAGGCATTCCATGCCGTGCTACTACTTCGTTAATAAATACTTCCGCTAACCTTTCTGAAAAGAACGTCTCGCGAATAGGTAGGAAATGAGCATTCTTCGTTAAACGGTCCACAATTACTCAAATGGTGTCATGACCCTTAGTTGTGCGAGGTAGCCTGGTTATGAAGTCCATTGTAATGTGTTCCCAATTCCATTCCGGTATATCAAGAGGTTGAATCTTTCCATACGGTTTCTGGTGTTCGGCCTTTACTTATGAGCAAGTCAGGCACTTGCTTACGTATTTCGTCACCTCATATTTCATTCCATGCCACCAGTATTCTTTCCTCAGATCTTGGTACATTTTGTTGGAACCGGGATGGATAGAGTAACGAGACTTATGAGCTTCATCTAAAATCTTGGTTCTAAGCTCGCCACCCATAGGTATCCATATCCATCCAAAACGTGTCCTAACACCAAGGGGGTTATATTCCAACTTGTCCTGTTGGCCAACCAATCTCTCTTTATTTATATTATCTTCTTTAAGTGCCTCATCTTGAGCCCTTCTGATTTCCCCCATCACATCCGGTGTTACCACCTGTCACACCCCGCCAAGGCGGAAACACGGGAGTGCGATCAAATTGAATAAAAGAACACAAGGAAATAAAGAAGATTACTATTAAATTCCAATGAGTTAAAATCTCATTACATAAATCTCAACTTAAACCAACCAAATAACATGTTCAAAAGATAAAACAACTTATAATAGAATTTCTTCATTTAATACCTAGGCAAATCCTATGTGATCCTTTGCTTGACCTATCATGAGCTTAATCACCTGAAACATGTACGAAAAACAAGTGTCAACTAAAAATAGTTGGTGAGACGTCACAGGTTTAATAAAATCATTAGTTTGGCAAAAGTAACAATTCACAATTCAAGATCATCGTATATCACATAAATAAAACAAACACATGATTAGAAAATCCAACCTAAAATGATGAATAACGAATAAGTGGTACAAGTTGCACTAATATCGATTAATATGTCCAACAAAAAATTGTCCATAAAGTATGATGCGGTTTCCATCCTATGGCCCATATCTGTACTACCTTTGGCTTGAAAGTTTCAAGTTAAGGATTTGCAAGTTTAACGTTTATCATGTTGTGTTCATTTATTCATATACATATAAGATTCACTTGTTTTAGAATTGTTTGAAAAAGAACGTGTTTTAATCCGTGTCAACGCGTACAGGTTCCCCTCAAAACGATTTGAATAAAGTGGGGATATGAAGTCTCACCTTGATACCTAGGAGCGATAAGAGACTTGAGTAAATAGACGAGGTGAATCACGGACCAGACCATAAACAAATGAATAAACTAGTTTTTGGGTAGGTTCGATGGTTACGACTGTTAGATAGGCAGTTCGGGTCATAAGGTTAAGAATTAGTTGCAAAAGTAGAGTTTTAGTTGTTTTACTGATTTGGATAGCAAAGTAGCTGAACAAAAACGGGCTTGTTAAAAATATCAAACGACGTTCAAAAATTATGAAATTTTGTAGATAATTAGTTTAAGTCGTTCCGAACAAGTTTCGTTTAGAAAGTTTTTCCATTTGAGACTCGGATCATAGCCAAACAAGTCCAAAACGACAGAAGGTACTGAAAAAGGTTTTTGTCCCGCTTTGGCTACTATGGAGTCATACGTTTGAATTAGAAAACGAGCCAATTATGGTTGGAAATAAAATTCGATGTAATACGTCGTGGAATTTGATTTTGGTCAGTTTCATTTAATTATGGTCAATTTATGCTTAGTTAAAATCAGCACAGTTTCTGTCAACAATCAACGGTTACACTTATGTGGACCGTTTAGGGTTTTAAGGTTACCGAGCGCGTAAATAAAAAATTAAACGAATGTTATTATATCATTATATTACATAATATAATCATATTAGGTTAGCCAAAACGTCCCGTGTCACCGGTCTAGCCATGATATTCACAAAAAGGGTTTTGGATAATCACATAATACAATCGGCATAGCCGACACGAGCAAGCGTATTCTATATTAAATTAGCGTGTGAGTTCATATAAGTGATAATACATAATTATTAATATGTTTTAAGTTATCAAGAACATACTAAAGCATCGACATAGCCACTTTTGCAATAGTTGTCTTGAGGATTCACAGAATGCGACGGTATAGTCGTCATTGCAAACGGAATCCTTTGTTAAATTGTTGGTGATGTTAGATTGGTTTCTTGGTTTAGTTAAGATTATTAGAGAGTTTTTAGTCACATGATCAAGTGATCATGGATAGAAAATAGAAAAAAATTGAGGGGATGAAGAAAGAATGATTTAAAAGACGGTATTGAACTTCAGAGAGTTACTTACTTGTTTGATCTTCAACTCTTGGAATCCTGTAGGGATTTTTGAAATCTTCAAAAGGGGAGGCAGGTATTTCCCAAATTATAAAGGTTTGGGACTGTTTGAGGGAGAATTAGCAAAGAAAACAAGTTCCTAAGCCTCCTATTTATACTAATGGGTGAAGGGGTGTAAAAATGGAACGTATTGGAAAGGAATTTAGGGTTTTTAGGGTGTGTAAAGTTGGGTGGCCGAAATTTCTTGGCCTTGTGGCCTTATGGGCTGCAAAATTCTTCCATGGGTCATCGGTCATGGGTGGCCTTTGACCCATGGTTGATCCAACGGTTCAGTTTCGCGGTTTTTGATCATTTTTTTGAATTTCAGGATTTATTTAAGGAAAGTTTTGCAAACAAACTTTGTTTTAATTTTAATTAATGAAATGAATATGTTAAACATTTAAAACATAAATTAATGTCATGTTAGACAATTTTGTCGGGTGTGGACGGTACGAAGCTAACGGCGGTTTAAAAAGCGAACGATTGCACGAAAGTACAAACTAACGTACTAGGGCATCAATTTGAATTATGTGACAAATTGAATGAGTTAAATAACTATGTTAGGCACATATGGTTGATACATTGCCTTTGATTTAGTAGTGGGTGAGTTTTCATGTCGGTAAACGAGTTATTAAACGGTTTAACCGTCCAAGTTGCAATTTAAGGCAATTCCAAGCGTTGCAGTCAACTTGTGACCATGTAATAAGTATAATGTGCATGAAATAGGTATGTTTCAAGTATGATTTGAACACGAGTTATGATGAGGGTTTCAAGCTTCATTGATTCATGAATATGGTAAGCGTTAAAAGTACGCGAAAAGCAGAAATGTCACACCACCAAATGGCAAGATTTCCTCTAATAGAAGCAGGCACATCCTTTTGGCTTAGAGCATCAGCACCCACGTTTGCCTTTCTAGGATGGTATATGATTTCACAATCATAATCCTTTCAAAGTTCCAACCATCGCCTCTACCTCATATTCAGTTCCTTTTGTTCGAAGAAGTACTTCAAACTTTTATGTTCGGTGTATACGGTAAAATTTACCTCGTAAAGGTAGTGTCTCTAGATTTTCAATGCAAATACGACAACAGCAAGTTCCAGATCGTGAGTCGGATAATTGACTTCATGAACCTTCAACTACCGTGATGCGTACGCGGTCACCCTCCCGCGTTGCATTAGTACGCATCCCAATCCCTGACCCGAAGCGTCAGAATATACTACCAAGTCTTCATTTCCCTCGGGAAGTGCCAAGACTGGAGCTTGGGTTAGCTTCTCCTTCAGTTCTTTAAACGCCTCTTACTGGGTCGAACCCCATTCGTATTTATTTAGGTATTTCCATTGGCGAAGCTATTTTCGAGAAATCATGGATGAATATTCGATAGTAACCTGCCAACCCTAAGAAACTATGGATTTCAGTTGGCGTCTTAGGAATATCCCAATCTCTTACCGTCATTATCTTTGCTGGGTCAACCATAATGCCGTTTAGGTTGATGATGTGACCTAGGAATTGGACTCTCCTAAGCCAGAACGCGCATTTGGAGAACTTAGCATACAACTCTTCCTTCTCTAGAGCTTCCAACACTTCCTTCAAGTGACATGCATGATCTCCCTCATTCTTGGAGTAGATGAGGATATCATTGATGAACACAATTACCGGTCGGTCCAACATCTGTCGACACACCCTATTCATCAAATCCGTGAATGCAGCGGGGCGTTCGTCAATCCTAATGACATAACGCAGAACTCGAAATGTCCATAACGCGTGCAAAACGCAGTTTTCGGTATGTCTTCGTCTCTTACCTTCAACTGATGGTACCCGGATCGAAGGTCGATTTTGGAGAACCAACTTGCGCCCTGTGATTGATCGAACAGGTCGTCGATCCTTGGTAAAGGGTACTTGTTCTTCACTGTTCGTTTGTTCAACTCCCGGTAGTCAATACACATTCTCATAGAACCATCCTTCTTCTCACAAATAATACCGGAGCACCCCAAGGTGAAATGCTTGGTCTGATAAATCTCTTCTCAAGTAACTCGTCTAGTTGCGTCATAAGTTCTTTCATATCCACGGGTGCTAGTCGATATGGAGCCTTAGCCACGGGCTGGGCATCTGGTAGTAAGTCGAATCGGAACTCAATCTCTTTGTCGGGTGGTATCCCAGGCAAATCCTCTGGAAACACCTCCGGGTACTCGCGTACCACGGGTACGTCGTCTAGTTCCTTCACTTCCTTACACTTTTCAATCATGTACACAAGATAAGCCTCGCATCCGCGCCTCAGGTAATCTATTGCCTTGATCATCGAGATGACGTTAGGCATCGGGGCGTCGTGATCCCCGAAGACTTTGACTTCACTACCATCCGGAGCCTTGAGTCGAATTATCTTTCGTTTGCATATAATTTGCGCTTCGTTGGCAGTTAGCCAATCCATTCCCAAAACAACATCAAACCGTCCCAAAACCATAACGAACAACCTAACGGGTAATCTATGGCCTTCTATTTTTATTGTGGAATTATCAACTACATCAGTTACCCTCGCGGTTCTACCCTCAGTGGTTTCTACACTAAAGACTCTTTTTAGTTTACTAACTGAGTATTTTACCCATTTATAGAAAGTAGCAGATATAAAACTTTTACTAGCACCCGAATTAAATAACACAGATACAAAAGTGTTGTCAAGGATGAACGTACCTGACGCCACATCGGGATCCACCCTGGCCTCCTCCTGCGTCAGTGTATACGCTCGGGTCCTTGCTCGGGGCCTTTCTTCCTTCTTCTCTGGGCCTTTACCCTTGCCACCTTCCCCCATTCTTGGTTTAGTGCATTCTCGGCTCATGTGACCGCCTTCCCCACAGTTATAGCATTTGAAGCCTTGTGGGCATTCACGGGAGTAGTGTCCGGTCTTGCCGCACTTAAAGCACAGATTTGATCCTAATCGGCATTCACCTGTATGCCTTCCCCCACATTTCCCACAGACAGCTGTCTCGCCTACCCTGGCCTGTTTGTCCCGAGCTCCAAATAACTTCCCACCCGATCGCTTGGCAGGAAAAGTCAACTTCTTCTTGGGCTCCTCCACGGTAACAACATTCAGCACCAGATCATCAAATACCACGCCACTTAATTCCACTACCGAATCGTAGGTAGTAGGAGCGTTTTCGTTAACATAGGTGCGGACCTTGTCCGACAACCCTTGAATGTAACACGCGATCTTCCTCCCTTCCTCTCTTCAGTAGTGACAAGATGTGGCACCAAACGTGCCAGTTCATTGAACTGAGTGGTGTACTGCCGGTGCATCATGCTCCCGGCTTTCAACCCCAGAAATTCCCTCTCTACCTTCTCGATCTCATTCCTTGGCCAGAAATTCTTGATCACCATAGTTTTCAAATAATTCCACATCATCGCGTCAACAGCCTCGTCCCCCTTGGCTTGACGTACACCTTCCCACCAATGAGATGCTTCCTCCCTCGAGAGTTAGCAGCAAAATTCACAACCTGGTTTGGTCGGCGTTCGCTCAGACGAATGACGGCTTCCATACGGATCACCAATAAAACGTAGCCACCGCGTCCTTCTTCCCAGTCAGAACCGGCGGGTCACATGCCTTAAAGGACTTGTAGTCACAATCGCGAGTAAGCGGTGCGTTGACAACCTCATTGTTCAGGGCACCAATTTCCGTGTTATACCCGCCCGCCTCGTTGGCCTTTTTCAATGGTTCTGCCAGTAGATGTGGAAAAGAAGCCCTCATTGTCACACCCCAATCGACGACTAAATACGTCAGGGCGGGACATGTAGACTGTTCATAAGCACATGATTTAACTATCGTTTCATATATTAAATTAACATTGTTCAACAAATACAATCAAACAATCAAAGAAAATGAATTACATCAACATGTTCAATTTGTTTATTTCAACTAGGTCCTCATGTCCTATATGTAGCAACTTGAAATGTGAACTCAAAGATTAGCACCTGAAACATGATAAAAACAAGGTCAACTAAACATAGTTGGTGAGTATACATAGGTTTTGACACCATAAATAGTTTTCCAAATGTTTGTGTACAATTCATATGAACCATGGCAAATAAGGCATTTATGGAGAATCACAATAGTCAAACTGGATGTACAATCAAACCTTGTGACTGAAGGCATAACCCGCAGGTTATCCTAATGTAGGGCATAACACTTAATGTTATCCTGATGTAATGTCTGCAACAATCACCCTACCTGGGTGGGTTTGTCAGACACAATAGATCTGTCCTTGTTAACCATCAGCTTGTACAGAGTTAATGATTGCACGTGTATGTTTGTAATGTAAATGTAGGTTTAAACTCATAGTGTTCAAGCATAAGGCACAAATTGCACACATGTTCATGAAAGTAGAATTGTATAATGTATTTGCAAATAGTATTCAATGAAATCATGTTCCACCCCAAAATATGTAAAAATTTAAAATGGGCTATGTAAACTCACCTTGATATTGTGATTCAAACTTGAACTAGATTGTGAGGACAATTGATCTTGTTTAACGATGCCCTAAATAAATAATTATACATCTTTAATATATAGAAAATGCCTAAAGGAATAAGAATGGGACGATTGGGACTCTAGGATTTGGAACGAATGGACGGACGAAAGAATATTTAAGATTCGATTTATTTCGATAACGAGTTAAATGAGGCGATAATATTTAAATTAATTTTACATAAATAATGTTTTATAAATTTTATTTATAAAAGAGATTTTAGGTGACAACAATAAATATTAATTGCAAATTCAATATACTTAATATCTCATTAGGACAAATAGGTTAAAATGGTCATTATGTTAGATCCTTATAATATAATAATATTTATAAGAATATCATTTGAACAAATAATTAAGCTAATTATGCAAGTTTACTATTTATAAAAATTCTAATTAATGAGATTGATTAGCGAGAATTTTCATATACTAAACTATTTGTAGAAGTAATAATAGGATAAATATAAAATGATTATAAAAATTATATTATTATTAGTAATGAAATGATGTATGCTTAATGATAATGTTTATATATTACGTGTTGTACATTTGTAGTAACCAAAGGTTTTTTTAGAATGCAAACAAATATATATATATATATATGTGTGTGTGTGTGTGTGTGTGTGTATGTATGTATGTTTTTAATTAATAAGAGTAGTAATTTATTTTTCCCTTGAACATTTATAAAAGGATTTGTTTATAACATTAATTGTTTATAAAAAAATATAAATATATATGTGCATGACCATAAAGATAACGTGTTGATGTTAAAAAAAAATTATTTGTATATGTTTTGTTTGTAATTAAAATATGAATCTTAAATCCCTATTTTTATCAAAAATACATGTATGAGGTTATATATCTAAAGATTTTTATATGTGTGTGAGTGACAAGGCTTAAAACCCAACAAAAAATTAAATTGATGAAACAGGTAGAGGCGGGTTTGAACCCGTGACCTCTGCCAAGAAGGTGTTTGACTTTAACCAATTGCTCTAGGCTAACGCCTTGTAAAGGATCAGGGACTTTTGATTTTTAACATAATGAGACCAAGAACCCTTCTTCCCCAAATTGTCCAATCACAAACCCTAACTCCCCAATCAACAATGGTTAATCACGGATCGTAATCAACACTATGGGGCTTTGAATCGTGGTGTAAAAACGAGTAGGGAGGTGTGTTAATTACCTGAAAATCGGGCTCAATCGTCAGGAAGAACCGGGGCTGCTTCCACTTAGCCGATCGTGACATGGAGGAGGGGAGAAGGCAGAAATCGACGGGTTTTTAAGACTGATTCGATTTGTAAGATGCTAGGAACTATATATAGGATGACAACACACTGGTTACAGCTTGAAATTGACGGTAATTACGGGTTTTTGAGCGTGATTCACGGGTTTTTTTAAATCCCGATCGTAACCTCTTGATGGATCTTAAAACTGATGATGTACAATTATCTCGAATGATTACTAGTCCATAACGGTTGCATACGATTAGGAATTGATTTGGTATGATCAAGGTCCCGGATTTTCAGGGATTAAAGGGGTTTTGAAAACGATTTTGACTTTTGTAAGTCAAAGATGCTAAGAGCTAAGTTTCAGGGTTCAATTTTAATAGGAGGGGGTTCAAGAGCCAAGTGAAGGGGTTCAAGACTAAAACATAGGTTCAAAAGGCTAAAGAGGGGGTTCATGGCTTATATTAATTAATTTAACTATATTTTAATTAGTTATATAAATGTTTTTCTTTTTATAAAGTTTTACAAAAACTAAATTTTATTTGCTTTATTTAATTTTTTTTAAAGAAAAGTTTCATTTTTCTATAAACATACAACTCGTATAATTAATTTAATTAATATAACAAATATATATTTACATATATTTTTATAAGTAAATACATATATATGAAATAAAGACATAGTTAAAACTCACGAGTTTTATCTTTGATACAATTATTATAATAAGGTGAATATATATATATATATATATATATATATATATATATATATATATATATATATATATACATATATATATATATATTCATATAATATACCTACATATGTTATATATAAAGATAAATAATAAGTAATGCAAATTTGAAAAACTGAGTTGGTACACATTGAAATGATAATTGGTGTGACACTTTGTATTGAACAAATACGGGTTTGAAATAGAATGTCTTTATTGCATAAAAATAAGGTAAAATAATACTGGAAAATCATGGATGTTACACTCATCATCTCAGTGAATTCGCGTGCCAGGGCCGCTTTCACTTCCAGTTCGAAAGTGAACTGTTGTTCTTCAACATGAGTCTGCTAAGTCCCATGCACACTTCTGGTTCAGTATGGACACTTCCTTCTTCACTGTACTCCTGACGAGTAGGAGTCCTACCTCGACCACCGGTACGGCCCCCACCACGCCTTCTGTTTCCTCTTCTCTCCATTTCGTTCTATAAGACAAGGAATCTAATGTTATCATGCTAGTTAACAAACAGAATTCAACAAGTATTGTAAGATGTTAATATACACTAACCATCTGTAATTTACTATTACACTAACTCTTGACTTCCATTTGACCACCTTTATGATTTCATCAGAACCCAAGTCCTAACCAACACTTTCTAAGGCACACTATATGGGTACATATATATACTACCTTCATACCTGATGATGTGGCTCGAGTTACCCGTACTGGCATCCGCTTTCGGTCCCATTCACAATATAAGTTCAGACACTGGAGTGTCCAAATCTCTCAAAATATTGCTCTAATACCAACTTGTAAGGCCCCAAACCCGGGAAACCTCACTTGTTGGATTTACTCATTCACAAACAATTCTTAAACTTGAATATCAAATAACGCAGCGGAATCATTCATTCAACATAATCAAAAACTTCTTCAACATACGGAAGCGTAACATTGTCTATAAACATAACATAAACAACTCCTTTCGCCAGCCAAGCATCACTGTTCAACTTCCATACATGTCCTTAACCTGAATGTGCATACTAAAAGTCAGCTACGCTGGTGAGTTCTAGCTTTAACATGAAACTTTAACTTCAAATATTTGCCAAAAACATAACATTTAACTTCATTAATAAAAGCGTATGAAAACATGCAATAACATAACATGACCCATAAGTCAATGAACATATCGAATCTGCGCCTTCTCGTAACCTTCAATTCCAAACATAGCATACCGGTGGAGAAACCTAAGGATCACCACCACTAGGCTCTTCAACATCCACATAACCTGTAGTCGAAGAAACCTAGTGCCTGATATTTAGGCCATTCAACACCAAATTTCAAGCACGGCATAAAAAGGATGATGTGTACCAAACTTCAAGCACCGCACCCCGTAGGGCACAATACCAATCTTCAAGCAATACTACCCCTCAAGGTAAAATCGTACCAACTTCAAGGATCACGGTAATCCCCTTGCTGACCGTCATCACCCCAGTTGTACAACAGTTGGCCAGCCACATATGCCCCTAAAAGGTAAGGCAAATAACATACATTCCATACCCATAGCTTCGATTCCCATAGGAATCATGGCAGATTCGTTCGTTTGTGACTTTCATAAACATTCACTTCTTTTACTTCAAAACTTTAGTTAATGCATTCGTACGTTTTATTAAAAATCATTCATTCGTAAACTTATTTTGGCAAAATATTTCATAAACACTTCTTTCATAACCTTTCCTTTCAAAAACATCGTTCATAAACATCGTTTCATAAAACGTCACATACATCATTCATAAACATCGTTTTATAACAGTCACATCGTTACATAGGCACACCAGCCCAAAAACATTTATTTAAAACATTTAAATAAGGGCTTCTAGAACTCACCTGATAAGCTAGTCTCGGTTGTCCTAAACAAATGTCCAACAACGTCACTTCCGATCTGAATTGATTAGTTAAATACACATCAGACCCCATCCCGACTCAAACAGTTTACCTATTCCGACTTAAGCGAACTTAGGGCTAAGTTCGCCCAAGTAGAACCAAACGAACTTACCAAGTTCGCTTCTATCAAAACTTCAGCGAACTTACCATGCGAGTTTACTCAAGTTCGCCAACCATCCACTGCCAGCGAACTTTTCAAGTTCGCTTGGCCAAGTTCGTTCAACTCCCAGATGAACTTAACAAGTTTCATATGTAAAAACGTCACCTTTTTATCCAAAACCCGAAAACCCCAAAATAAACAAAAACTCAGATCTAGGTTGGTTCGTTACCTAAAACGAGCTTCTGATTCAGAGGTTCTGCTCTCGAGTAGTAGAGGAACGAGATACTTGCTTCGCGGTCCGATCCGACACTTTCTCTATATACGGTTTCTCTCTCTAGATCTTGCAAATGAGAGAAAATGGGATATGTTGGCTATTTAAAGGAGGGAACTCCCTCCCTAAGTTCACCCCTCTTTAGGTTCGTCGACCCATCATGCCTCGTTCATTTATTCCGTTCTCTTATGTTTATCCCGTTATTATAATTGTCGTTTTATTTTTGGGATGTTACACTTGGTGACATGAAAGAGAACGAATGTATGAAGGAACAGAGCGGGACACCTTAAAAAGTGTCCCTAAATGAAAGAGTGTTTTTTAAGGGAAAGACTGAGGAAAGGATTCCCAATTTGGGAATCGGTAATGTTTTAAATGAATGGAAATGTTTTGATTAAAGTAAAGAAAGAAAAGCTTATTATATATTTGAATACTTGAGCTGTTTTGAAAGAAAGAAAAGGTTTTTCAATTAATGTAATAAAGATTGAACTCACTCAGTATATCTTACTTTTAGTATGCACATCAGGTTAAAAGAAGGAAAAAGATGCAAGGAGCCGCGAAGGCTTGGAATGCATGGACCGAAAGGCTGACGACTATGAAGACTGACATTCCCCATTTATGAACAATGAATTATGTTAAATGTTGTTATTCCCCGTGGATTTTGAACGTTTAAGACTTCCTCGGTAACTTTTGAGTATGATTTCAAGTTTAAGAACTATGATTTATTATGTTTTGTGCTAACTATGAGACTACCCGGATTGAGGCGTTTCAATCTGTTAACCGAAAATCTCGGTTTCGGTTCGGTGGGGGCCCAAAACCAAACCGAAACAAGCACACCCCTAGAACGAGTGATACGAAACAGACTGATGCATAAACAAAGCCGAAATCAAGCAGAAAAACAACTCCTGTAATCAATTCCTGATGCGAATCAAGCCGAAATCAATACGAGCTTGATGAATTTGATGCAAATTGAGAAACTTGTAATTAAAATAACCTTAGAATGAACTAATTCATTCCTAAATAGGATCAAAAATGAAAATAGAGGAAGAATCAACAAGAATCAGATGAACAAGAAGAAATCTGAATCACAGAATCGAGTAAATATGCTCTGATACCATATAAAACTAGAGAGAATATTAGAGAAATTTCTGATTCTCATTGATAACTTGAAATATGATACAAAATTGTTATATACAAAACCAAGAAACAGAAACACAATTGAATGAGACTTTCTCGCGAAAGTCAAAGATGCGTACAAAAATAAAAACTTTGGTGCGAAACATAACATCAGACAACAAATTTTGCCATCAATGGTAATGGAAAAATTGAATATCAGAATAAAGAGTTTTACTTAATGGGAACTTATATAATAATATAAAAATATACATATTTGTAAAAAAACAAATAAAAGAATGATCAAATCCAGGAACATTTTAAGTAAAGAAAAATAAGAACCCTATCATGCCGTTGGTTTAACGTCTTTTTTCATGTTCTCACACGTTACACCGATTAAGGAAAAAATTATTATTAAACTTGAGTACAAGAATAACATGTGTGAACATGTGGAGTCTTATTTCAAATGTTACTCCAACTTATGTAACTTCTTAATGAGTTTTTAACACTTGAAGCTTATATTTTCACACCTTACACGTACTATAACTATTTTAATTTGTTTGTTATGTTGTTTAAACATAACTATTATATAGTCTTAATTGTGTTAATGTGGTTAAGTTGTTTAGACGATAAAAATTGTATGTTATAAAAGAGATAAACACTAAAATAGAGTAATTTATATTCTGAAAATTTCGTAGCCATTATGATATATAACGAATCAATTGTTTCTCAAAAGAAAATTATGTATAACGCATTTATGGAACCCTTTGAGAAGTTCACTATAAGACATTGAGAGAAGTTCACTCCCGACTCGGTTGAATCTGGATAAAAAAGGTATTGATATTCCTTCATTGCTTTGCCCTAACTGTATGAAAGAGGTTGAATCGGTGGATCATCTATTTGGGGTTTGTGATGTGGCAAAAAAAGTTTGGAAAGTAGTTGGATCTTGGTTGGACCTGGACTTATTGGCTGCTACGAATCCGACATCTCTGGTTACTTGGATAGATTCGATGATATGCTCAAGAAAGAAAAAAAAGATGGTTGAAGCTATAGTGTTTTTGACATGGTGGGTTATATAGCGATTTCGGAATGATTCGGTGCATGAGAGCAACATGAAGATGCGGGAGAAGATTTTTGATTATATAGTTAATTATTCGTTTTTGTGGTATGTGAATAGAAACCGTAAGATGGATATTAGCTAGGTTGTTTGGTTACAAAACCCGGTTTTAGCTTTGTAACTGTGTTTTTCCTCCCTCTAGCACCTTGCTAGTTGGAGTGGTTTTTATATTTTATTCTAAGCCGTTCAACAAAATAAATAAATAAATAAATAAATAATTGAGAGACGACCAAAGAAGAATATAATTGTATCATGGTGAAAGGTAAATTTCTTTAAAACTGATCAATTTCAAAACAATATTACCACAATGTTTTTGTAAAACTGTTTAAAACGATTATGATAAATTCATACTAGAAAACTGCTAGATTTCCGACAACAATTTTTGTGAGAAAGTCGTCAGAAACAAGTGTTTTCGACCATTTTCGCACAAAAAATGTTATCGGAAAAGTTTTATTGAGTAATTCAAACTCATTCGAATCAAGCTTTTATCGAGTTGAGCCCGAGTTTAAGCATAATAATCAAGCTCGGAATGATAAAGGTTTGGCTCGAGTTCATATTAAGATTTTCAATCGTATGTAGTATACATGCATATATAAATGTGTAAACAAAAAAAATTATTTATTGGTTTTTTCACTATCACAGAAACAACCATTTGCGGCCGTCAAATGTCTTTTTGCGACCGTTTTACGACCGGTTATACCTTGATCGGTAATTACTTTTGCGACCAATTTTTATGACCAAAATATTATTGCGACCGATTTTGCGACTAGAATTCCTGTCGCGAAATTAGCAACCCATTTTGCGATTATCTTTTTTGCGACCAAATTTGTGACCGGACTGACCATTTAACGACCGATATTGCGACTGACCATTTAATGACTGATGTTGCGACTCACCGGTTATCGACCGATGTTACGACCGCCGTTTAGCGACAGATGTTGCGGCCGTTTGTTTGGCTATCGATGTTACGACCACCCAGTGAGCGACCTCTGTTGCGACCGCCGACCGATTTGTGATCACTCAGCAACAATTATCAAACCACTTATGAAGTGACCTACTTTGCGACTGTTTCTGTCACAAACTTATTATAAAAAAAATTAGGTTTTTTCTTTTATCTAGATTTCACTATTTGCTATAATGATTGTCAAGATGTATTCGAATGATATACCACTATTACAAGAGAAAGAATATATAGAGATATACAAAGAGAATGAAAAGACTAAACTAACTACAATAGTAAATATATACTAGTAGGTAGACATCCATAATAATAGTGGTTATAAATGACGTGTTGTAATATCCCCTCAAGCGAGATGGTGGTGGTCCGAGACGCAGCATGGTCTGGATGGCTTCAAACTGAGGACGAGGAAAACTTTTAGTAAATATTTTTGCCACTTGGAGCTTGGTAGGAATAAAAGTAGTGTGTAGTTTACCCGAGGATACCAGCTATCTAATGAAGTGATAGTCAAGTTCAATATGTTTAACACGTTTGTGAGAGATGGGATTATGCGTGAGAAATAGGGCACTACGATTATCACATAAAAATGTGGGGCGGTCCGGCGGAAGGGCATGAAGTTCACGAAGAAGATGAGTTACCCAAATGATTTCAGCAGCTGCATTAGCCATGGCCCGATACTCAGATTCACATCTAGTTCTGGAGACCGTAGGTTGTTTCTTAGCGCTCCATGAAACAAGGTTACCACCTAGAAATATAGAGTACCCGTAGGTAGATCGTCTGGTTTCAAGACATCGGGCCCAATCTGCATTGGAGTAGCCAAGTAGCAAAGTTTTGGATGGTTTGCTGAAGGTGAGACTGAATGATAAAGTTCCTTTGATAGACCAAAGGATCCGTTTAACTTCCTGGTAATGTTCAATGGTCGGAGCGTGAAGGAATTGGCTTACCTGGTTGACAGCATAAGAGATGTCTGGTCGAGTGAAGGTTAAATATTGTAGAGCTCCAATAATGGATCTATAATTAGAGGGATCCGAGTAAAGTTTCCCTTTAGAAGTAAAGGTGCTGTTGGCAGGTAGAGGTGTATGGACCGGTTTGGCATAAAGCATATTAGTGCGTTCAAGGATTTCTCTAGCATATTTGGATTGATTTAAGAATAGTCCATTGGTGAGATATGTAACTTCTAGGCCCAGAAATTAGTTAAGCTCCCCGAGATCTTTGGTAGCAAACTCTTTGTTTAATCGTTGAATGAATGACGTGAGAACATGTTCGTGGTAGCTAGTGAGAATTAAATCATCAACATATACCAAAAAATACATGATACAAGCATCCTTTTTTAATACAAATAAAGAGGTGTCGGCCTTGCTACACGTAAATCCACTGTTGATTAAAAACGTGCTTAACCTATGAAACCAAGCACGTGGGGATTGTTTAAGTCTGTATAAGGCTTTGTTCAGTTTGCAAACATGATTAGGGAATTTAGGATCAATAAAACCCGGAGGTTGTTCCATATAGACACATTCATTAAGATGGCCATGTAAAAAAGCATTGTTAACATCCAGTTGGTGGAGCTTCCGGTTGTTGAGGACGGCTAAGGATAGAATTATTCGAACAGTAGAGGACTTTACAACTGGGCTAAACATGTGAGAGTAATCTAGGCCGGGGGTTTGGCTAAAGCCTTGTGCCACAAGCCTAGCTTTGTACTGCTCAATAGTGCCATCGACATGACATTTATTCGATAGAGCCATTTAGACCCAACGATTTGACGATGCATGGGACGAGGGACTAAGGACCAAGTGTGGTTATTATGAAGAGCATCAAGCTCACGATGCATAGCTTTAACCCATTTGGGATCTTTTACTGCTGAGTTGAATCCTTTCGGGTCTGAGGATGCAATTAAGGCAGCATGAAGTGCATGGTTAGTGATATGAGACAGGTTAGTTTGATGGCAGGGTTTAAATATGCCAGACTTAGCACGTATAAGCATGGGATGTGTCAGTAGAGGGGGCGGCGGAGGTAGGGTGGGGATGGGTGATTGCGTGATGTTAACAGGCGAGGGGGTAGGGATGGGTGAAGTTGGTTGCAATGGAGGAGGTGGAGGTGGGATAGTAGGGATAGGACAAGAAGCATGTTATGGGGGAAGGGGGATTTTTTTTCTGAAACGGTGTTGTTTCAAATTATGATTTCATAACCGGTGTTATTTTGTTTTCACTTTCACAAATGGTGTTTCCGTGGTTGCTAACCACGAATTGTCGATTTTGGTGGGTTTTCGTGGTTGGGAACCACGAATTGGTACACATATATGTTCCTAACCACGAATTGATAACACTCTTGAATTCCCAACCACGAATTGATATAAACTTGCATTCCCAACCACGAATTGATATAAACTTGAATTCCCAACCACGAATTGTTAACAATCTTCAATTCCCAACCACGAATTGATATAATCATGAATTCTCAACCACGAATTTGTTAAAAAACTTGATATCCCAACCACGAATTGTTAATTGTTCTTTTTTTATTTTTTTTGTTTTGGTTAAAAGCAAAGGTGAAGTCGACATATATATTGTTATTATAAACTGTTCATTGATAAAGACTTCTGCCTTCCAACAGTCGTTTTCTTCTGACTTCATGATAAAGCCAAGGGTGCTTTCTAATTTGTATAATCAGTATCTTTTGAACCAAAACAAAAAAATAAAAGAAAACAAAAGAACAATTAACAATTCGTGGTTGGGATATCAAGTTTTTTAACAAATTCGTGGTTGAGAATTCATGATTATATCAATTCGTGGTTGGGAATTGAAGATTGTTATCAATTCGTGGTTGGGAATGCAAGTTTATATCAATTCGTGGTTGGAAATGCAAGTTTATATCAATTCGTGGTTAGGAATTCAAGAGTGTTATCAATTCGTGGTTAGGAACATATATGTGTACCAATTCGTGGTTCCCAACCACGAAAACCCACCAAAATCGACAATTCGTGGTTAGCAACCACGGAAACACCATTTGTGAAAGTGAAAACAAAATAACACCGGTTATGAAATCATAATCTGAAACAACACCGTTTCAGAAAAAAATTTGGGGGAAGGGTGGAGGGTACGACTGAATTGATTGGTGGGTTAGCGGGAGGCATGTGCATGGGGGGATGTTCATGCATAGGAGACACATGTTAGATGGAGATTTGAGTGATATAGGTTTAGGTGGGTGTGTAGGGTGAGTAGGTGTGTACGGATTGGTGGAATGGGTGGTATCAATGAAGGCGGTTAATTGAAGTTGGGAAATGGGTTTTTCCCAAGGGCCTCATTTGCACTGCCAAAAGGTTGTGGTGTAGTGTTTGATGTGAGGCCTGAAGTCCCAAGAGATCTGGGTTCAATCTCTGCCACCATCATTAATTTCTGAGGCATGCAAATGAGGCCTAGTTCTTAGGCTGATGCACCAGGGTTTTACCCACGCCGATCCAGGGTTCGAGTCTCGGCTCTCCCTCAAGCCCGGAAGGGGCCGTATTGGGTGGGATTTTTCCTTGGATGCTCTCCAACTCTGACGCCAAATGGGCCCGGTTAAGACAACATATTGGTCAGAGTTGGACGAGGCTCTCCCATGTGACGGGGGGTGCGACGTCACAACATTCAATGTTCGCCGTTCAAAAAAAATTGAAGTTGGGAAATGGGTTTTTTAGATGTAGTTCTTTCAAATGGAAAAGTTGTTTCATTAAACCTCACATGCCGTGATATGTAAATACGAGATGTAGTTGGATCTAAGCAACCATATCCTTTCTCGGGCTGTATCCAATAAAAATACAAGGCAAGCTCCATGGTGATAATTTGTGTTCCGAATAATCACATAGAAACGGAAATACGTGATGGAAAACAGAGGGTAGAAGAAACAAAATTCTCTGAATAATTCTTGATAATTTCAATGATTACAAATCTGTTTTTATAATATAAATACACAAAAGGAAAAACAATCATGTCCAAAAAATTGTTCGGTAATTGAGGAAACTAAATCGGGAAATGATGTAGAACTGATCCTTTAATTGCTCTCCAAGAGTCCTCTTTTCTAACACTCCCCCTCAAGTTGAGTAGTGGGGTCCCCCAATACTCAACTTGCTTAGACATCTGTTAAAATCACTTCCAGAAACAGCTTTTGTGAGAATGTCTGCAAGTTGTTCTTTTGATGGAACAAATGGAAGTTCCACAATTCCAGCCTCTAACTTTTCTTTGATAAAATGACGGTCAACCTCCACGTGCTTTGTTCAGTCATGCTGTATCGGGTTTTCTGAAATATGGATTGCTGCTGTATTATCACACTTAACCTTACTAGCCTCCTTTGAACAGAAACCAATATCTGTAAGCAGTTTTTGTAACCATAAAACTTCTCCTAGTGCTCGAGCTATTCCTCTAAATTCAGCTTCTGCACTCGATAGAGCAATGACTTTCTGTTTCTTGCTTCTCCATGTAACAAGGTTTCCACCCACTAAAGAGAAGTAACCTGATGTAGACCTCCGATTTCCCTTATCTCCGGCCCAATCCGCATCCGTGTAAACTTCTACATTCAGATGACCGTATGATTTAAACATCACTCCATGGCCGGTCGTGCCCTTCAGATATCTCAGAATTCTCTGGACTGCCTCTATGTGATTTACTTGTGGTTGGTGCATAAACTGACTAACCACTCCCACTGCGTATGCGATATTAGGCCGGGTATGAGATAGGTAGATTAACTTACCCACCAGGCGTTGGTATCTTTCTTTATCTGCTAATTTCCCATTTGGCTCCATGTGAAGTTTATGATTGACTATCATCGGAGTATCCACAGGTTTACAATCAACAAGCCCTGTTTCTGTTAAAAGGTCCAGAATGTACTTCTTCTGGCAAATAAAGATCACATGTTTAGATCTAAGAACCTCAATTCCAAGGAAATACTTTAGGTTTCCCAAGTCCTTCATTTCGAACTTTGAAAACAATTTTTCCTTCAGTTGCTTCATCTCTTCTTCATCATCTCCAGTAATAATCATATCATCGACATATATGATTAAGCATGTTACACGGTCGTTTATTTGTTTGAGGAATAGAGTATGGTCAGCATTACTTTGTTTGTACCCATACTCTTTCATTGCAAGAGTGAATTTACCAAACCAGGCTCTAGGAGACTGTTTCAGTTCGTATAGAGATTTCTTCAATAGACACACTTCTCCTCTTTCGAAGCCTTATGTGAACCCCGGAGGAGCGTTCATGTAAACTTCTTCTTTTAAATCTCCATGCAGAAACGCATTCTTAACATCAAACTGATGAAGAGGCCATCCCTTATTTGCTGCTATAGAGAAAAGTACTCTAATTGTATCAATCTTTGCAACTGGAGAAAACGTTTCAGAATAATCAATTCCAAACGCTTGAGTATACCCTTTGGCAACTAATCGAGCTTTATACCTCTCGATGGTACCATCTGGTTTATATTTAATGGAAAACACCCACCGACATCCAACAGTTTTCTTTCCTGATGGGAGAGTACACTTTTCCCATGTGTTATTTTTCCAAAGGGCTTGCATTTCAGTCTCCATGGCCTCTCTCCATGCCTTTGTATTCAGGGCCTCTTCTACAGTACTTGGTATTTCTTCTGAGTATAGAGAAGCAACGAACGCTTTGGCATTTTTAGACAAGTTCCCCACAGCTATGTTGGCCACAGGATACCTGGATCCCTTTGTTTCCCTATCAGGGGAATATCGTTTTGGAGGAACTCCCCTGTTGATTCTGGGAGGTAAAGTATATGTTTCTGTGGCCGTTTCAGAGTTGGGTTGTTCGCTCGTCTCCACCCCTTCATTAGTTATCTCCCCCTGCTCACTGTCCTGGTTTTCACCATTAGTAGTAATAATTGGAGTCAATTCAACGTTTTCAGGGATTTGTGAGTCACTTACCTGGAACATCGGATCGGGAGATTCTTGGATGGTGGCACTGGTTGACGTTGGTGGTGATGTTTCGGATGTGTGAGGTGACTCCCCCTGACTTGGAAAAGGAAAAGGAACCCATCTAAACCAACTCAGTGAGTCCAAATGATCCTTCTCCCCCTGACCATTGTGTTGAGAGTCGTAAAAGAACTCTGTTTCCAGAAAATCACAGTTCATTGTGACAATCATATGTCGTCTTTTAGGACTGTAACATCGATAGCCCTTTTGGTTAACCCCATATCCTAGGAAGACACATTTTTCGGCACACGGACCTAGTTTGGATCGATCAGTTTTGGGTATGTGAGGAAAAACAGAGCAACCAAAGATCCGAGGTTGTAAGGTGAGGATCGGAGGAACTTTTGTAAAAGTGGATAGAGTATCGATGGGAGTCTTTAATGAAAGAATTTTGGTGGGTAACCGATTAAGAAGATAAACCGAAGTAGCAAGAGCCTCAGGCCAGAAAGACTTTGGAACCTTAGATTCAAGCATGATAGCTCGAGTCATTTCTAACAAGATACGATTCTTGCGTTCTACTACACCATTTTGTTCAGAATGTTTTGGGCACGTGGTTTGGTGAATCATACCTTTGGTTTGTATGAATTGTTGCATGGAGTTGTTAACAAATTCTCCTCCATTATCAGATCGTAGAATCTGAATGTTGGTTTTAAATTGAGTTTGGACCATGGCGTAGAAAATGGTGAATTTTTCAAAAACTTCAGACTTGTGTTTTAAAAAATACACCCATGTCATACGAGTACAATCATCTACAAATAGTATGAAAAACCGAAAGTGTTGCCCTCCATTAACTTCGGAAGGGCCCCAAACATCAGAATGAACTAACGAAAAAGGTTCATTAACTCTCGTATTGCTTGGTTTGAAAGATTGTCGATGGCTTTTTGCCAAGATACAAGTCTCACAATTTAAAACAGTATTTGAAGGAAACAATTCAGGAAATAAAAGATGTAAATAACCCGAAGAAGGATGCCCGAGTCTTCTATGCCACAACCATGCTTCCCTATCCTTAGTTCCATGAGCAAGCATTGCATTACTTGATCGAGTTACCTCATCCACATGATATAAACATTGTCGCTCAGTGTCACGCCCAATTATCGTCCCAGTCCTGATGTCCTGTAAGATACAAAAATTAGGGTACATTAGAATAGTGCAGTTAAGTTCCTTTGTCACATGACTGATAGACAACAGCTTATGTGACAATGATGGAACAAACAGGCAATTTGACAATTTAAGTGAGGGAGATATTTCCACTGTTCCTCCTCCTTTCACAGGAATCACATCACCATTTGCTGTTTGGATGTGAGACCTGTTAGGTTTCGCGCTGTTCGTAAAATCGGAGGGATCACATGTCATAGTATCGGTGGCACCGCTATCGAAAATCCAAGGGGCATTTTGGTCTTTAAACCTTTTCTTGGTTGCTAAGTAACCTTTTCCATAATGATGAGGGGCCTGTTTTAATATCTTGTAAAGTTTGGGAACAAATGAATTAGGATTACAAGTAGGGGGGTTTGAGAGAGATTTCTCAAACCCTTTACCTATACTGCTTTCCCCTGCCGAAGCAACACCTCCAAACCCTAGTCCCTTGCCAGCCGCCTCTTGCTTGCTGTTCTCACCCCGTCGCTGCCTACGACAGCCGCTGCCTTGCCATCGGAAACAGTTTGCTTGCTGGTCCTGTTACGGCCATCGTTCCACCACTCCGGGAACCCTACTAATTGGAAGCATTCTTCTTTTGTATGCTTTGACATACCACAGTGACTGCACCTCAGATGAGATTTATCTTGTCGAGATGGTGGTCCTGTTCGCTTCCCGGGTTCTGATCGACGATTCCCTTTTGAAACAAACCCTGCTCCATCTAGATCTTTGGTTCTCGTGGTTGCCAACCCGGTTGCTACCCCCTGTTGAGTTGATGCTTCCTCAGTTCCTCCGAGAATAGTTTGGTGGGCCGTTTCCTTTCTAACGGCTGCATAGGCAGCTTCGGCGGAAGGAAGGGGGTCCCATCGGAGAATCTCCCTTTTTATGTGATCGTATTTACGATCCAGGGCATTTAGGAATTGAAACAATTTCTGCTCAGCCCTAATTTTGTTATAGGTTGAGATATCCGCTGGGCAAGTCATAGGATTTGGATCTCTGCGATCAATCTCCCCCCAAATCCCCTGCATCACGATCCAGAACTCTTCCAAAGGTACTCCATTTTGTTTGAACTCGTTAGCCTTGACATGAAGGTCGAAGGTCTGCAACTTATCCTTCCCACTGCTGTAAGTTATTACCAGGGCATCCCACAATGATTTTGTTGTGGGAAACTCGGTAAGATTGCTTGCAAGTGCTGGTTCGATGTTTTGAATGAGCCATGAGAAAACGATTAAATCGTTTTGCTCCCACTGTTCATATTTACCGTCGGACTTCGTTGGAGGTTCTGTGGTTAAATGGTTCAGCAGATCTTTCGATTTCCCCACAATGGCAACTCGAATCATTCGAGCCCATAGGGCGTAGTTTTGGCTGTTTAGTTTGAGGTTAATGGAGAGACTATCGGATTGTTTTGGATTTGGATTTTGGTTGGATGGTATGGTTTTGAGAAAATTTGCGAGTTGAATGGCCAGATCATTGCTGGTCATGGCCGAGTTACCGTCTGAATCAGACATGGCAGCTCGGTTGTGTATATGATGAGCCTTTGTGATCCTAGAACCGATCACACCGCTCTGATACCATGATGGAAAACAGAGGGTAGAAGAAACAAAATTCTCTGAATAATTCTTGATAATTTCAATGATTACAAATCTGTTTTTATAATAGAAATACACAAAAGGAAAAACAATCATGTCCAAAAAATTGTTCGGTAATTGAGGAAACTAAATCGGGAAATGATGTAGAACTGATCCCTTAATTGCTCTCCAATAGTCCTCTTTTCTAACAATACGCGGTAGCCAAAAGCCCGAAAAGTGTTATAATTAGGTGTTTGAGAGTAGAGAACCTCAAACGGATACTTGCCACCTAAGGTGGTGTTTGGTAAACCATTAATAATATAGACCGCAGATGAAAAAGAATCTACCCAGTATGATGATGGAAGACGAGCATTGACGAGCGTGGTTAAACCTGTTTCAACAATGTGTCAGTGCTTGCGTTCCGCTCGTCCGTTCTATTGTGGAGTGTAAGGGCAAGATAATCGATGGAATGTACAGTTATCATCGAATAGAGTTTTTTACTTTGTAATTAATAAATTCAGTACCCCCGTCACTTTGAAAAATCTCAAATTTTCTTGTTAGTTTAGTCTGCACAAGCTTCATAAAAACTACTAATGCATCATAAAACTCGGACTTAAGTTTCAACGGATATAACCAACAAAAACGAGAATGATCATCAACAAATATAGCATAATACCGGTAATTGTTATTAGACAACACTGGGGATGGACCCATAAATCACAATGAAAAATGTCTAAAGGGTTCAACGCTCGTTTCTTAATAGCATAAAAGGGCAATCAATGACTCTTAGCTAGTTCCCATGAGGAACAAATTCCTGGTTTGGGTAAAATAGTTGTAAAAGATAAATGTCCCTGTTTTTGTAATTTGACAATAGTATCAAAAGAAACGTGTCCCAAACAGGAGTGACAGACTTCATAAGAGGCTTTAGGACTTATTGTAGAGGAAAAGAGAGCATGATGACCTGGTTCAAGGACATAGAGCCCATTTTCACATCTTCCTTTGGCTAGGACCCGTTTGGTTAGACGAACCTGAATAGAGAAACATGGGTAAGAAAGTAAAACATCCACAAAATTATCCTTAGTTTACCGACGGATAAAAGGTTCTTGGTGATATGAGGCACCACTAAAACATCTCGTAACTAGATATTATCAAATAGAATGGAGTGTCCTTTATGAGAGACATGAAGGGTATTACCATTTCCGAACGTGACTGTATCATTACCTGCATGAGGGGTCGGGCTGGAAACGTTCTCGGAGGAGGAGGTCATGTGGTCCGAAGCACCCGAATCAACATACCAGTCGGGTCCAGATGAAGAGACATGATATTGGGCTAGGAAGGAACGGGCTGTATGTGAAGCAAATGATGATAGACTCATACAAGCAGTGGAGTAATGGCCATTCTGTCTGCACAGTTGGCAATGTGGTTGACGCCGACAACGATTCCGGCCACCGGAGAAACCAAAACCTCGAGAAAACCGTCCCTGATTTCCTAGATAAGGTGTAGTGGGTCGTGTGGTCTGAGCAGTAAAGGCCACAGTAGGGCTGGTAGAACTATGAAGGGCCCGTAGAAAGAGTTCATGGTTTTCAGTCCGAGCCAGGAGATCAGGAAATATTGGGGCAGTCCAATTGGAGCGAATAGCTGTGGAGAAGGTTTCAAAGGACGATCCAAGGCCACAGAGAAACCAATTTAGTTGATCATCATTGTTAACCGGATGACTGATAGCCGCCAATTGATCACATAAAGCTTTAAAGGAGCGGCCGAACTCAGCCACATATTTTGAACCTTTAGCAGATTGACGGAGCTGGTCAAGCAAGTTGTGAACCCGCTCAATAGAGGAGTTTCCATAGGAGGTTTCAAGGGCCATCCAGATTTGACGAGCAGTGGTTAACCCTACGATGATAGTAAGCATGGAGAACAATGATTGTTTTCTGATCTGCAACAAGCCAAGTGGAACAAGTCGGATTAGCAACGTGTTTGTCATTGACGAGGGAGGTTTTGGGAGGGGCAATCAACATAGGAGATTAGATTTTGGTAGGATAAGATGTGCATGATTTGGTTTCTCCATAGAAGGTAGTTAGAGGAGGAGAGTTTAGTAGTGAACATGTGGATGATAGTGTTGAGGGACATGGAGCCATCAATGGAGGAAGAGGAAGAAGCCATGAGAAACTGCCGAGAAGAAGAAGAAGAAAATTGGGAATATGAGAGAGAGGGTGGGGAAGGTCAACCAATCAAGGCTGATATCATATAATGATTCTCAAGATGCATCACTATTACAAGAGAAAGAATATATACAGATATACAAAGAGAATGAAAAGACTAAACTAACTTTTTTTTTGAAAGGCGAACATTGAATGTTGTGACGTCGTACCCTCCGTCATATGGGAGAGTCTCGTCCAAGTCCAGCCAATATGTTGTCTTAACCAGGCCCACTTGACGTCAGAGTTGGAGAGCATCCAAGGAAAAATCCCACCCAATACAGCCCCTTCCGGGCTTGAGGGAGAGCCGAGGCTCGAACCCTGGATCGGCGTGGGTAAAACCCTGGTGCATCAGCCTAAGAACTAAGCCTCATTTGCATGCCTCAGAAATTAATGGTGATGGCAGGGATTGAACCCGGGTCCCTTATGACTTCATGCATCACCACAACCACTACACCACAACCTCTTTGACATTAAACTAACTACAATAGTAAATATACAGTAGTAAGTAGACAACCATAATAATAATGGTTATAAATGACACGTTGTAATATTTACAAATTTCAATAATGTTTCATAATCAAATAATTTTATAAATTACATGAGTTTATAAAAATATCTAAAATCCAAACATACATCACTAAATATGGTCCAAATATATGAACATAATACATAACATGAAAAAATATTAGACTCGACCATGTTCTAAAAAAAACCATATCCGTACATACCCAAAAGGTTAAAGACATTGCACACTAAACAAGCTTAGAAACCAAACCAAAGAAACAACAATTCAAATCCAACATTAAGGAAAGAAACTAATGCAGAAGATACATATTGCAGAAAAAATAATTTATAAGTTGATAAAGAAAATGGAAAAAGTGGCTATACTTGTTCATTGTACGCCAACATTTTCCTCTACGGTTACATGAAGTAGCTGTGAGTCTTCTTTCTTCTAGAATTGAACCTCTCTCTTCATAGAGCTCACTCCAATGCAGAAGCTCTCTCCGGTTGTTATCAACAAAAGTCTATTTTTCACAAAAGAAGATAATTTGCATCTTATCATATGATTCATAATTTCATCACCCCACAACAATTACAATATAAATTAAACAAACAACTTTATAGCTTTATTCATTAATTTGTTTTTGATAGTTGCATATTCAAGACTTGTATTTTGGGTAAAACTTAAAGCAAAGTGAAATCTTTCATAAACCACTTGCATATGAAGTCAATAATATAAAATGACTTTTCAAATAGTTTGAAACTATGATCAGATAATAACATAGAAAGGGTTTTTTTTTACTTCTCGTCTTTTGTTGTAACTTCTGTGTATATATGAAATGAGCTTTTTATTCAATATAACTTTTACATATATTTGAAATTTGTTTAATCATGAAGATACATTCCAGTGACGGTTGAGCATGCATCAGGAAGGATTGTCAATCGATGAGGACGTCTTCGAACTTGGCCTAAAGTGGTGGAGCCGAACTTTGACACTATAGAGGTTTAGTTCTAGTTGAGACTTGAAAGTATACACTAAAACTTTTGTTTAAAATCAAAATTATAAATTGTTGGGCGTCTTCGCCTTAATTTGTCTCTTTTGAAGATGATAAGAATGCCAAACAATTTAAACATATGAGTTGAATATCTAAATTAAATATGCATATGTTACATAAGCAAATCTCTCATCATGATTAATCAACCCAAGCTCACGAAAAGAAAGCAAAAGCACCAACCAAAGACCTATGGTTGATGTCAAAGAACAAGTATTGATTGACCGCTACAATCACCGAGTCAAATCAACAATTTGCTGAAAAGATACATCTGTGAACGATAAAGTTGAATCGAGTATCGACCGTGTAACGCCAAACCCGGAAGAACTCATATGCCACTTGTTGGGAAAACAATGCTTTGAAAATTATAAGTCCTTTGTTTTGATAATGACAAAAACTAATAACTTGTATTATTGTGTGCTAACAACAAATAATTATATATTACATACATGTCCCTAAACACTCAAGTTATCAAGTGTGCATGATCAACAAACAACAAATTATAAAGTCATATGATTAACAAGCGACAATGTCACAAACAACATGCAAATCAATGTGGTAATTATACAAGGATTAATTCAACATCTAATGCTCAAGATCAAGGCTCAACCAACAACATGCATATGCTATGGAAACTAGAGAGATTAAAATACATAAGCTAAAATCATAATAAGATTTATAAAAATATAATTTCTATAAAAACCAAGTCATTTCCCAAATATATTTTATAAAACCAAATCAACAGTTTATAAAATCCCAAAGGTTTATAAAAATGGTTTCTAGAACATTTTTGAAATTCAAATTAGAATTTGAAAGAAGAAGTAGGTTGGTGGATCTTCTATGGGTAGAAGAATCCCAACATGTATTTGTATGGAAGACACAAATGATCAAAAAATGGAACAAGGCAAAAATCAAAGTGGAAGAGATCTTTCTTGTTTTAGAAAATATAAAAAGGCAATCTTCCCATTTTAATGCAAAGTCTTACACTTTGTGTATAGGGACAAACAAACCTTTTGTAAAAAAAATCTTTGCATAAATATAAATGGATATGACTTTGGAGTGTAAAATTGAACAAACCCCAATGTTTAAAACTTAAGACAAAAAAAGGTGGCAGGACCTCCACGGTCGATGGTCGGTCGACCGTGACTTGGGGTTGTCCCGTTGCCTTTTGTCTCTTGTCTTTGCCAATAAATTGAGGCCCTTGTCCAACATTTACTCTCACCCCTTTTGCTCTAACACTTTCAAATACATATCTAATATACATCTCTCCAGTTCTCATCATATTCTAACATTTTAGAAGATAGATTAAAGATTAAAGATCAAGTGAAGATCAAAGAGCAAAATAGAAGAAGTTGTGCTTCAACTTTCATCAAAAGAACCATTAATCTTTAATTTTGGTATCCAAAAGGAGAGGTGTTGACGTAATGTGTTTTGTCGATTCAGATCTTGGATGTTGCATGGTTGATAGAAAGAACACTAGTGGTGTGTGTGCATTTGGTGGTCTTGCACTAACATCATGGTTATCAAAGAAATAATCATTAGTGGCTCTATCAACAACCGAAGCAGAATATGTTGCCGCGCGTAGAGCATGTGCACAAGCACTATGATGAAATAAAGGCTTGTACACTATGAGGTAAGTGCTCTAAACATTCCAATATTTGGTGATAATAAAAGTGTCATAGATCTTAGTAAAAATCTCTCATTACACTCTAGGACCAAGCAAATAGACCTTAGACACCATTTCCTTATATATAATGTACAAAAATGAAAAATATCATTACTTAGTGTACCTTCCGATAAAATATGGCAGATATATTCACTAAACCATTGAAAACGTGAATCATTTAACATCATGTGAATGAGCCTAGGGATATTAGAACATAACCCATAAGCATAAGATCGAATAAAAGCTTAAAACGAGGCTCGAAAAACGATCGAAGGGCCCACGGTCAACGGGCGTTGATGCCCGGCCGACCGCGGGTACCTGTAGTTTCCCTGACACAAATCTTCCATTTTTAGATTGAAGGCAGTAAGCTGGTGGTTTGTGGCCGGTCGACCGCCACCAGGAAAACCTAAATTCGGGTTTTTGACCAACTTTTGTCTCATTTCCTCACCTACTCACTTTCCTACCTACCAACTTACTCTCCTCTCCTCGTCAACTTTAAGTCTCTCCTCCATAGAATCCACCATTTTCCCATGCAAATATTCTCTTACAACTCCTAAAACTCCAATATTTCAAATCAAATCCACAGTATAGTCCAAAGAATAAACCAAAGTTACCAGACATCTTGGTTTCTACACTATTCATCTACTAGTTCTTGAATCAAAACACACCACTCTCTTACACGTCACTAAAAAAGTTCTCAAGAAGAAGAGGCTTTTTCAAGAATCCAAGAAAACTTCACTAAGGTAAATCTCTAGATCTTTAGTTTGCTTCTACAAAGTTCTTAAGTATTTCAAACATAAGCATGTTCAAATGATTTTTTATAAACTTCAGATTTTTTTATTAAATCATACTATAAAATCAAGAATTTTATTCTGTTTAATATGAGTATAATAATGATATATATATATATATATTTAAATCATATATTTTATTAGATCATACTGTAAAATACTAGTATATTGTGTTTATTTGATAGTATTTAATTGTAGTTTTAGTGGGTTATGGAACTTTTTCCATCGCCGCGTATACATTATATTTAAAATTTACCATGTCTTCTTCATCGTAACTTTCTAAAGGCTATATCTTTAATTTTTTCTTTATGTGTGTGTGAAGTATTTAGGAGAGGTGGAGTGAGTTTAGGAGTAAGGAGAGTTACTTGCAATTAATCAAAACTATGTAGTTTTGATGTTAATTTATGCAAAACGAAGTAGTTTCGCATGTAAGCTTAGATGTGTGACAAAACCATATTCACTTTCCCCATATATATATATATATATATATATATATATATATATATATATATATATATATATATATATATATATATTATAATACCATTTTTAAAAAAGCATAATCTACTATGCAATATAAGTATGCAGTTATATGGTGCATGATCAATGCTTTAACGTCAATTTAGTAGATAATTTTTTTTAACAATAAATCATTTATTAACTTTTTGTGAGTGACTTTGAAAGAGTGCATTTACATGCATTAAGACACTGTTATTTACCAAAACGTGGTAGGTGGTGAATTTCTTTTAGGTTAAATTGCACCTTTTCTACAATGTATTCACACCACACATTTTTCTAATTCATTTTTTTAAGGTTTCAGAAAGATGGATTCAACAGCTTCGTTGTCGTCTTCTTCATCATCGATGAGAAAACCTCCTGGCGTAACTGGACCCTTTTTTTGTCACCTCCCCATTTTAATGAAATATTGGGTATACACCTTTGCCACTAGGCTAAGCTAGTGGTTGTTTTTTCTAACGGCAATTTAAACATTATTAAATTACCAAGCATTTTCTTCGTATGCCTCAGAGTATAATTCGTGATTTGTCCATTTTATTTATGATTGATGTTGGATCGAAGAATGTTAACCAACTTGTTGAGCTAGTAACGATATAACACCCCGAATTGCTCAATGGAGTTAAAAACTCAATTTCTTAGTTCATTAATATTAATGTTGTCTTTTATGTTAAGAACGATGTTATATACGTGATTTTGTCTTTAATAAATGGACTCTGATTATATTTAAAAGATAGAATGATTTTTATGTCCTAACTTATTTGTTTGTAAATATATTATGTTAGCGTGGTTTTTTTTTTTGTAAATATATAGTGTAATTGTATAGAAGCAAACAAAAATCACATATATGAAAACATTTTCTTTTTTTTTGTTTGTAAATATATAGTGTAATTGTATAGAAGCATTGTTAATAGTAACAAAAATCACATATATGAAAACATTTTCATAGGCATGTAAACGGACACGAATAGGTATGTTTGTGTTTGTTTGTTTAACTTTAACTAAACTAACAATTGAACACGAACATTTAAACGAACGAGATTTTCTTGTTCCTGTTTGTTCGTTAATAACATAAGAGTGTTCATGTTCGTTCGTTAATAATATATAAACGAACACAAACGAACAAAAACCAACTTGCTAGAAACCACTTTGTCGAGAAACGTTGATCCCCTAAACGATCTAGCATTCCAGTAGAGAGAAACCTCGAGAATTTCTCGACAAGAAACCAACTTTAGCTTTTTGACTTCTGGCCGCTAATCACTTATTCATTTATATTTGAGAGTGGGCTTATCACATTTGGGCTAACCCTAAAAGAATTTGAATCTTACATGGTTGGGCATAACATCGCCTTAGTAATAAAAAAAATCTAAAGGATTTATTAAAGAAAATAAACAAACGAACATAATCGAACGTAAATGAACAAACATAAAGGAACGTAAATGAACATTCAAATAATAACTAGTTTTTATGTGATAACTGTGATAACCACTCTTAATTATTAAACAATCATATAATTTATAATTTTTTTTTTAATTGTTAAATACTCTATCAACATAAATACGGATATAAGGAGTTTTACATATACGTATCACATAATGTTATATATGTTGGGTGTGGAGTCTCGTTTAGAGGCGGCCGGCGCTAATTAGGGTTAGCCAGCCCTAATGGGCCTATCTCTACGGTTTGGGCCTAACTTGGAGAACAAGTTAGGAACCCTAGTTTTAATCTATAAATACCCTAAGTTGTAACTGTAATCTGTGTGCCTAGAGCTTAATGAAATAACCTAGTTGCAGCCCGTGGACGTAGGTCCCCCACTGGGACCGAACCACGTAAAATTCATGTGTCGTTTATTTTTCTGTACCGCGTGATTATCGTTTGTGTATGTGTGTGTGTTGATTCCGCTGCGCCACTTTGTTCCTAACAAGTGGTATCAGAGCTTTGGCTCGTTATTTACACACGGTCTGCACGGTTTTCGATCGAGAAAAAGGGTAGAGGCTGATCGAGTGTTGATTCAGATCTGCTGATACAGTACCGCCGCCGCTACAGTACTGCCGCCGTCGTGAACATTGTTTTTCCGGTAGGAACAGTGTTTTCCGGCATGAACAGTGTTTTCCGGTATGAACAGTGTTTCCATAAAATTTTTCGTTTTTTCTACTGCTACTGTTCCAAGACTGATTCGCAGCCTGGTTTCTTGTTTTTTGGGTCGCCGGAATTAGGGTTTTTTCAAACCTTAGGTTGCGCAAAAGGGGAAAGAAAACAGGGCTGTTTTGGAGGAAAACATGGCTGTTTCGGAGGAAAACATGGCTGTTTCAGGAGAAAACACGGCTGTTCGGGACTGATTTAGAGTGATTTTGCAATTAGAGTTTCTGTTGTGGATCTCTTGGAGTTGCTGGTTTCACTCGGGTTTGCAGGTGAAGCGTCGGGTCGGGTGTTTCGGGTTTGTGTTGCGGGTTAACGGTTTGATTGTTTCGGGTACCGGATTAAACTCTTTGAAGCCACGGATTAGTGTTTGGTTATAAAGCTCTTGGATTCGTCGGGTAAAGGTTAGAGTTTTGTTTAGTTCTGTTTGACTGTTTATTATCAACTATTTGGGAACCGGGTTATGTGAAATTCAGTATTCGGGTTTAGATTTGTCTGCGAGATTTATTGCAGGAGCAGATCAGTTTATTGACAGTGTTTGGTAGAACAACTGTCAAGTTCAGGCCCGTGACATTACTGTGTTTATTTCACTGTTTTGATATGTTTTCTGTTTGCTATTGTTATGGCTGAAGACAAGATGGTTATTATCCAAAGGTTTGACGGTTTGGAGGTTGGTTGGTTTTTTCAAAAGAACTTGAGTGTGGTACTGTGGGATAAAATCAGTGAAAATGGAACCAGCAGGTTTGGAATGCTTTGGGTTTTAAGTATTCCGGTTCTGGTGTGCTGGTGACGACATAAGTGAAAATAAAAAGGAAGTCAGGTGATATTGCTCGGTTGAAAGATTTTTCGGTTAGGGTTAGCCGATCGGGTGTACGGTCGCGGAATCCTTGGTACCATTTGCTTTCATCATGAAAGCTATGCTGCTGTTATAACCGTTTGCCGGTTAGCTGGTCTAGAACTGTGAAGTTGTTTCTTGTTCGATGGTGATCAGTGGTACGACATTTGGCATGGGTTGGGATAACAGGGACAGTGGGAGCTGAGCATAGTTGACTTGGTGGAGCTGCATGGAGGTATGTGGGACATTCTTTAGAGTCAATGTCAAAGATAGTAAATTCTGCTTCTGAGAATGTGTCTGGGTTGATGCATTGGGACTCAGTGATAGCAGTGGAGACTCTTGGGTTCAAGATTCTGGTACGCTTCATTACTCACTTCTGTGAAGCATTGGTGAATCTATTGTTTGAAGACTTTGGGAAGATACAAGTTTATGTATCGCTGGAAGAAGGGAACCAACTTCCAAGTATTAAAGTCTTGGCTCGCTGCATCGGGTAGAGCTAAGTGGATTCATTTTGCAAGTGTGAATCCTGGAGCCACAGGGATGTCAGCTGAGTGCATTCGGAGGTTTAAACCAGGTCAGGGGTTTTGGGAATAGTGAGAGCATGGGACGTGTTCTTTTTACAGTTCTAAACACCGTTGGGTTTTGAAGACCAGAATTCCGAATGGGAAAATCTCTCCATGGTACTTGCAGGTTTTGGAGAGTGGTGTTTCCTCTGGAAGTCTCTGGAGTCGGTAGTTCGAGTGAGTAGGTGCCGGTTGAAATTGAGGATGAGTCAATGGCGGGTTTTGCCATGGCTGGGTCAGTGATGACTGCTGGGTTGGAGCTCGGGGGAGCTTCAACGGGCTCTTCTGGTAATTGAGGAGTTGGCTGCTGCAACTAGGAGGATTGGATTGAAGTCTTAGCTTGTTTATGGGAACTGAAGGCTTGGAGGACTTTTGTTATTTGAAATCTTAGCTTGTTCTTGGGAGCTGGAGGCTTGGAAACTTCTAATAGTGAAGTGTTAGCTTGTTCTTAGAACTGGAGGCTTGGAGGATTTCTGTTATTAAAGATTACTTGAGTTACTGGTATAGGGTCTGCTTGGATGGTGGATTGAGGATTGCTCGAGCCTCTAAGTGGGAGATTGTTGGGTGTGGAGTCTCGTTTAGAGGCGGCCGGCGCTAATTAGGGTTAGCCGGCCCTAATGGGCCTATCTCTACGGTTTGGGCCTAACTTGGAGAACAAGTTAGGAACCCTAGTTTTAATCTATAAATACCCTATGTTGTAACTGTAATCTGTGTGCCTAGAGCTTAATGAAATAACCTAGTTGTAGCCCGTGGACGTAGGTCCCCCACTGGGACCGAACCACGTAAAATTCTTGTGTCGTTTATTTTTCTGTACCGCGTGATTATCGTTTGTGCATGTGTGTGTGTTGATTCCGCTGCGCCACTTTGTTCCTAACAATATATACGTGACACATAGTGTTACATATATGTTACACTAATAAAATGATAATTTTTACATATACGTAACACTATGTTTGAGAGTGGTTATCACATAAATATTTGTTATCATTTGAATCGCACCCTATATTAAAAGTTATAACCCTTTTGAGACTTAGATTTTGCAACTCAGCCTTAAAATTATATTTTTGTTCTTTGAAACCCGACAATTGCTTCCATACAGTTAGGTACTATTCTATTTTTATTTTTTTATTTTTTTATTTTTTTGAACGACGAACATTGAATGTTGTGACGTCGCACCCCCCGTCAAATGGGAGAGTCTCGTCAAACTCCGGCCAATATGTTGTCTTAACCGGGCCCACTTGACGTCAGAGTTGGAGAGCATCCAAGGAAAAATCTCACCCAATACGGCTCCTTCTGGGCTTGAGGGAGAGCCGAGGCTCGAACCCTGGATTGGCGTGGGTAAAACCCTGGTGCATCAGCCTAAGAACTAGACCTCATTTGCATGCTTCGGAAATTAATGGTGGTGACAGGGATTGAACCCGATTCCCTTGGGACTTTAGGACTCACCTCACCCACTACACCACAACCTCTTTGACAGATACTATTCTATTAATCAGTTATGCAACTTCTTGTCTAATCAGTCAAATAATTGATGATTATGACAAAGTTTTGTATGGAAAACAACAAACGTGCTTGATTTAGACATTATATTATAGATTATAACAAACTTTTTAGTTTTGGCCCATCAACTTATGCAGTTTATGTCCAACTTTCTAAATTAAACCTGAACCTGAACCTGAATGAGCCTGAAACCCGAATTATTAATAAGTTCGGTTACTCTGTTCATTTTTTAGATGTCAAAAACCGCTCAACCCGGCCCGTATGTCCTAAAACCCGGATAATCTATCCAAACAACCCTATGACACTAATTCTTATATTGTGTTTCAATCTTCCTACTTGTGACACCATCTATTTGCATGGTGTTTGAAAGGAGAAGAAAGTGTTCTTTTTATCTATAAGTACTTATATTAATTAAGACTTCAATATTCAAATAACTATCTAATTATTAACCTAATTTATTACATAAATTATAACTTCTAACAACAAAATCACATCAAGTATTCAAATTGCTATCTTTTGTAAGGATTACTTGATTACACATTCTCATTAAATTTATCACATTTATAGTGATGGCAGTTTTTAAAACCGACATAAAATAGACTCTTTGACATAATGTAAACTCTTATGTTTATATCCTGTGTTGTTTTAACATTTATCTGTTTTATAAACATGCCATTGTCATTTTACAACCCACATCTATGAATTTCATTTAAGTTATACCAAACCCAAAAGATAGAAACTTTCTTATAAGATCTCCATTGGTAAAAAGATAAGTTTACAAATTACTTATAAGGGGACCGGCAGTCGTGGGCGGATAGGGAGACGGGTAGAGAGCGGGTTGCGGGTACACCGTCGCAAGGGTGGCGGGTAGTGGCGGGTAGCATGTGGCGGGTAGAGATAACGGGTAAAAGTAGCCGCTGAAACTGAATTGTGAAGCCGTTGAAACTGAATTGCATGTGTAGTGATTTAGATACTTTCCCATCCATTTATTATTAAATATTTCTTGATCTCAAATATGCACATATATATATGGTAGGTTTTTTACTTTTAGTATTAAATATATTTTGATCTCAAGTTTGTTTCTTTATAGTTTCGTCCACATAATTTGATATGTCTGTGTAAACTACACGTAAGTTTTTTATTTTACCCGTTTCAAAAAATCATTATTTCTATAATTAAAAAAATTGGTTACTAATTTGTTTTAATTTTTAAAAATATAGGAGGATTGAAGAGTACCACTCCCACCATAAAGGGTACTTTAGGATGGTAGTTTGACTAAATGAGATGATAACTTTTAATTGGTCTAATTTGAAAGGATAGTTTAATTAGAAGGGTACCACTCCCACCTCCCTAATACCTAAAAAATAAGTTCATTCTAAGAAAGGTTTTATTAGAACCAAGGATTTGAGGTACCATTTGTTTCAACAATTCCTCTAACAATGTACAACAAAAGAAGTACAATGTACAACCACTCAATACTTGTAGACTTTTTCATATTGGGAAAAGGGTTTGTACTTGCAAGAAAATGCTAGCCCACTCCCCTTTCCATGTTTTAAACAACTTTTGTTTAGTAGGTGTTGGAAACCCAAAAATAAAAAAAACAAATAAAAGATAAAAAAACATAGTTTGGAAGAAAATGAAAATCCCAATGAAATCTACAAGTCTTTTCCAACATTTTATTGGGTTTTTAAAATCATCAATAATAATATATTTAATTCCAATAAACTAAAAGGACATTGATAAAAATGAAATATCCAACCAAAATAAAATAGAATAAAAATATATGAAAATAGAACACCAAGAAGATGCAATAGAATGCATCTCCTCTACCTAGCACTTGATATACATCACTACAACATTCTAACCAAATTAATGCATAGTTGGGTTGTACCGTACAATCATTAATTAATGTTCTCACTGGAATCTTGAACTTGCTTTTTCCCAGAAGTGGCTTTATTATTATGCATCCAAACCTTGAGCACTTTTCTTTTAACTCCAACTTCTGAGCAAAACCTTTGAACTTCTGGATCATCCTCTCGCGGGATCCTCCACCCCACTTTCTCAGCAAACTCCAGCATTTTATCCTTCTGATCTTGTGTGAACTTTGTTCTGAATCTTTTCTTTGTCACCCCGTACGGCGGGGGATGCACTGCCCCCGCCGTAAAATTCAGCTCCTCGCTCGAGGACTCTGTGGCAGCACCACCGCCGCCCAGGCTTCCTCCAAACGCCATTTTGACGGGTGGGGCGTTGATGGAGGAAGCCCAGTTGGGGTGCTGGTGGTGGTGGGAGAGTGCGGGTGCGGGGCGGTGGTGGTGATGGTGGAATGAGGGTGAAGGGGATGGGGAGGGTAATGGTGGGGGTAGTTGGAGGAAAGGGCCGGCGGAGGGGCTGGAGGTGGGGTATTCTATGCGGTGGAAGTTGCGGTGGCAGTTGCACGCGGCGCATTTTAGTGCTTCTAGGGTTCCGTCGTCGCCTGATGGCATAAATTCCCCGCATCCGTCGGTTATGTTTCCACCCATGTTGGCAGCATGGTTCTTTAGGCATTCTCGGTACCTCGGAACCGGCACCGTCGACTTCAAGAGCTTAGATCCGACGGAAATCGGAGTTACTGAAGCTCCGGTGCCGGGGAACCGATCTGGATCAAACCCATGATCCACAGTTTCGGAGGATGATTCTCTAATCAAGTTATTGTTGTTGTACGGAGGTGAAGTCTGCATCTAAATCACAACCTAAAACGATTCTTGATTATCAACAAGATTTGAAACAAAAACAAACCCAGTATAATTCTAACTTAAATCTTAACAACCCAGAAAGCATATTTGTTAAAGATTTGAAAAACCCTAAAAAGATTGAATCTTTACCTTTGAACCGGCAGGAGATGATGGAGTGTGTGTGTGTGGGTGAGAGAGAGAGAGAGGGGTGTTGCAGAGGTTCCAACAAGACAAGTATGAAGGCAACAAGAGACAGGTTGGTTGCCTAATATGAGGTTAGGAGAGAGATGGGAGAGAGAGACAGTGTGTGTTTGTGTGAGAGAGAGAGAGTGGGAAACAACTCAACCCAAAGAGAAAGAAAGATGACATAATGCTAAACTCTACTCCATGTGAGAAGCTTACACACAAATAATCTCCCTTTGGGAAAACAAACCTAAATGTTACATAAACGGTGGTAGAAATAGTGGACTAGATTCATCAATTCGGGTCGGGTTAATACATTTTGTAATGTTTTTATATATAAGTTTCTAAAAGTATGGATATTTAGAAAGATTGTTAGATTTTAATAATCTCACATTTTATCAATTATTGAATAATAATCTCAATTGAAAATATTCTTACCATCAGTCCCTACTTTCAAACTATTTTCTTACATTGGACCCCCCCGTTAATAAAACTTAACGCCGTTAGATTTTATATGACGTGGACATCTACAAACCGCAGGAAAGTCGAGCAAAGCTAGCAGTGTTCTCGTGGTGGGTTTTGAAATTGGCTCTGGTGGTGTTTAACTGGTCTTGTTAAACACCACCGTTGTCTCTGTTTGGACTTGCCGGAAAAACGAGACTAATTAAACACCACCAGAGCCAATTTCAAAACCCACCACGAGACCACTGCTAGGTTGGCTCGCCTTTCCGGCGATTTGCAGATGTTCACGTCATATAAAATTTAACGGCGTTAAGTTTTTTTAACGAGGGGTCCAATGTAAGAAAATAGTTTGAAAGTAGTGATTGATGGTAAGAATATTCCCAGTTAAAATTATTATTGGACAATTGATAAAAAGTGATATTAAAATTCAATAATCCTATTTAGAGAAGTCAAATAATTAAATTATAATTGAACAAACTAGAATTGTGAATTTGATAATTTAGTTATATGTATTTTTTTTATTTCAATTGTATGGTTAATTATGATCTTGTTCGTGTGTGTGCATACATATAGGAGAGGGTTCAATGGGGAAACTCAAAAAAATAGAAAACTGGGAACTATTTACCACACATTTCAAACAAGTAAAAAACAAGATAAAAACTAAATGCTAAATGTTAAAAATTAAATTGTAAAAGCTAAATGCTAAATGTTAAAAACTAAAATATAAAAGCTAAATGTTAAATGCTAAACCCTAAAGCTAAATGCAAAAAGCTAAAAGCTAAACTGTAAAAGTTAAAGTTAAACGCTAAAAGCTAAACAGTAAAAACTAAAAGCTAAACCCTAAACACTTAAAACTAAACCCTAAAACTAAATGCTAAACACAAAAGGCTAAACCGTAAAACGCTAAACGTAAAAAACTAAAAGCTAAACCTTAAAACTAAACCCTAAAGCTAAACCATAAATTTAAAACTAAAAGTAAACCTTAAAAACTAAACCATAAAAACTAAAACCAGAGATAAAAAAAACACAAAGCAAATGGATTTAGATTATTTGAATCGGAAATGTAATTAAAATCATGCTCTAGTGCAGCGGTAAGCACATTGCATTGCAATTTCTAGGTTGCGAGTTCGAGTCCGATGTGTTGCCTAAATTTTTTTTCTCCACACAGAACGTGTGGCTGAGAATGGTTCCTTGGTTCCCCTTTGAACCACCCTCTATATATATATATATATGTATGTATATATAAGGTGAGGTTCAAATGCTAACAAATATTTATGTGATAACCATGATAACCATTTTCAAACATAGTGTTACGTATATGTAACAAGTATTATTATGTTAATGCAACATATATGTAAACTCTATGTGTCACGTATATGTAACATTATTTGGTACGTATACATAAGACTCATCATTTTCGTATTTACGTTCAAAATATTTATTCAAAATACGTAAATACTATTTTAGGTTTTTGGGGGGTGGGGTGGTGGTTTTAGGCTTTTTGGGGTAGGGTTGGAGGGGGGTTAGGTTTTTGGGGTGCGGGTGGAGGGGGGTTTAGATTTTTGGGTCCGGGTTAGGGTTCGATGAGACGGTACCAACGCCGCTGGAATGAGATCAATCGGAGTTCGTTTGACCCACTTCTTAGTATTTTTAGCGAAAAATCACTTATTAGTGGAACCGCCCCCTATATATATACATAATATAGGGTCAAGATCTCTTTAGAACTCATAAATAATTGAGAACTGGTCAAAAAAATCAATTAAAACCATTTTTTTTGTTTTCACTACATTTGTTATTAAAATATAACATAAAAAATAATTTATCTCTTCAATTAATTCATCTTTTCTTTCTAAACTATTTTAAAAAAAATTATACACATGTGTAAATGGTAAACACTTACACATGTGTAGATTTTTTAATATATGAATACATGTAAATTTACATATATAAATTCATTTTTTTATGTTGTATTTTAATAATAAAGGTAGTAAAACAAAAAAAATAATTTAGATTGGTTTTTTGACGAGTTCTCGCGAGTTCTCACTACTAGAAAATGAGGCTAATGCAACTTTTTAGATGCAACCCTTTTCAATTGTGTTGCATTTGACTTTAATGCAACTTCATTTAATATAAAGGTTGCATTAAAATATCTAATGCAACCTTTTTTTATAAAAAGTTATAAAATTTTATTGAAAATGCAACCTTTTTATATAAAAGTTGCGAATTTTACTAAAAATTGTAACTTTTTTCTTGAAAGGTTGCAAATTTTATTGAATTTGCAACTTTTGTTAGTAAGGTTGCAAATTTCAGTAAAACGCATGCCAGACATATAGAAAATACCAAAGCGACTCCTAAAACCATAGAATTGAATACCGTTACCGTGTTGTTTGGGCTCGTTATGTGTATTACAATAAAAAAAAAGTCTATTTACAATGGTTTTATTACACAAAGTTATCTAAAAAAATGAAACGCAACAATGTACCAAAAAAAAAAGTCTATTTACAATGGTTAGCAAAATAACTTCGGGTAAAAACGGGTTTGAAACAAATTGAGTTCAGGTCAAACGGTTCGTTTAAAAAAAACTATTAATTTGGTTCGGGTCAAAACGAGTTTGGCCAATACGGTGGGAGGTGGTGATGGCGCGGCAGTGGAGAGGGAGGGGGTGGGCGGCGGTGGCGAGTTGCGACGGTGGGTGGCGATGGAGGGGCGGTGGCGGCGACGGGTGGTGGCGGTGGGACGCTGGAGTGGCGGGCGGTGGGCGTGGTAGTTGTGATAGCGGGGTGGGGTGAGGTGACAAAGTTGGTGGGTGGGATGGAGAACCCAATGTACTATTTTTAAGTTAACAAAATTTTATAATACTTGATCATTTTGACCCGTTGAGTAATTTAAGTTGACCCAAATTAACCCGTTGAATATACGAGGAGAGCCAAATTGACCCGTTGACTAATTTAAGATAACCCAAATTAACTCATTGACTAATTTGAGACTACCCAATTGACTCATATTCAATTGATTTTTGCCCAAATGAACCAATTTTTTAAAGAATGGATCAAGATTGTCACCCCTAAATTCATTATCAATTATGGCAAGGTCATGAGAAATTACTTTTATAAAGAAGTCAAACTTAACTATCTCTTGATGTCGTATTAAAAAGAAACAAACAAAGAGTAAAATAAAAAAAAAATAAAAAAAACAAACAGTAAAAAGAATCGAACCTGGGATGTGTCTGATTAATAGGTAGAATACTAACCAACATGCCATATACAATTCTTGGCATCAATCTCAACTAGAAATTATAAAACAATAATCTGTACCATTAAAGGCAATTGATATACCTAGAATTTTTAGGAAATACAAAACAATAAATTACAGAGATAAAGCATTAACCAAGATAAAATCAACGATTTTAATTTTAAATTAATCAGACTATAACATCGTTCGATCATACAAAATCATCATCTGTCTGATCATCATCTTGATCGTCCAGCAGGATTTCAATTGTGCAGCAGGATTTCAATCAGTCTGATCATCATCTTGATCGTCCAGCAGGATTTCAATTGTGCAGCAGGATTTCAATCAGTCTGATCATCATCTTGATCATCCAAAATCAATCATCATCTGTTAATTTTAATTGTGCAGCAGGATTTCAATCAGTCTGATCATCATCTTGATCGTCCAAAATCAATCAGTCTGATCATCATCTTGATCGTTAATTCATCTGCAGGCCTAAAGTTAGTTGCAGTAATCTTCATCTTCTGTAATTGTATGTTTCTTCATCATTCTCGTAAATTCTTCATGACCACCATCATCAGAATTTGATGTTCATCATTGTGTATATATTATGTGTGTGTATACCCTGTTTTTTGGTTTGAGTATACCCTGTATATTATATGTGTGTATGTATATATTATTTGTAAACTCTGAATGTTATTTGGTTCGAGTGTTTGACCATGTTTGCTTCTGAATTCTAATAATCTTTTTATTTAACACGTGAACGGTGGCCTTTTAATTTCCTGCTTTAGTTATTTCAGCTTGGATCAATTTGAATTATGGCTATGTAACAGGTCAAATGGCCATTGTAATCTATCATCTGTATGTTCTGTGTATATTATGATGTTTGATCTTTATAGTAATGATTTTAAATGGAGCACCAACGTTTAAACTTTATTGTCTATGTTAACTTCAGGATACGCTAGACATGTCTATGTTAACTTCAGGATACGCTAGACATGGGGAATGTTAGAGATTGGATGTATTTACCTAGACGATTACCTGAATTTGAAGCCGGAATTATTGAATTCCTTAATGCCTCATTTACTAAAGCGGCAAAAGGATCTCAAATATGTTGTCCTTGCAAACGGTGTAAAAACCGTTATTGGTATCGAAGAGATGAAGTATTCGATCATTTAAAAGGACACGGATTTGTAGAATGTTGTGATTCAGTGGTGATCAGTTTGACTTTTGTAAAAACGGGTTTTGACAGAGAAATTAATTAATTCAGTTAATTAATAAATACGCAGCGGAAAAATAAAATCATAACATATTTAACAGCACTCACAAACCGAACATGATCTGGTTATGAACACGCAAACACAAAAAAAAATGTTTAATCTACCAATGAGATTAATTATACCTTAGTGGTTAATGATTAACCGGTTGAGACACCTAGGTACAACGAACCGATGCTAGATCACGAACCAAACGCGAGAGAACGGGACGCCGGGGCTGACCGAGAACTGGGCAGGCAGCGGCGGCTGGGGCTGGCTTGGAGGTTGCCGGAAATCACCAAACGGATGATTCCGTTTTGGTGTTTGGCGGCGGGCGAAGAAAACCAAAACAAAAACCAAAAGGTTTTTGTTTCTACTTGTTTCGATCAAAACAATTGCCCCTTGCGGCGGCTGGTACTTTTGTTCTATCTTCAAACATTTATTAGGTTATTATTATATATAATAATAATAAACCCTACTAATTGTTTCCGGGCCCATAGTCTAAAACGAGATGCAAAAGCCCGAACCCATTTAATTGTTTTAATGAAAGATTAAAACAATATATATATAATTATTATTTATAAACAAGTATAAATAATAATTCCTGTCTAACGAATATATATAAAATATATCATCTCGCTAACAGTTCGTAATTACCAGTTAAGCTGGTTAAGTGGATTTAATGTTCGTTGCCCCAGGTGTAACTCTTACGGGTCATAGCTCGGTCAGCCGCGTTGTCCATCGGGTCGGTCCATAAAATCCAACAATCTCCCACTTGGACGATCCACGATAAATCAACGCAAACAGTCAGCGGCGCTCTAGCTGCACATGGTTGTCCCTAACAAGGTATGACGCTTTAAAGTCATTAACCAAATATCTCGGTGCTAGTAACAGCTAACTAAAGCAAGACAATAGACTTATGGCAATAGTTGTCATTCATCCTTTCCGTATAAAACATCAATTGAATCAATGAGACATGGATTTAGTTCATTCTCATATGGCGTTCCATTATTATTGTTCTCGATCAAGAATCAAAGTGGTCCAATCAAACACACAGTAAGTTTGGGTAAGGCCTTACACTTCACCAGTTTGAATCAACGAGGGCGCCACGATGCTTATCTGTTACATATAATGCAAGAGTACAGAATCCCTTATTGACTACATACAACTCCCACTGAACTTCAGAACTATTCCTAATCAAAGCCTTTATGACTGGCAGTTACGCGACAGCGTTTGACAGTGATTAAAGAATGATTCTTGGTAAACGGCAGTTCTAGTATGAATCTCAGGTCAGAGGATACTAATGAGTATACCAATAGCAAAACATCTTATGACAAAGATCCATGAAGATGATTTGATGCTAGTTACATCCAACGTCATTCAAAATGAGGCCTGTGAAGTTCGGAGTCAACTCCTTGAGCCGAAGTTCAGAAAAGTCTTAATTCAGAGACGTTCCCACGAGTCTGACCGACTACGGATAATTAATAATACATGATTCATGGATTAAACGTATTAAAATCGAACACAGTTATAAGAATTCAGAATTGCATTTAAATCAGTAAACCAAAAAGAATTCAAAAGTACAACTGTTTAAATGTTCGCACATTCAAAATACTAAATCAAAACATATCACTAGCAAATCTAAGACCAATAGCATCTCTGTGAAGATCATGCTTGTTCTGAGTCATGGGCTTAGTAAACGGGTCTGCTAGGTTTTGATCTGTGTCTACTTTGCTTATCATGATGTCACCACGTTCCCCAATTTCCCGTATATAGTGGAAGCATGCGTCAATGTAACATCTTACAGTGAGCTCTTTTCCTCCATATATTAAGAACATGTCTTTAGTCCTTCTTAAGTACCTCAGGATGTTCTTGACTACAGTCCAATGGGCAATGCCAGGACTTTGCTGACGTCATGCCTGGTACATAACATAGCATACATGATAGAACCAATCGCTGAAGCATATGGAATTGCTTCTATACGCTTGGTATCAATGTCCGTTGAAGGAGATTGCGATTTGTTCAGCACGGTTCCTTTAGTCATAGGAACACCTCCTTTCTTGGAGTTTTCCATATGAAAGCGTGCCATGACTTTGTCTATGTATGTACTCTGACTTAGCCCTAGAAGCCGCTTAGATCTATCCATGTAGATCTTGATTCCTAGAATGTAAGCAGCTTCTCCAAGATCCTTCATTGCAAAACAAGATCCTAACCATTGTTTGACTTTGTCAAGCACATGGATGTTGTTTCCAATTATCAGTATATCATCCACATACAAGATGAGAAATGATATAGTGCTCCCACTAGCCTTTCTGTAAACACAAGGCTCATCTTCATTCTTGACAAAACCAAATTCTTTGATTTTCTGATCAAAATGAAGATTCCAGCTTGGAGATGCCTGTTTAAGTCCATAAATGGACTTATTCAGTTTGCAGACCCTACTAGGATACTTTGGATCAACAAAACCGTCAGGCTGAACCATATAGACATATTCAGAGAGATGTCCATTAAGAAAAGCGGTTTTGACATCCATTTGCCATATCTCGTAATCATGGTACGCGGTTATGGCAAGCAGTATCCTGATCGATTTGATCATAGCAACGGGTGAGAAAGTTTCATCATAGTCAATACCTTGAGTTTGAGTGAAACCCTTTGCAACTAGCCGTGCTTTATAGGTTTGTACATTACCATGCATGTCGGTTTTTCTTTTGAAAATCCATTTGGTCCCTATTGCCCGAGAACCGGGGGGTAGTTCAATCAAGTCCCAGACCTGATTATCACGCATAGATTGCATCTCGGCGTTCATGGCTTCAATCCATTTCTCGGATTCAGGATCTGAGATAGCAGATTTGTAGTTTGTAGGTTCGTCATTTGACTCAACTACTAACAGGACTTTAGAAGCTTCAAGATGCCATAGGTATCTATTAGGTTCTTTATGAGACATGCTACTTCTGCGAACGCATGTGTTTATGTCTGATTAATCAGCAACAACTTCTTGTTGATCAGACGCTCCGACTTCCTCAGCGGTTGTTTGTGTTTCTTGAATTTCTTCAAGATCCATAATATTATTTTCGGTTTCTCGATTTAGAAGATCTTCCTCGAGAAAGCGTCCTTTCCTTTTGATGGAAACAAGGTTTGCATCAGGATGATAGAAATAATATCCGCTTTTGTTGTAGTAACCGACGAAAACAACTTTTTCGCCTCTGGGATCGAGCTTGTCATTAGAATCGCTGGTGACATATGCATCACATCCCCATACTCTAAGGTAAGATAAATTGGGTTTAGACCCGTGCCATATCTCATATGGGGTTTTGTCCACCTTCTTAGTCGGTGCCAGATTTACAAGGCGGGCGACGGTCATAAGAGCATAACTCCAGAAGGAGTGAGGCAAGTTAGTTCTACACATCATCGATCGAACCATATTAAGTAGGGTTCTATTTCTCCTCTCGCTCACGCCATTAAGTTGCGGTGTGCGAGGAGGAGTGGGCAGAGAAATAATTCCGTGCTCCTTCAGATGATTAATAAATTCTAAGCTGAGATACTCGCCACCTCGATCTGATCGAAGTGTCTTAATAGATTTATCGAGTTGTTTCTCTACTTCGTTTTGAAACTCTTTGAACTTTTCAAATGTTTCATGTTTATGTTTCATAAGATAGACATAAGCATATCGACTATAATCGTCAATAAATGAAACGAAGTATCTTTCATGATTTCTAGACATGGTTCTGAAAGGGCCACACACATCAGTGTGTATAAGGCCTAGCAGATCCTTGGCTCATTCACCAACAAGAGTGAAGGGGTCCTTTGTGAGTTTGCCAGCTAAACAAGACTCCCAATTATCAAATGAGTCATGTCCGGTAGGTTCAAGAATTCCCTCAGATTGGAGTCTTTTAATGCGTGTCTTGCTTATGTGGCCAAGTCGACAATGCCATAGAAAAGTATCATTAATGCCAGATTTGATACGTTTAGAAAGATTATATATGTTATTGTCAGTTTGAACGTCAATCTCATAAATACCGTTTTGAGGTTTAGCCTCAAAATAAAAGATATAATTTAAGTAGGCAGAAATAGCAATACCATTAAAAACGTACTTAAATCCTTGTTCAAACAATAAAGAAACTGAAATAATGTTTCTGGTTAAACCAGGTGCACACAAACAATTGTTCAAGACAACCACAAGGCTAGAAGGACATGAGAGATGATATGTTCCAGTTACAAGAACTGGTACTCTTTTCCCATCACCAACGATGAGCTCCATGTCGCCTTGTTTCAGCTTCCTCCAACTTTTAGGCTCCTGCAAGACATTAATGATGTGGTATCCACATCCAGTATCAAATACCCATGTGTTGCTGGAAACAGTAAAAATTTCAATAACATAAATGAGAATACCTGAAGAGGTGCCCTCACCACTGGCCCTCTGCAGCTTCAACTTGGCTAGATATTCAGGACAGTTACATTTCCAGTGTCCCATTTGTTGCATTCAAAGCATTGGCGCTCCTCAGGAGGGGGTGCTTTTGAAGCTTTCTTGTTATTGTTAGTGGCAGGCTTGACAGCAACATTAACCTTCTTCTTGCCTTTGCTATTATAACCTATTTTCTCGGGGTTAGGTTTTTTAACACCAGCAGATCTGACCATTAGAAGTTGATTTTTCTTTCCTTGGATATTCATCTCGGCCGTTTTGAGCATACCATGTAGCTCGGCCACTGTCTTCTCCAAGCCATTCATGTTGAAATTCATTACGAATTGAGCATAGGAGCTTGGGAGAGAGTTTAAGATGAAATCAGTAGCCATGTCATCCTTCATGGGATATCCAAGTTTGTTCATCTGGTCGATGTACCCTTTCATCTTAAGTACATGAGTACTAACAGGCGTGCCCTCTTGCATCGTGCAACGAATGAGCCGAGACATGGTTTCATAGCGTTCTTGTCGGGCTTGTTTTAGGAACATGCCCTTAAGTTTCTCAATCATGTCAAAGGCACTCAGGTCCTCCATTCTCTTTTGGAGCTCACGGGACATGCAGGCTAGCATAAGGCAGGCCACCTCAGTGGCATCATCTCTTTGTTTTTCCCAAGCCTTACGAGCGGCATCCGTGTTACCATCGGGTGCCTCAGGGACTGGTGCATCGAGAACATAGAGCTTCTTGGCCATCTTGAGAACTATTCTTAGATTGCACTGCCACTAGAGAAAGTTGGTGTTATCCAGCTTTTCATTCTCAAGGATAGACTTGAGAGCGAAGGAGTTATTAGTATTATTATTTTCAGTAGACATCTGTCAAGATAAGCAAAGAAAATAAATTAGTATAAAGAAAGTGAAAAATCCTTATTAATTTATGACCCAATTACAGAAATTAGAATAAGGAGTGAGAATCTAGCTAAATCAGTCACTAATGGTAGCTGTGGCATACAACATTAGTAAGTGGGTAACTAGACTGACAATTAGTGTCAATTATGGAAAGATGCACAACTCTCGTGTATGAGGCCGCTAAGACTAGACATGTCTATGCATTGATACGTTTAGCCTCATTTAGGCCCACTTTTAATCTCTTGACAGCTGGGGCATGTAACAAGAGAGAAAAGTAATAGTCGTCCTAAAACAGGTACTTGCGGAAGGGCCGGATGTGTCAACGAAACCCTTGCGCCTTGGAAGGATAAACTACGTATCCAGTGCGGTGCTGTGGCTCCAAACACCGATGTTTCGTTTTATGCTCCAAGTGTTCCTTATAATAGGATGACATAGACCATTGATTTTAAATATGGGTTCCAATTTTAGTGTTTACCAAATAGGGTCAAACACAACGAATGATTAAATCATACGTGTGTTGTAAAAACCAGTTTTACTATTTAAAGTCATGACAAATTTGATGAACCCTTTCATCTCTCAGGATACTTAATTTTAAATAACCTATTAAAACTAAGTTTGTCACGACTTGAATAACCAGTTAAAGTTAATAATTGAAACTATTAAGTTATAAGTTTTGAAATTAAATTTAGCTTAAATTGCAAAACTTTAGCGGTTATTTATTTTATAAAAACAAGCCAGTTGTTATTTTTATAAAATTCTACAAGTTGTAAAATTAGAACTTGTGGTGACAGATTGTGACATTTTAAAACTCATTTTAAAACGTTTGGTGTTTGGTTGGTTTATAATAAATTTAAGTTATAAAAAATTAAAAGCAACCATAAAGCAAATAAATATGTAAATCTTTTAGGTCCAAGTTTGTTTGATCTTGCTAGAGATGGACTTCCGTGCATCTAGTCGTCTCGGATGACTCCCACTGAATCCATGATTCCTGTTGCGTCTTCAGATTTGTCTTCGAGTTTTTATTACATTACATAAAATAAAAAAGTGGGCCAAAACCATAAAACCAAAAACTGAATAATAAACACAAACAACTTAATCACATGGGTCGGGCCAGATTTACATATTCAACACAATCACATACGGGCAATATATTTGGTCAAATAAAATAAAAAAAACGACCAAATTAATAAATAAAAAAATTACCCCAAAAAACAGACCAGATCATAAACTCCAAGATAGTTAAAGTTTGTGATTAATCTAACCGGTGAAACCAGACCGGTTCCGATTTGCGTGTTATAACCCAGGCTTTGATACCACTATTGGGATTCAGTGGTGATCAGTTTGACTTTTGTAAAAACGGGTTTTGACAGAGAAATTAATTAATTCAGTTAATTAATAAATACGCAGCGGAAAAATAAAATCATAACCTATTTAATAGCACTGACAAACCGAACAGGATCTGGTTATGAACACGCAAACACAAAAAAATGTTTAATCTACCAATGAGATTAATTATACCTTAGTGGTTAATGATTAACCGGTTGAGACACCTAGGTACAACGAACCGATGCTAGATCACGAATCAAACACGAGAGAACAGGACACCGGGGCAGTGGCGGCTGGGGCTTGATTGGAGGTTGCCAGAAATCACCAAACGGATGATTCTGTTTTGGTGTTTGGCGGCGGGCGAAGAAAACCAAAACAAAAACCAAAAGGTTTTTGTTTCTACTTGTTTCGATCAAAACAATTGCCCCTTGTGGCGGCTGGTACTTTTGTTCTATCTTCAAACATTTATTAGGTTATTATTATATATAATAATAATAAACCCTACTAATTGTTTCCGGGCCCATAGTCCAAAACGATATGCAAAAGCCCGAACCCATTTAATTGTTTTAATGAAAGATTAAAACAATATATATATAATTATTATTTATAAACAAGTATAAATAATAATTCCCGTCTAACGAATATATATAAAATATTTCGTCTCGCTAACAGTTCGTAATTACCAGTTAAGCATGTTAAGTGGATTTAATGTTCGTTGCCCACGTGTAACTCTTACGGGTCATAGCTCGATCAGCCGCGTTGTCCATCGGGTCGGTCCATAAAATCCAACATAGAAGACTATCATGTGTGGGTTTTCCATGGAGAAAACCCCTCACAAACAAGATCTAATATTGGCATAGATGATAATGGGGATGGTATGCATGACAATTTTGATGAATTATTGCATGATAGGTTTAGAGATACCATAGAGGAAACAAGTACGGTACAAGATTGTTCAAATGTAAACGCCAATAAGTTTTATAAGTTGCTAGAAGATGGAAAGGAAGAGTTGTTCCCTGACTGTAAAAGTTTCTCGAAGCTATCTTTTATCGTCAGGCTTCTCTTCTACAAGACCCTTCATGGGCTTAGTAATATGGCGTTTGATGATCTTCTACAACTTTTACAAAAGATGATTCCAGAGGCTAAACTTCCAGCTAGTTTTACTCAAGCTAAAAAAATCACAAGGGATTTAGGGCTTGATTATAAGAAGATTCCTGCATGTCCAAACGATTGTATGCATTATTGGAAAGAGTACGAACATATTGAAGTGTACCACATTTGCCATACCTCTAAGTGGAAACAACTGAACGAGAAACAACTGAACCAACATAATATTGAACATTGTAAAACAACTTCAAAAGTTCCGGTTAAAATGGTATGGCATTTTCCTTTAAAACCGAGGCTACAAAGACTTTTCATGTGTTCAGAAACAGCTAAACATATGACATGGCATGATGAAGGACGTCCTAAGGATGGACATTTACGGCATCCTGCAGATGGGCAAAGCTGGAAGTAATTTGATTCCGTGTATCCTCATTTTGCAAAAGAAACTAGAAATGTGAGGTTAGGGCTGTCAAGTGATGGATTTAATCTATTTGGAACAATGAGCATTGCTCATAGCACTTGGCATGTGGTGTTGGTTAACTACAATTTGCCTCCATGGATGTCATTGAAACCAGAATACTTTATTTTGTCTTTGTTAATTCCTGGACCCGAATCTCCATGTAATAACATAGATACTTATTTACAACCTTTAGTTGAGGAGCTTAAAGGTTTGTGGGTTGATGGGTTAGAGACATACGATAAATCTAAAGATGAGACCTTTAAAATGTACACAGCCTTAACATGGACAATTAGTGATTTTCCAGGTTACTCAATGTTGTCGGGGTGGAAAACAAGGGGAAATTTTGCATGTCCATGCTATAATCATGAGACTAGCTCACTTTACTTGAGGTATAGTAAGAAAACATGCTATATGGATCACCGCAGATTTTTAGATGCTCAACACCCATGGCGACGTAATAAGAGTGCTTTCAATGGGAAGATTGAGAAGAAGCTTTCTCCAAAACCTCTATCAGGTGTTGAAGCTTTGAGTGAGTTGTCTAGTTTTAAAAATCTATTTGGAAAGACACAAAAGAAGAAAAACGATAGCACTTGCCCATGGAAGAAAAGGTCAATATTTTTTGACTTGCCATACTGGCAATTCAATAAATGTCGACATAATCTTGACGTGATGCACATTGAAAAAAATATATGTGATAACGTGATAGGGACTCTGTTGGATATTAGTGGGAAGTCAAAAGATCACCCAAAAGCCCGATATGACCTTTTAGATCTCGGAATCAAACAAAGGCTTCAACCAGAACTTTCTTATGACGGTAAGCACGTTATCATGCAGAACGCATGTTTTTCAATGTCTTCGAAGGATAAAGTTAATTTTTGTCGTGTTTTGAAGGAAACAAAATTACCTTACGCGTGTGCATCTAATATTGTGCGTTGTGTTCATTCTTCAGAAAAGAAATTTTCAGGTTACAAGAGTCATGATGCTCACATCTTTTTGCATTACATGCTTCAAGTTGCTGTCAGAAAATCATTACCAAAGCATGTTGCTATCCCTTTAATTAGGTTGGGTGTCTTTTTTCAAAGCTAGTGTAGCAAGGTAATTAAGCATGAGGACCTTGACAGATTACAGTTAGAAATTACTGAAACGTTGTGTGAATTTGAGAAAATATTCTTGCCAGCATTTTTTGACATAATGGTTCATTTACCTATTCACTTAGTTAATGAAGTTAGGCTTGAAGGACATGTTCAATATAGATGGATGTTTTTATGGAGAGATACTTATGCAAGTTGAGGTCATATGTGCGGAACAAGAGCCGTCCAGAGGGATCTATAGTAGAAGGGTATTTGATTGAAGAATGTTTGACTTTTTGCTCACGTTATATGCATGGAGTAAATACAAGACTGAATAAGGGTAGAGAAGATAATGAGGATTTGGAGGGAGAAAACGAATCAGTTGAACCAATATTCCTAAATGTTGGCCATCCTTTGGGAGGTAAAAACCGAAGACAAGGCAAAATTGTAGCTCTAGATGTTCATTTGCAGGAAAAAGCACATCATTATGCCTTATTCAATTCTGATTGTGCACAAGTCAATGATTATATCAAGTAAGTAACCATTTCCCTAAAATTATATGTCGTTATTAGTTATCTCATATTCATTTCATATTTATCTTAATGATGATGCAGTGAGCATGAAGCTTATATTGAAAATCAACCCCGACAGAGTCGATGGGCACGAGCACAAAATCATAGTCATGAGTTTGCCGGTTGGTTCAAAGAAAAAGTAATACATAATGATGTTCCGGATCATATTTTTTGGCTTGCTAAGGGTCCTAGTCCTACAACCAAGATATACTATGGGTATTATGCCAATGGATATAGGTTTCATACCAAATCACGAGATACCAAATGTACAACTCGAATTTTTTTTGTGTTAATTTCTGTAGATCAATCAAGAATTATATTAATTTATGCGCTCGTGTTTCAAGCGGTTTTTTTTATCTTTATCAATAGATGTAGAATTACTTCATCACAAACACCAATCTTCAATTTACGACCACATTGCCTGATTCCAGTTCATGTGATGATTGAAAATTACTATGTAGTAATAATGTACAATTAAGAAATATAGTCTCATATCAACACTTTAAAATCTTGATTCAGTAAGAATAATATACAATTAAGAACTATAGTCTCAGAGTTGATTTGCATTCAGAGTTCATCCAATTTAACGAATAAAAGTCAAAATTGAAAGACTCTGAGTTTTGCGCTTTCTACTGTTTAAATTGGTGATTTCTATTCTTTAACTTTTTTAATTTGTTCTTTGTTAATTTTAGATTTGTTGGATGATTTTCATTACAGATTGTGAATTGTGATTTCATTTAATCTGGTGATGTAATATACTAATATGTTGGTACAGGAAGTTTTTGTAGACTTTTAGCAGGCATAATGGCATACAAAAGCAAACAAAATCATATCTTACAAAGACAAATGAATGATTATGAGAAAAGTCGACTCTTAAGAGTTCAAGATAACAAAAAGAAAATACAAGAATTGGGATTGAAAAGGATAGCAGATTCTTTGACAAGTTTGGTGGATAGTCAAAAGATGAAGAAAAAGAAAGTTCAACCAACATACATTAATGATGCTAGAGATGAACTATATATCCCTGATAACAACGATGATGATAGTGAAGAAGATAACGAAGAAGTTGATACAAATATTATAATATCCAAAAAGGTAAATAGATTATGAACTTTTTTGCTTATTTTACTTTGTAATGATGATGTTTTCTAATGAACATGGTATTTATTTTAGCAAAATCGCCCACATTATATTGCCCCCCAAACAATGAATAGGATTGCTTATTTAGCAAAGAAGAATCGAGTGACTGCTTCAAGGGTTTCCCGAAAGTTTCCACCTAATTCAAATGAAGCAAAAAAGAATCATTGTGGATCAAAGATTACAATGGGTGAACTACTCTCCAAAGTGTAAAAGGAGGTATTGAATAAAAAAGGGGGAACAAAGGAACGATTGCTTCTTGTTGATGAGGATGATGACGAGGAAGATGGAATGTATCAAGGTATTATTTTGTTAAACTTAAAAAATATTTAATCAAAATATTTTTTATATTAATTTACCCATTTATGCTTTTACATGTTAATGGATTAGATATGGAACAATATGGTTTGGAAAATGATGATATTATGAGATCTGAAGGTACGTATTTTTAGTGATTAAGTACATCTTAATTAGTTTATTGTTTGAATACTTTTATTATTGATATTTATTGACGTTAATTTATTTCAAATGACAAGATGGGGATGATCAAGACAAAGAGTTTGAAGACATGGAAGATATGACAATAGAAAATAATGAAAACGATATACAAGTGAATGACAACAACGAGGATTTGGAAAATGAGGACGATGTCCATGGCCTCGAATTTGAACAACTACATCGGTCGGAATTGGAAAAAGCAACAGGTTTGATTTAACTATTTATATAATGTATTTAGCTTGTTATTGATTATATATATATATGTATATATATATATATATATAAATTTTGAAATGTTTATCGAAGTACAGGAGTTTGTAATACAAATAAAAGAGGACCAACAGTGCTGCATGATGTGCATATGCAGAAGGTTGACGAGCGCGAGGTAATTATATGTAATGAATTTGGCCAACCCGTTAGACCAGTAATAGAGGGGAAGGATGTAGTAGGAAAATTCTCTCTATTTTTAGGTACCATAGCTCGTAATCATAATTATGCATCATTGATCCATAGTTCATGGCCGAAGGTGCCATCTAAAGAAAAGATTTGGGAGTATGTCTTGGTAAGATTTTTAGTAGTTTTATTTCGTTTATTTGTTACGTTTTCTTTTATAACTAAATGCTAACTTTTTTAAAGGAAAAATACGACGTGCCTGATGCTGCTAAGACATGGGTTTTAAAGAGTATTGGACAATCATATAAGGTACACAAATGTCGGTTTAAGAAAAAACACTTCTATCAATTTAAGGACAACAAGATAAGGTGGAAGAACCGACCTAACAACATTCCAGAAGATGATTGCTCACAATTGTTGCGTTTATGGAGTAATAAAGATGTGGCGGCATTTTTCTTAACAATTTCTCCATTAATAGTATTTGTTGTTATTAAAGAGTTTTCTATTAGCTAAGTTGTATATATTAATGTGTGTATAGAAACGCTGTTTACAAGCCAAGGAATCACGCATGTCTCAAAAAAACATGCACACAGCTGGTCCAAAAATTTTTGCTAGGATTCGTGAGAAGATGGTAATATATTATTGTTTTGCTCGTGATTTGTGTCTTTTTTGTTGTTCAATATGCTAATATTTTTTATTAATGTTTATGTTATTATGAATATAGAAAAATGATGACCCAAACCAAGAATTACCTACTTTAACCCAGTTGTTTGAACGTACACGTAAAATGACGGAAGGACGTTCATATGTTGATACATATGATGACACGTCAATGAAAATTGTAAGTTCTTTCTACTTTTAAACTTATGTAACTATCCATGTTTCATGAGTGCTAGTATGCATAAGATTAATATAGTTTTGATGAAATCTCCAATCAACCACTCACCCATAGGCTAGAATTGAGTTTCTTTTGTCTAAGCTATTATATATATTACTTGTTCAATGAATTGTATATCTCTTATATATTTGTTTAACATATTTCATTCTCAAATTTCCTTTTTATATTTTAGAACATTACTTGTTCAGATATATAAAATTATTTTTATAATATTTTCTTAATATTTTTTTGACAACATTGTAGGAACAAATGAAGAACTACAAGCCTACAGAGGATGGCAATGCTGTAGTAGATCCTTTTCTGGCTGTAATGAACAAAGAGAACAATGGATATCGCCAACTTTATGGTAAAGGCGTTACAAATGTGACATCCGGCAATTTCAGGTTAACTCCGTTAACTCAAACACGTTATCTCAAACAGTTATTTCATTCAAACACGATACCACGAACAGTTATTGATTCAAACTCAGTTACCTCAAACAGTCATGCATGCATCACATTTAATTAAGATTAATTAGATGTGTCGGTTTTGCACTAACACTCACGTATCGGTAAATCGTAGAATTACCGGATCACACACGAGTCGAACCCGGAACGTTGGTGATAAGCAATAAATAATAATTCAAGCAATAAATAATTTATAATGAATATAAATTATGTGTTTTTACGTGCTACGTGAATTATCTGTGAATTACGTGAACTTTCGTTAAATCGCGTAGATTTACCGGACTGCTTATTTATCTGCTATTTTATAAAGATTGTATTTTTATAAAATAAATTAGTTAAAGGGTTTTAATTATTAATTAGTTAAAGTTAAATTAAAAGCCCGTAATTACCCAAACCCGTTAGTAAAAGCCCGTACAAGATTTATAAAAAGATTTTTATAAAAGTTTCTAACCTAAATCACTCTCTCTCTCAATCTCGCCGTCTCTCTCTCTCTCTCTCACCCTCTCTCACGAAATTGAACCTGCAACCAAGCAAGGATCGCTCATTCAAGCTTCAAACTTGGAATTAGACGCGTATTCGGAATCCTCGTTACGTTTCTAACATCCACACGTAAGTCGTTTCATCCGATTTGATTTCCTTTTAATTATTGCAGTTAGATCAGACCCTAAATCCATCCAAACATGATGATTTTCTTAATGTAGTTGCAAGCTTGATGTGTTTTTGTTGAATATTGTTGATTTATGATGTTTTGCTAAACTCTAGCGATGTATGACTGATTAGTTGTTGATTATTGAAACTAGTAATGTTAGAATAGTGTAGAACATGATTAAAGTCGATAACTTTGCTACTGAAATCGTTGGATTGCATGAGAAACGGCTAAACCCTAATGTTTAATTTACCTTGCTGTCGAACAGGCTCTTCGCGTACCGCGAAGACCCGCGGGCGAGTCTTTCGCGTATCGCGAGAGACAATTTAGTCGGGCCTGATTTTTGGTCCTCTCGCGTACCGCGAAAACCCAGGTCCAATTCTATCGCGTACCGCGAGAGACAAGTAAACCGGGCGAGTCCTGAAACCTCTCGCGTACCGCGAGGGAGACCCCTCTCCTCTCCCGCGTACCGCGAGGGACATCTCTTAACAGAAAGTTAATTTCAATTTTCACTTTTTCACCCGCTCACTCGTTTTGAATTCTATAGCTTCTTGATGATGGTTTTGTACTTGACATGACATGATAATGTGTGTAAACTTGATTGATGATTATATAACGCGCATGCTCATCATAGGTTGCTAAAAATAGAAACTTTATCGGAACCAAGTCAAACATGCTATGTAGAATAGAATTGTTGTAGGATATGATGATTGCTATGTGCTACTTGAATTGAAACCTGCAAGCATATGATAACAATGATGTGAAACCCGAACATGGTTACTATTTATAGAAACTTACTAATTATGGAAACCTGCCATTAATGGAAACATGCTACCTTTCTAGAACAAATAGGATTTGTTGCTACGTGCTATCGTATGATCAATTGTGTGTTATGTGTTAGTATGCAACTCAAACATTAAAACACAAACGTGTCACCAACGGGTCGTCGTGTCAAACTTGAGTCGCACTTGCAAACTATTTTCTAAAACCTTTAACAACAACATTGTTTGGATATATGGGTCTATATCGAACATCACGAACACGCACTTATAGACTACGGTTATAGGTGGCAGTTAGAAGTCCAGCAGTTGCTTCTTAGCTTTCATACTTGCATACGCACTCAGGTGAGTTTCATAACCCCTATTTTACTTGTTTTCCTTTTTGGGGGAGAAAACATGCTTTCAAACATTTCAAATATTATGGGATTCTGTATTACTGTTTTACCGCTTGCGTACTGAAAGTGCACAAACATACCAAACAAGTCCTTACATTTCGAACCGTTAGTATTGGGGAATAGCGAGGGGATTTTGAGTAGTACTACTGGGTTTTGACAAAGCCCCACCCGAGTTAGTCGCTCTAACTATGATTGGAGGTCAACGGGTGTAAAATTTGCCTAAACATTAGCCAGTGTTCGGTAGACATGGCTGGAGGCATTCAAACATACAAACAGTCAGCTTCGGTTGCGAACGCTTAAAGTAGCAATGCATTAGACTAGCTATCTATCGGTAAACAAAAATTACTTTATCTGACAAACATTGAGCATGGGATGCTTGCGTTAAACAATTGGATTTACTTACATTACTTTATGAACTCACCAACCATTGTGTTGACACTTTTAGCATGTCTTTCTCAGGTCACTAAGGTATCCAAGCACGAGCATAGGGCATGCATGGAGTCTTATCACTATCGAACATTGAATTTACGTTATTTACTTAAACTGCATGGTTTTGGGCGCTTTGTTTTGCGCAACTTACTTTTACTTGCATTGGTTTATGTTTACGCTTCCGCAACGTTTTCAAACTTGAACTTTTGTTGTCTCGTGACTATGAGCAGCATTAGTGGTTTATTTAAATTCATATAGAGTCGTTCCGTGTAACTAATGACTGAGATCCTGATGTGTCACCTTCCAAAACGGTAAAACTCCGTTAGTGGGATTTGGGGGTGTGACAGATTGGTATCAGAGACATTGGTTTTAGTGAACTAGGAATTGCATTGCATTCTAGACTTTAACCACACACTTGCATTAGTTACACAACACTTACACTCATACAGTACACTGACTCATCACACTACAGGAAATGTCTCATTCACCCAAGTCACCAGATTCCCCGATCGAGCAGGAACCCGAGGTTCCAACAATACCTTCACCCGAGCCAAAGAGGCGAAGGATGACGCCCATTGATGATACTAGAGTGTATGGCGAGCCATTCCATGTGCGTATTAGAGACGACACGGAGCATTGGGATTGGTATCCCGACATGATTAGGAGTTGGATCCGCGAGGAGCAGGTTCCACCTCCACTTGCTGCTGACATTCCTACTTCTTCCTCTTCTACTTCGCGAACTTTGCCACCGTTGAGATATCCACCTGAGCAGGTTCTAGCTGCATTTGTAGCTAAGATGGACCGAGAGATCAGAAACATGCGCGAGGCTGCTGGTGAGATCACCGGGCTACTACAGCGTGGATACAAGACTGACCAGAGGGTGGAGAAGCTGCTTAACAACCAGGGAAGGTTGAACACTGTGCAAGACCAACTAGCAGCAGCATACTATGAGTTACGAGATCAAGTGAACGTCCAGCGCCTTAACCTCGAGGCAGCAGAGGCTAGGATTGAGCAGCTGGAGGAGCAGCTTGAGGCTGCCAATGCTGCAGAGGTTGAGCAGGAGGAGGAGCAGGGTGAGGATGAAGAGCAGGATGAGGATGAGGATACTGTTTCTGATGTGACTTCAGTTGACAGTGATGATGACTGATAGACTATCTTTTGAGTTATTTTGCTTTTATTTAAACCTAGATGGGCAGGGTTGTTCCCATCCAACAGATATTTCTGGATTTTGATGTTTGATTGAAAGTACTTTGTAGCCTTTACAATTTATTTTATCAAGTATTATTATTGAAATGTTAGATGTTGTGGTTTAATTTTCTGTTATTTACTTATACTTGTATGACAATGATATGCGATGTATTTTTGCTCATGATTTTGTATTTGTGAATGTGAAGAACATGTCTGGACGAAGAGGTGGACGTAACGCCGGGCGTGGTAGCATCAATCTGACCCCAGCAGAGCTTACTGCTATGATTAACGAGCGTGTGGCTGAGGCTTTGGCAGTCAACCCGAATGGAGGTAAATCTATCATCTGTCGACTTTAACGAGTCAACATTCATTCTGAACTCACTTCCGAATCTTATTTGTCCCTGAACGCATTCTTTATATTTAATCCAGGTCAGAACAACCACCAACAGGCCTGCACTTATAAGACATTTATGGACTGTAAGCCCCACACTTTTAGTGGAGCCGAAGGAGCTGTAGGTCTACTCCGCTGGATGGAGAAGACAGAGTCTATCTTTGCTATGTGTAACTGCCCACAAGCCAACCAGGTGAAGTTTGCATCTGGCACACTGGAGGGTCCAGCCCTCACCTGGTGGAACGCCCAGGTACAAATGCTGACTCTAGAAATGGCAAATGCTTTGCCATGGAATGAGTTCAAGACTATGTTAACAGGGGAGTACTGCCCTCGCGATGAGGTGCAGAAGCTTGAGGTCGAGTTCTGGAACCTCAAGATGGAAGGGTCAGAGATCGAAGCCTACACTACCCGCTCTCATGAACTAGCTACTTTGTGCCCACAGATGGTGACTCCAGTGTACAAGCGCATTGAGAGGTTTATCGAGGGTCTAGTCCCTCAAATTCAGAGTATGGTGACATCATCCAACCCCACCACTATCCAGCAAACCATCCGTTTGGCTCACAGGTTGACCGATCAGGCGGTCGCACAGGGTACACTTCCTCCCAGGAGAGCACTTTCTAAGCTGGCAGATAATAAGCGTAAGTTTGAAAGTCCACATTTCAAGCCTTCTCAGTCTAATCCGCCTCAACAGCAGCATCATCAGCAACGAAAGTTCGAGCCTGCTAAGAGCCATTCACAGTCTAACTCGGCTCAGCAGAATCAGGGATCTTATGCTGGTAAGTACCCTAAGTGTAATAAATGCAACTTTCATCATACTGGGGCGTGCGACAGGTACCGTTGCCAGAGGTGCGGGAAGATGGGCCATTCGGCCAAGGATTGTAGAGGGGATCTACAAGCTAATCAGGCACCGACTGGTGAGGCGCCTAAAGGGTGTTTTGAGTGTGGCAAGGAAGGGCACTACAAGCGGGATTGCCCTCAACTGAAGAAAGCTGGTAATGGGAACGGAAACGGCAACCATCAGGGTGGTAATGGTAATGGCAACGGTAATGGTGCGAAGGGTCGGGCCTTCGTAATTGGTTCAAGTGAAGCTCGTAAAGATCAAAATGTTGTCACTGGTATGTTTCCTTTAAACGATCATTTTGCTTCTGTTCTCTTTGATACTGGTGCCGATAGGAGCTTTATTTCCGAAAACTTTAGTAAACACTTAGAGCTGACCAAAACCCCGTTAGAGCACAAATATTCCATAGAAATAGCTGACGGTAAACTAATCGAGGCAACTCATATCCTCGAGGGGTGTAAGTTGGGACTATCTGGTCACAAACTCGACATCGATCTCATGCCAGTTACACTTGGCAGCTTCGACATAATAGTTGGCATGGATTGGTTGTCCAAAAACCAAGCCGAAATCATCTGTAGGGACAAAATCGTTCGTATCCCTCTACTTAGTGGAGAGATTCTTTCTGTGAAAGGCGAGAAGAGTGGTGCCGTCGTGGGCATCATATCTTACATGAAAGCGCAGAAATGCCTACGCAAGGGTCATACCGCGATACTAGCCCTTGTCGTTGACAAACCTTCCGAGGAGAAGAAAATTGCAGATATCCCTATTGTTCGCGACTTCCCAGAAGTCTTTCCTGATGACTTACCCGGTCTTCCACCCCATCGACAGGTCGAATTTCAGATTGACCTAACCCCCGGAGCAGCACCTATTGCCAGAGCACCTTATAGACTTGCACCAAGTGAGCTGCAGGAGTTGTCCACACAGTTGCAAGAACTGTTGGATAAGGGTTTCATCCGACCCAGTTCATCACCATGGGGAGCCCCAGTCCTATTTGTCAAAAAGAAAGATGGGACTTTCCGTATGTGTATTGACTACCGAGAGTTGAACAAGGTAACCATCAAGAACCGCTACCCACTTCCCCGCATTGACGATCTATTCGACCAACTTCAAGGGTCGAGTGTTTACTCAAAAATCGATCTAAGATCTGGATATCATCAGCTACGAGTTCGTGATGAGGATATATCCAAAACCGCTTTCAGAACCCGGTACGGCCATTACGAGTTTTTGGTCATGCCATTTGGATTAACCAACGCACCCGCGGTGTTCATGGACCTCATGAACCGTGTGTGTAAGCCCTACCTCGATCAATTCGTCATTGTATTCATTGACGATATCCTTATCTATTCTAAGAGTAAGGAAGAACACGAAGAACATTTGCGCTTAATCCTTGAACTGCTTAGGCAGGAGCAGCTATACGCGAAGTTTTCCAAATGCGATTTTTGGATTCGCGAGGTTCAATTCCTTGGACATGTAGTCAACGAGAAGGGAATACATGTCGACCCATCCAAAGTAGAGGCCATTAAGAATTGGGCAGCACCAACGACTCCGACTGAGGTGCGACAATTTTTGGGATTGGCTGGCTACTACCGCCGGTTTATTGAGGGATTTTCTAAGCTCGCTCAACCCCTCACCGCCTTAACTCAAAAAGGTAAACCTTATACCTGGAGCGAAACCCAAGAATCAGCATTCCAACTTTTGAAACAGAAACTTTGCAGCGCACCCATCCTATCCCTACCTGAAGGAACCGATGATTTCATAGTGTATTGCGATGCATCGATCCAAGGTCTCGGTTGTGTGCTTATGCAACGTGAGAAAGTTATCGCATACGCTTCCCGACAATTGAAAATCCACGAGAAGAACTACACGACTCACGACTTGGAGTTGGGAGCCGTGGTGTTCGCACTGAAAATCTGGAGACACTACTTGTACGGTACCAAGTGCACCATTTACACCGATCACAAGAGTCTTCAGCACATATTCGAGCAGAAAGAGTTGAACATGCGACAGCGTCGCTGGATCGAACTTCTAAATGATTATGATTGTGCAATCAAATACCATCCGGGCAAAGCTAACGTGGTAGCCGATGCCCTAAGCCGAAAGGAAACTAAACCCCGACGAGTTCGAGCGTTGCAACTCACTATTCATACAGGATTACCCGAACAAATCCGCAATGCTCAACTTGAAGCACTAAAGGAAGAGAACTTAACTCTGGAAGCCACCCGTGGTATGGAGAAACAACTAGAGGTTAAATCCGATGGTATTCGCTACTTCGCAGAGCGAATATGGATTCCAGTGTACGGAAACCTGAGAGAGCTCGTTATGGATGAAGCTCACAAATCCCGATACTCTGTTCACCCGGGATCTGACAAAATGTACCACGATCTCAAAGTTATGTATTGGTGGCCGAACATGAAAGCTGACATAGCCACGTATGTGAGCAAGTGTCTGACTTGTTCCAAGGTCAAGGTGGAGTACCAAAAACCATCCGGATTGCTTCAACAACCGGAAATCCCAATGTGGAAATGGGAGCAGATTTCCATGGACTTCATAACCAAATTACCCCGAACCCCATCTGGATGTGACACAATCTGGGTGATAGTGGATCGTTTAACCAAATCCGCTCATTTCCTTGCTATCAAAGAGACCGACAAAATGGAAAAGTTAACTCGCCTCTATCTTAAAGAAGTAGTATCCCGACATGGAGTGCCAATCTCCATCATCTCCGACAGAGACGCCCGATTCACCTCACGTTTCTGGCAATCATTACAGAAAGCTCTAGGCACGCGCCTGGATATGAGCACAGCGTACCATCCTCAAACAGATGGCCAGAGTGAGCGTACCATTCAAACCCTAGAAGATATGCTACGAGCTTGTGTGATCGATTTTAGTAACAGTTGGGAGACTCACTTGCCTTTAGTGGAGTTCTCTTACAATAACAGCTATCATACTAGCATCAAAGCCGCACCGTTTGAGGCTTTGTATGGACGAAAGTGTAGATCACCACTTTGTTGGGCTGAAGTTGGAGATAGCCAACTTACTGGTCCTGAACTTGTGCACGAAACCTCAGAGAAAATAGTACAAATCCGAAACCGTATGGCGGCAGCGCGTGACCGTCAAAAGAGTTATGCAGACAAGCGCAGAAAACCGCTAGAATTCCAAGTGGGCGACAAAGTTTTATTAAAAGTTTCACCTTGGAAAGGTGTGATTCGTTTTGGGAAACGAGGAAAGTTAAACCCCCGTTATGTTGGACCATTCGAGATAGTGAAAAGGATTGGTCCAGTAGCATATCAGTTGAACCTGCCAGATACACTCAATGGAGTGCATAATGTCTTTCATGTCTCAAACCTAAAGAAGTGCCTATCAGATGAGACTCTTGTAGTTCCACTCGAGGAGTTGGAAATTGATGAACAGCTACGTTTTGTTGAGGAACCAGTTGAGATCATGGACCGAGAGGTCAAAACCCTCAAGCGCAGTAAGATACCTATTGTCAGAGTTCGCTGGAACTCGAAGCGTGGACCGGAGTTCACGTGGGAACGCGAGGATCAGATAATGAAAAAGTATCCTCACCTGTTCAAACATTCAACGGCAAACACGAAAGGTACAAACTAAATTTCGAGACGAAATTTCTTTCAACAAGGGGATGATGTGACAACCCAAATTTTTGTTTCAAACAGCTAGCGACTTGGATTAATTTTCGGGACGAAAATTCTTTCAACAAGGGGATGATGTGACATCCGGCAATTTCAGGTTAACTCCGTTAACTCAAACACGTTATCTCAAACAGTTATTTCATTCAAACACGATACCACGAACAGTTATTGATTCAAACTCAGTTACCTCAAACAGTCATGCATGCATCACATTTAATTAAAATTAATTAGATGTGTCAGTTTTGCACTAACACTCACGTATCGGTAAATCGTAGAATTACCGGATCACACACGAGTCGAACCCGGAACGTTGGTGATAAGCAATAAATAATAATTCAAGCAATAAATAATTTATAATGAATATAAATTATGTGTTTTTACGTGCTACGTGAATTATCTGTGAATTACGTGAACTTTCGTTAAATCGCGTAGATTTACCGGACTGCTTATTTATCTGCTATTTTATAAAGATTGTATTTTTATAAAATAAATTAGTTAAAGGGTTTTAATTACCCAAACCCGTTAGTAAAAGCCCATACAAGATTTATAAAAAGATTTTTATAAAAGTTTCTAACCTAAATCACTCTCTCTCTCAATCTCGCCGTCTCTCTCTCTCTCTCTCACCCTCTCTCACGAAATTGAACCTGCAACCAAGCAAGGATCGCTCATTCAAGCTTCAAACTTGGAATTAGACGCGTATTCGGAATCCTCGTTACGTTTCTAACATCCACACGTAAGTCGTTTCATCCGATTTGATTTCCTTTTAATTATTGCAGTTAGATCAGACCCTAAATCCATCCAAACATGATGATTTTCTTAATGTAGTTGCAAGCTTGATGTGTTTTTGTTGAATATTGTTGATTTATGATGTTTTGCTAAACTCTAGCGATGTATGACTGATTAGTTGTTGATTATTGAAACTAGTAATGTTAGAATAGTGTAGAACATGATTAAAGTCGATAACTTTGCTACTGAAATCGTTGGATTGCATGAGAAACGGCTAAACCCTAATGTTTAATTTACCTTGCTGTCGAACAGGCTCTTCGCGTACCGCGAAGACCCGCGGGCGAGTCTTTCGCGTATCGCGAGAGACAATTTAGTCGGGCCTGATTTTTGGTCCTCTCGCGTACCGCGAAAACCCAGGTCCAATTCTATCGCGTACCGCGAGAGACAAGTAAACCGGGCGAGTCCTGAAACCTCTCGCGTACCGCGAGGGAGACCCCTCTCCTCTCCCGCGTACCGCGAGGGACATCTCTTAACAGAAAGTTAATTTCAATTTTCACTTTTTCACCCGCTCACTCGTTTTGAATTCTATAGCTTCTTGATGATGGTTTTGTACTTGACATGACATGATAATGTGTGTAAACTTGATTGATGATTATATAACGCGCATGCTCATCATAGGTTGCTAAAAATAGAAACTTTATCGGAACCAAGTCAAACATGCTATGTAGAATAGAATTGTTGTAGGATATGATGATTGCTATGTGCTACTTGAATTGAAACCTGCAAGCATATGATAACAATGATGTGAAACCCGAACATGGTTACTATTTATAGAAACTTACTAATTATGGAAACCTGCCATTAATGGAAACATGCTACCTTTCTAGAACAAATAGGATTTGTTGCTACGTGCTATCGTATGATCAATTGTGTGTTATGTGTTAGTATGCAACTCAAACATTAAAACACAAACGTGTCACCAACGGGTCGTCGTGTCAAACTTGAGTCGCACTTGCAAACTATTTTCTAAAACCTTTAACAACAACATTGTTTGGATATATGGGTCTATATCGAACATCACGAACACGCACTTATAGACTACGGTTATAGGTGGCAGTTAGAAGTCCAGCAGTTGCTTCTTAGCTTTCATACTTGCATACGCACTCAGGTGAGTTTCATAACCCCTATTTTACTTGTTTTCCTTTTTGGGGGAGAAAACATGCTTTCAAACATTTCAAATATTATGGGATTCTGTATTACTGTTTTACCGCTTGCGTACTGAAAGTGCACAAACATACCAAACAAGTCCTTACATTTCGAACCGTTAGTATTGGGGAATAGCGAGGGGATTTTGAGTAGTACTACTGGGTTTTGACAAAGCCCCACCCGAGTTAGTCGCTCTAACTATGATTGGAGGTCAACGGGTGTAAAATTTGCCTAAACATTAGCCAGTGTTCGGTAGACATGGCTGGAGGCATTCAAACATACAAACAGTCAGCTTCGGTTGCGAACGCTTAAAGTAGCAATGCATTAGACTAGCTATCTATCGGTAAACAAAAATTACTTTATCTGACAAACATTGAGCATGGGATGCTTGCGTTAAACAATTGGATTTACTTACATTACTTTATGAACTCACCAACCATTGTGTTGACACTTTTAGCATGTCTTTCTCAGGTCACTAAGGTATCCAAGCACGAGCATAGGGCATGCATGGAGTCTTATCACTATCGAACATTGAATTTACGTTATTTACTTAAACTGCATGGTTTTGGGCGCTTTGTTTTGCGCAACTTACTTTTACTTGCATTGGTTTATGTTTACGCTTCCGCAACGTTTTCAAACTTGAACTTTTGTTGTCTCGTGACTATGAGCAGCATTAGTGGTTTATTTAAATTCATATAGAGTCGTTCCGTGTAACTAATGACTGAGATCCTGATGTGTCACCTTCCAAAACGGTAAAACTCCGTTAGTGGGATTTGGGGGTGTGACAACAAAGACGTTGATAAAAAAAAGTAGAAGATGCTTGCACATCATATATGATTTCGGAGGGGCTGATGGAATCATTCAAGGCAAACGTTGAAGTTGAGAAAAACCAGTTGCTGGAAATGCGCAAAACGTTTGAAGAGGATAGTGAAAGAAAAAAAACTGAGCTCGAAGCTATGAAGAAAAATATTTTTAGCCAGCGACAAAACTTAGAAGCTATGATGCAAAAGATTATAAAGCAACTACCACTTGGACATCAAGATCAATAGAATGTTTTTATTTCCCTTAATTATTATTGTAATTGACAATTTGTGTTTACTATATTGTTATCTGAGTTTGGACAAACATGTTAAAGTACACCATTTGAATTCATATTAATTAATAGCAAATAAAATTTATGTTACAAAGTTGCATTTGGGTGTAAAAAGGTTGCATTAACTATAACTAAAATTCGTAAAAATGTTGCTATACTTTAACAAAAGGTTGCATTTTTTTTATAGAAAAAAGGTTGCATTTTTGTAACTAAACTATAATAAAGGTTGCATTTAAGTATAGAAAAAGTTGCATATAATTGTAGAAAAGGTTGCATCCTTGTAACTAAACAAATATAAAAGTTGCATTTGAGTATTAAAAAAGTTGCATTTCAATGTAAAAAAAGTTGCATTAGAATATAAAAAAGCTGCATAGTAAAAAGGTTGCATTTGAATAGTACATGCAAAACCTTCAAAAAAGGTTGCATTACGCCTTGAGAAAGTTGCATTAGGTCTAATGCAACTGCTTCTAATGCAGCCCCGATAAAAGGTTGTATTAGGCCTAATGCAATCTTTTTAAAGCCTAATGCAACATTTTACCAGGGTTGCAATAGCTTCATTTTCTTGTAGTGTCTCAAAATATTTAAGAGTTCTGAAATGATCCATTCCATATATATATATATATATGGATAGTTGAGTTCATAATTCTAAATATTACAAGAATATAAAGAAATGATAATCGGACCATTCACCTGTCACTTGTCCCTTGATGAGGAAACCATTGATTTGGGTCACCTTATCAAGGGGCAAGTGGGAATCGGTGATGCCATTGATTTTTGGCATGATAATTGGACTGAGCAAGGGAAGGTAAAAGATGCTTGTCCTCATCCTTTTGAGCTTGAATCAGTTAAATCATGCACTGTAGGGGCTCGATTGCAAAAAAATCAAATAACATGATTACTTGGAACTGAAAATGGAAGAGAATGTCATCTACAACTCAGGAACTTCTTGGATTAATACACTACCAATCCATTATCAGCAGAACATAGTTTCGGCAAGGTAAAGACACTTGGTCATGGCTGGGCGACGTATCAGGGCAGTTCATTGTAGGATCAACTTTGTTAATCACAATATATAAGATGGTCTGTTGATTATTTGAGATTGACGGAAACAATCCCAACTAACTCTATTCTCACAATAATTGAATGATAAGCAAATAACAAGAACAGAGAAATTCACTTTCAAGCTCTACTATAATAATCTCTCAAAGGTTATAAGAGTGTAAGAATGCATTGGTTTTCAGTGAGAATCCTAATACATATATATAGAGATCTACTAGCCGTCTCATTCCCTAAAATCAATACAGACCATTGATTCTAGGATTTAGATACAACACATACCACTGATCTAAATTACATTGCTAAAACATGAAACTACATTGCTATTAATTACAAAACACAAGACAAATACTGATATAAAAGGACTACAGATCTTCTTTAAAGCTTCAATTGAAACAGTGTCCTTACGTGATATTGGTGTGCGTACTAACTCTAGACCAATCATAAGACACATGCGGATCATACTGTCAGTAGGGAAATGTTCATTAGCAGCAGTTGATCATTCGTAGTAGACTTCATCTATCCAGCGCAAAATTGTACTATCAGTAGCAAACTTTGTTTATCGGTAGTAGTTTCATCATCATCATCAAATTTTTTCTATCCGTAACAAAATAGTCACCAACAGCAGATTTGACTATCCGTAGAAAAACTTGTACTGTCAGTAGCATCCATACTTAGAGCATTTTGGAGCAATCAACCTCAAAGTCTTACAATGTCCCCATAAGCTGATGCTACTAAAACTCTATTTCTGATCTTCAATCCTCTACATGTACTTGATAATTCTTTCCATTTCTCATCCTCTTAGATCTCCATTTGGATTCTCCAATGGTAAGCCTGATAGTGCTTTGATGTCAGCCTTAAGGAACTTTGACTATTGACTTCTTAGGATATATAACTTTTCCTCCTACTGCTCTTGTTACATTGAACTCATTTCTTACTGAATCATACACCCACTTAGTTATTGGGTAGCATGTGGAAATTAGTTTGGCATCAATAACTTTCACTAAACTTAGATTTAACTCCATTCTCAATCTTAAAAATAGACAATCACCATTTACAGTTGATAGCCTATGATCATTTAATTTCAAACCAATCATTTTCAGTGTTATAGAACCACTCAAAAATTTCACCCTTTCTTTGTTCATCTTCTGGATCAGGTTTTGTCTCGTGCTTCTTTGACTTTGAAGAGGATTGTTGTTTGTGTTGGGAGGAAGTTTCTTTTATTTTCCTTAGGTTTTCTTGAGTAGACAATGGTCTTGATGTAGAAGAATGATGATTAAAAGGAGGTTAATGATCATCATCTTCTTTTGGAGGAGGTTTAAATGGGGCCCTCTTAAGGTTAATTGTTTTGCTAGGTGGGCAAAGATGAATAAAATTCCTACTAAAACTGCTTTATCAAGACGAGGGGTGTTTGTAGACTCTTTAAGCTGCAGTCTCTACAGTGCAGCGCCAGAATCGGCAGACCATTGTTTATGTCTTGTTCATATGCCAGATGTGTATGGAACTATATGTTGGGAATCCTTGTACCAGTTTTAACCTTTAAAACAATATTACTTTAATCTTATTAAATAAACAAATCAGAATTAATGAGCGGAAGCGATTAGTACAAGTTAACGGTTCAAAACCGGGATCCCGCCAGTGATCCGATTACACGCGCATAAACAATAAAATCAAACCAACCATGGTGGGTAAAACAATTATACCTCGGACGATTAACCAAAAGATCAAACACATTGGTTCAACGAGCGTCTCGCTAGTGATAGTTCACGAACCCGCAACACAACGAGGACCCGTCTCACGGATCTCGAAAGAACGGCGGAGACGGCGATGGTGGTGCGGCGCAGGGAGGGGGCCAGCGAACGGAGGTGGCTGATGGTGGACGGCGACGCAAGAGGGGGGGGGGGGGGTCTCCTTCTTGCGCAAATACTGGTGGATGCAACAATTGTGTTTATGGTTTTAGAGTTAAGGTTTATTTATAATCTCTTAATTTACAAACCCACCTGATCGATGTCGTTAGGTCGGTCAAAAACAATCCTTAAACACTTAACTAGTAAGGGTAAGAAGAGTATCGTATCCACGAGGAATCAGTGGTTAGTGGAATTGCTTAGTTTGATAATTAGAATAAAAACACAGATCAAATAAAGATGCAACCTCCTCCAAACTTCAGATTCTAGGTTTATGCAAAACTCAGTTATTCAATTGGACACCACATAGACATAGTGTTGGAAAATTAGTTGAAACAGTAATTGAAGACAGATTCTTTGTCAGAAAACCTATACAACTAGTTTCGTCACAAACCAGTATAATTCAATCACCCAATTTATGAATACCAAGTTACCCCCTTTAGTCACCCAACCCTGCTACTAGGTTTTATCATCAACCGAACAAGATCGTAAAGCAAGCAAACTCAAAGCAGAATCATAAACTGTTTAAATCAACTAATACATCAATCTCTCAAGTTATTGTCAGAAACTAACAAGATCCAAACATGAATAAACTGAATCAAATACAAAAACCTATACGAACCGTCCGCCTGGAGGAAGCCACAAGTGAATCACCCGCTCATGGTGAGGAAGATCATCTTCAATCTTCAAGTGGGTGTGTCAATCCTCTAAAAATCGCCTCAAAGTGTTGTGTAAGAGATCCCTTTCGATTTGGGGAAGAAACCCCCAAATAAACCTCAAAATCGGCTGTGTCCCCGAAGTTCCGCGTCTTTCTGTTTTCCCGACCACCGTAACTTACGGTGATATGGTCGTAACTTACGGCCAACAAATTCCAAATTCTAACTTACGGCTAGTAGCTTCTGGTTTACGGCCAAACTTTTTGATTTTCTTTCCACCGTAAGTTACGCTCTATTCACCGTAACTTACGGCCACCGTAAGTTACTGTGGCCTGGCCGTAAGTTACTGCCAGCCTTTTTTCACTTCTTCGTTTCTTCGTTCCGATTCCCGTAACCTGCATTTCAACTTGCTCTAACACCTTCCTTTTAATCCCGTCTACCTACAAAACATATTACCTCGTAGTATTCGCTATCCAAACATATGTGAAAAGAAAAATATGTAAAAACGCGGGATTAAAACACTATAAACACACAAAATCCGCATCCCATCACCACCTCCGGAGTATTAACACTTAATCCCCATGTAATTAACTATTAGTAACATTTAATCCTCAAAGTTTACTAATTACAAATAGTTAGTAAAACTTAATAATTTAATGTTTAACATTTAAACAATTATTCCTCCGTATTTAATTATTTCTTTAAATAATTAATTAACGCATTCACCGATAAATATTTCTCTAAATATTTATTTGTTGTTTAATAAAATCGTGCTTCGTGAACTATAATATTTACGACTAAATATTATTAATTGCTCGTTACCAAAGTGTAACTCTTTGTATCGTACCTCGATAGTAACGTTGACTTAATTGACGATCGGACATCCTATGTCCAACACTATATTACATCATGATGCAACCAGAACCCTCTTTGTTGTGACTTAGTCAATAACGTTTTGAAATCGCCCTCATCCTTCACAGCCTTGGCTGCCTCCAAAATGGGGATTGAAAGTGTGTTCTTGGCCACTATTTGATTCATCTGGAAAGCGTGGGATGATAAAACTTTCAACAACATGACGATGTTGGAATCAATGACCGTGGATGAAATCAAATCCAATACCTTTATGTGGATTATGAATAGGGCGAGGTTACAATCTCTTATATGGTATAATAGGTGTAATATTTGTGTCTCCAATTTGCCACTGTAATCATCCATGTACACCGTTGACACCTAGCATACGTGTCTTTTTTATCAATATATTTGCTGTTCTAAACAAATTTATTTCTTTTCAATATTAAAAGCTAAAAATTAATTGAAATGAATATAATGGTAAAATATTAATTAGTTTCTTTCCTTTTAAATTAAGGGGACTACTAATGGTATACGAGAATTGCTATTTGGACTTGGTCATATACGCATCGTATAGGGCAATACGATGCGTATAGCCCTTCACAATTTCCCATACCGGACATTCTCTTACAACATGATCATTCCAATCCTATACGCATCGTATAGGACAATACGAGGACGTATAGCGTACGAGGTACTTTCTGCAACTAGTCATCCATCACCTCGCTATACGCCTCGTTTTGACCTATACGCGGCGTATAGAGATGTGATGGATGACTAGTTGCAGAAAGTACCTCGTATCCTATATGCACCGTATTGCCCTATACGATGCGTATAGGGCCCAAAATTTGTGTATTTAACCATAAAGAATTCTCATTCGAACGTATCATTTCTTACAAAAAATTCAAACAATCTCCCAAAAATTATAAAAATGTCTTCGTGGTGGGATGGTAACTAAGGTTTTCAGGTAGATTCTAACGAGTCGCTGGAAAACAACATGCAAAGTTCTGGCGTTCAAGAGGTGAACTGGGAGGAGGTCTCGTCCGACGTTTATTCTAATCAACGGGTAAGGCTTCCAGATTTGAACGAGCCACTAAGCAATCCCGAGTTCGTATACGGTGAACCATCTTACCTTACACAACCCACGAACGACTACGTATACGGTGAAGTCTCTTACCCGACACAACAAACCGACGACTCCGAAGACGAAGAACAAAACAATCAAAATGTGTCTTATAAAACTGACCAGAATTTTCAGTCTCGTGAACAGTTGGTTGATTGGGCTATCCGGAGAGGACGTGAGAATGGTTACGTCCTTGTCACCCGACGATCGAGGAGAAAAGGCGACGATCTGACGGAACCGTTTATCAAGGTGTGGCTTGTGTGTGACCGTTACGGTGAACGTGCGTCTACTGCCACGGTTAGACGTGCTGGTAGCAAGAAAATATGTTGTCCCTTTAAATTGGAAGGAGAGTACCAAGAAAATACTGGTGATTGGAAATTAACGGTGAAGGAAGACAGTCATAACCACGATCCTAGTCAACATCTTGTGGCGCACTCGTTTGCAAGGAGACTGTCTCAGTCGGAACAACTTTTGGTGGGGAAGTTGTATTCGCAAAACATGTTGCCACGAAACATTCTGGAAACTATAAGGAAACAAAACCCAGAGAGTAGTTGCATTAAAAAGGACATTTATAATGCGATACAAAAGATAAAAAACGAAACGACAGTCGGTGAAACTCCAATACAGATTCTGGAAAACCTGCTTTCTTCTAAAAAATACGTCTACTATACTCGAGAAGATCCTGTCACAAATAGTGTGAAGGAGATATTCTTTGTTCATCCAAAATCGTACGAGATGTGGCGTGCATTCCCGCACGTGTTGATAATCGACGCGACCTACAAAACAAACATGTATAAACTTCCATTTGTCCAAGTGGTCGGTGTGACCTCCACACACCAGTCGTTTTGCGTCGCTCATGCATTTATATCAAAAGAACGGGAGGAAAACTTTGTTTGGGTGCTACTTCAAATAAAAACAATGTTGCAAAAGTGTATGGAGCCGCGTGTGATAGTAACAGACAGGGACAAAGCTTATATGAACGCGTGTGATAAAATATTTTCGGGCTGTTCCAAGAACCTATGTCGGTGGCACATACACGAGAATATCGCAAAACATTGCAGGTCATCATTTACAGACGAAGACTGGAAAAATTTCAAGTATTCATGGTCGGTATTATGTGAGTCTCCCACGCCAGATATATACCAGTACAACTTCAACCGGCTTTACGAACGTCTGTATGCAGCCAAACTAGGAAGTAAGTTTTAAATATTAAATATTTAATATTTTCAGTATTTAAATATTTATTCAATATTAAATATTTTTCCAGGAGTTATAGATTATGTGACTAAAAATTGGTTGGAACCGTATAAAGAAAAGTTTGTATCCGCGTGGTCCAACAGAAACCTCAATTTTGGTCAACATACAACGAACCGAGTCGAGAGCCAGCATTCGCTCTTAAAGAGCTATCTTAGAAACGCTAACAGCTCGCTAGATAGACTTGTTGAGTTTGTTGATGAAATTGTATCAGATCAATATTATCAGTTACAGTTTGGGTTTGGAACAAGCCTCATAAGGAAAATGGACAGTCACATAGCTATTGAATTGTTTGATAACCTGCACGGTAAAGTTTCACATAAAGCTCTAGATTTGATAGAAAACGAGTGGTACAAGTTATCAAATATACGGAAACAAAATGCAACGTGTGGGTGCCAACTTTTCAGTAGTTGTGGGTTGCCGTGTGCTTATCGTCTGGCAACCGCCTATACGCCACGTATAAGCCTATACGTGACGTATAGGTTTTTAAAAAATTAATAATTATTATTATTTATTAATTCAATTAAAATATTAAATAGTTTATCTCCTGTTAAATTAATTTCTTTTTCATCTATTATCTCTCAAATCTTTTCTGCCATGTCTACAAGTTTTCGATGATGGCGATTAGGGACATTCGCATGTGCATTTTCTGACAACATAGAGTAATCTATAAATATGTAGGTAAACGAATTTAGTAAATCTTGTATAAATATGCACTATATAATAAATAAAGATTTTTTCATGCCACGTGTTGTCATCATATTTATTCTTATCATTTTTTTTCGCTCCTCTTTCTTATTAAATATATCTCTATCTTTTAATAATAATATTTTTTTTAAAAAAAATATTAATTATATTAATAAAATAAAACATATTTATTTTAAATTATTCCTTATTATAAGAAACTTTAAAATCTAATTATTTAACTTTTATTTTCAATCATATAGTAAATGAAAGTCAAATTACATTAAATAGTATTTATATTATTTTCGAAACCCAATTTATATTAATTTTTACATATTTTGAATTTTGTTTTTATCCTTAATATATGTAATACATTTTTACACCTGTAAAATATATACATAAAGATTTAAAAATTTTATGTATTGATATTTTTCATCCCGTGTGTATTACACGGGTTCTAAGCTAGTTTATAATATGCAAACGTTAACTCAAATACATTCACATGTTACGTGTTTAAAAAAAAAGGCATAAGTACTTAATTTGAAATTTAAATACATATAAGATGTTTATGTACAATACATCCAATAACTATTTCATATGAAATTTCCATAACTTCATATGAAATTTGCATACGACAATCGCTAGCTACATATTCTTCCCCAAAATTTCTTTGTTATTGTTTTTATTTCTCACATTCAAGTCCAAATTAATCCACAATCCTAATTTGTTACTTGTGTACCCATGCATGTCATCATTTTTCTATTGCACTTTCAGCAAAAAAAAAAAACTATATAAATCAAGAAAGAAATAAACATATATACAAATGTGCATGTGTATTGGAAATATGAGATAGTTCGTACATAAACATCTATACTATCTAATAAATAAAAGTTTTTTAACGTCACGTGTCGTCTCCATATTCATTATCACCATTTTTTCCGCATCTCTCTTTTATTAAATACACCTATATCTTTTAATAATAATATATTTTTAAAAAAAATACTAATTATACTAATAAAACGCATTTATTTTAAATTATCTCTTATTATAAGAAACTTTGAAATCTAATTATGTAACCTTTTTTTTCAATCAAATAGTAAAAATGAAAGTCAAATTACATTAAATTAACGTATCTTCGAAACCCAATCATATATTAATTTTTACATATTTTGAATTTTGTTTTCTATCCTTAGTATATATAATCAATTTTTACACCTGTAAAATATATACATTAAAATTTAAGAATTTTATATATTGATATTTTTCAAACCGTGTGTAATATACGGGTTCTAAGCTAGTATTTTAATAGACACATGAGATACTTCTATTTAATTTATATCAACTCTTTTGTTATCAATTCTACTTATATTAACATGTGTAAATATTTCCAATATAAAAATAACAAAGTTTATTTCATCATTTGCTTTTAACAAAACATCAATTTTCAATACAAGTGTGTAAACATATTGTTAGCAATAAGGTGTATGTTAGTAAATTGCATAAAACATATATATGTGTAGCTTTTTATTAAAAACAACGATAAAATAAGAAATGTGTAAATACTAAAACTTGATAGATGCAATCTATATTAATCTATAACGCGTTATTTATTTTTGACCGTCCATTTTTATCTTTGCTTTACTTCATGTACTACAAAGTAATACAAACCTTAAGAAGGATTTATGTATGATGTTGATGATGGGAGTGTGGAAGGTGTGAAGGAACATATGGAGGTGTTAATTGCAAATCATTATGATGTTTTGTGAAGTGAGAATCGGAATTTCTATTATACATTTCATCAAATGCCTTGTTTAAAAATTCTCTAAATGACAAAGCAATGAGAATCCACAAAGAAATAGTTCTCCAAGTATTTTAACAAAACAAGCGAAAGTTGAAGCAATTAATACTAGAAAACCCTACATAATATCTCAATAAAGTCTATGATTGGCTTGAATAGCGTCTCGAGATTCAGACGATTGCGGATGATATAACTAGTAAATATGTTCCTCTTCATGTAAACATATTTTTACTAAAAAAACCCTAAAATTAATATAAAACCTAGAGCAATATCGTTATATAAAGCAAGACTAATGCCTTGAAAGGAAGACTTTTATGATAAAAGAACATTTTATTATAAGCAATTAGCTAAAATGACATGTTAGTAACAACACACCAATATGGAGAGCTAAGGTGGCAGTTATTGAAGAATCAAAGAAACTAAGCACACTTCAAATAAATGAACTTGTTGAAAATCTAAAAGTCCATAAGTTTATCATGGAAAGAGATGAGCTAGCATCTCACTCCAAGAAGGAGAACGTTAAATAGATCGTTCAAAGCTAGAATTTCAAATGATGAAGATAGTGAAGGGGATGAAGGATATACATTAGAGGAAAACAATTGTTCATTAAATTGGTATCAAAGGAAAACATTAGAGGTTTCACAGGAGGAGCATGGTGTGATAGTGGATATGAAGCCCCCGAAACAAATAAGGAGGACACTTGTCTTATGATTTTTAAATCAAATGAGGCAAGCTTCGATTCTAAGAACAACGAGGATAACTTTCTTAACAATCATGATAATTAAGATCATAATAAGAAAAAATTGTACAATCCTAACTCTAAACTAGTAACAAAAATGATTCACTTTTTAATGAGATGAAAAACCTATTGAAAGAAATTTTGGACCTCAAAAATAAAAATGATAAGCTTTCAATTGATCTTCATACAACCAAAAATAAAAGTTGTTTAAGGGGTTTAAAATCTAGAAATGATGTTAAGATTTTACAAGGAATCCACGGCAAACCTTATGTTTGGGAAGTGTATTCGTCAAACATCAAAAAACAAAAATCTCATGATCGACGTCACATCTGATTGTGCACCGACTTCCCAACTTCTAAGAATAAAAAAGACGAAGAGTTCAAGTTCAAAACAACAACGATATAAGACATACACAAATCTTTGGAAACGTTGAACTGAAAAATAAAATAAAATAATCATTCTTGAAATCTGATTGATGGTAGATCAAGAAGACTCAAACGTGAAAGTTGGAGATAACTGAGATGAGGATGATGAGGTGGATGTGTGGGCACACGAGGTTAGACCGGATGTTTTTAGACACAGATTAAGGTTGACACATATCTCAGATAAAGTAAGGGAGGGGTTCGGGTATGTGCGATGAGAAAGATGACGACACCAGTAAGGAGTATGGAGACTAGAGGGGAAGAGCAGCAGAGGGGAAGAGCAGCAGAGGCAGACCAAAACTAACTTGGGATGAGAAGATTCGACAGGACTTGATAGACTTGCACTTCTTTGAGGACATGATCAGTGATAAGAGTTCGCAGAGACGCCGGATAAAGGTTAGAGATTTCAAGGGAGAGTATAGGCTTTGCCATTGGTGAGGTATTATTATGTCTGCTGCTCTTTCTATTTGCTTTATGGTATGAACTTCTATGTCTTGTTCTTATATATATGCTTTTGATAAATGGATATTTGTTACTATTTGATTATTGCGTGCATGTTTTGTATGTTTTCTGAGCCGGGAGGTCTCTCTGGGTGTAACCTCTCTACCCTATGGGATAAAGGTAAGGTTTTCTCTCATCTCACCATCTCTAGACCCTACTCTTTGAGTGCGATTTTGTTTGGGCAGTTTGTTTATTCTTGAAATAATTTTATAAAACCCAGTAAAGATTTGTTGAGTGATTATTTAAACTCATCTTGCACTTCAAAAATATAGAATACTAGAACATTTCTTGAGTGATTATTTATAAACATATTAAAATCACAATCTCAAGATCACAAAACAAAGAAAAGAGCAAGCGAGCTAGACAAGAATCTATACTACACAAATATTTGTAATAGGTAATCACTTCCTTAAAAATGAGAAATTAGTGGTTATATCTTCCATATAGTAGTGTTGATCTCTATCTTTTTAGAAAGGAGACTGTGTATATTGGTTACCTTTTCCGTTTAGAGAGAAGCTTAGCGGAGAACAACTCTTAATAAAAAGGACAAGTAGTGAACTTAAAGTGGATTTATTAATATACACTCGAAGTCTCGAACCATTATACAACGTCGCTTGTGTGGTAATATATTTCTCTCTTATATATCTTATTTGACAAAAATATTCACTAGAGTTGTAAAAGTCGGTAATAATTTATAAAAATTACAAATAACAACATGCATTTGTTCACAACAATACATAATATATGCATTTGTGTGTATTGTAATCTTAGATTCAAGAGGCAAAGAACATGATTGATGTTGTACAAGAACATGGCCTTATGAATATTTCAAGTTGAGCTTGTTTTTCTCAACAAAAATGCCCACACAAGGGAGATAAATGCAGTTATCTAGTTTTCTATTGGAATGGTATTCAATAGTGATGGGGCCAAGGTAGGTTTGGTTATCCTTTGATTTTTAACATTAACAAGGACATGTAAATTTTAATATTAATTCATTCTAACTGATTTATAAATTTTACTTTCGTGATAGATTTTCTAAATGATTTTAGTTGGTTTTTTGACGAGTTCTCAAAATATTAAGAGTTCTCATTTGAACCGGAAATCCAAAAAAAATGAGAAACCATGTAAAAACTCATTTTTATATAATCTTTTTTGGAGCTTTTACATATAAACACATTTAGAAGTCGTTATAACAAAAAAAAAACTTAGTTTCTGTAAAAAAATTATTATTTTCTTAAACTTTTTTAATTTTATTTTTTCAAAATTTTAATCATTTTTGTTAGAATGACTTTTAAATGTATTTATATGCAAAAACTCTGAAATAAATTACGAAAAAAATGAGTTTACACATGTAAAATTGTGTTTTTTTACAAGTTTTTCATATATGAAACAAATGGTTCACCGGTTTCACGTTTTTTTTTGTTCCCCCAAAGAACCCTCCCCTATATTATATATATTATAGCATTTTCAAGATTGACTTGACAAACTTTTGGTATGACATTACTTGGAAAGTTCATATTTTTATTTTGAAAAGCAGATATTCATATAAATGTTGTAATAAATTTTAATACTTCCTTTCAGTTATATGTTTGTAAACATGTCTTTTATAATATTTGTGTTTACTTCTAGTTAAATAACACGATTAAATATATACAAAATATTTTTTTTAAATGACAATTACAACCTGTATTATTATTATTATTATTATTATTATTATTATTATTATTATTATTATTATTATTGGGTTAAAAGAAGAAAGTTACGTAGCAACTAGCTATTATTAGTTTTTTTTTTAAAGACGACTTTCTTAAACTCTTACTTTTTTCGGGAGCAGCCCGGGTGTTCCTGTGAGTTACGCATGTCTTTTCCAATGAGTTGTAACCCCAGCATACTCGAACCCGGGACCCACCTAGGAGGAAACTTACAACTAGGAAAACCCCCTGGATCAAACTGGAACAATTTGTCTCAAGCGATACTCGAACAAATGACCTTTCATTTGGAAAGTCATGGGGCTACCATTCCACCAGAAGGCTTTGTGGTAGCTATTATTAGTTAAATGAGTTAAACAACTAAATTTATTGCTAAAACTAAGTAAAGTTTTAAAAATAACTAAAACTAAAACTCAAAAATGGCTTTAAAAATATTTTATTTTATAATGCATTTTTATAATAATACGTAAGAAAAATTACATAGAGTAATTATGGTGGTGGGAGTCGTGAGCGGCTTCACCTGCGGGTACAAGGAGGGTACAGCGGGTACCATTCCCACTCCCAGCGGCTAGGTTAGCGGGTAACACGTGGGTACGGGTTTTGGAACCCGTCGAAAGAAAGGGAAGAAAGGGGAGAAAGCGGCTGTTGTTTGCGGGTAAATAGTGGGTACCACATCCACCATGAAAGGTAGTTTGGGATGGTAGTTTGTCAAAATTAGGTGGCATATATTCATTGATGGGTTTAAAAGGGTAGTTTGAAATAGGAGGATACCACTCTCACCTCCCTTTTAATCTAAAACTGATTTCATATTTTAGGCAACTAATATTTTCATGCAAAGTATTAAAACTATTATTAAATTATCAGAGAAATAACTTCTTGTTTTTTTTTGAACAGCAAATGCAAATCAGATAACTACAAGTTGAAAATAAAATGATTTTTTAAATAATATATAAAATATTTAATAATAAACAAAAACTAATTCAAACTTATCTTATACTCTATTAGCTATTTACCAAACAAAAAAAAAGCTGTCGAATTAATCCAACTCTACCTATATTTTTTCTCAGAAACACACATCATCGTTTTTTTTGTTTGTTTTAAACAGTTATTTTTATTTTAAAATTAATTAAATTGTAACCCTAATAAGTAAATTTTGAAAAAATACAAAGCAAAAGGATGAAAATCTGTAAGGAAAATGGACAAAAAACCCGACAAAGCCACACCCACGCCCTGCAAAATTTGGGACCCAACTCACAAAACCCTTCTTTCCCTTCATTATTGCCTCTTTTTCACTTTTGGAACTTACTTTTTCTATTTTTCATTTTTAACTCTTAAAATCTTTTTTTCACTCCACCCTTCAATTTGATTCTTTTTTTACAGTTTGAGGTGACCCATCATCAACTTTTATGATCTTTTGCAATGAACATAAAATCTAAACCCACAAAATTGGTTCATAAACAATCATTATATTAGGGTGATTCATATACATAATTATTATTTTGCTACATCATCAAACTCTTTTTTTAATTTTTTTTATCAAAGTTTATTTTTTTGGTAGCAAGTTTTGTAATTTTTATCATTTTATAACAAAAAGCAAACATGATTTAAAAATAAATAAGTAAAATTCACTCTTTAATATGTCATTTCGTAGGCGAAAATTCCCAATTATATAGAATTTACGATATAGATAGATTTAGAAGTAAATGTGTATATTTAGGAGTAGGTTTCAAAATGTATGAGTTAGCCGTTAAGAAAATAGATTTAGAAAAGCATGGAAATCCTTAAATTAAAAAAAAAACCCTTAAACTTGGAGACTATATGAAAGATTTTGGGCCCGACAACTAGGCAAAATCACGTAACTCCTCATCTTTACGGAATATTTTCATGAACAACTTGCAAAATTTGAAACTTCCCTAGGACCAAAAGTTTAAACTTCATGATTTTTCCTGAACATTTGTCATGCTCTTATTGTTTTATTAACGTTTTGTGCATGTATTAATTTTTACAAGCAACAAATCTTCTCATTTCAAATTTCTATATCCAAAAACAAGTTTGTTTCATCTCAATGTGATAAGTTATCAAAAAGGCTTGAACCAATGACATGTGACGGCTAACTGATTGAAATTTTGTGTCAAGCTTATTTGAATTAATATTTTAAGACCATAGTAATATTATGTATGATGTAACAAGAGATTGATTGTTGTAAAAGAGTGTTTAAATATGTCCAAACTGATTAACAATGATCAAACTTTCTAATGACTAAGAGGTGTTTAAATGCTTGTTCGGTAGTCGACTATCTATAATCAACTTAGCGTGCTTTTGAATCAGTTTGATTCGAGATGTAAAAAAAATTATAATCATATAAAGCTATATGTTTAACTTTCTAATTTCGATTCAAACAATAGATACAACTTCAAATACTATCTTAAAGTCATCAAATATTTGATTATGGATATTAATACCATGGCTAACGTTAACAACAACAATCATATCCAGTAAAATCCCACCAGTAGCAAACTATTGGTAAACAACTCCAAACACTATGTTAAAGTCGTCAAATATTTGATTATAGATATTCAATACCATCGATAACGTTAACAACAAAAACCATATACAGTAAAATATCACCGCTAAGAAACTATTGATAAACAACTCAAAACACTGTCTTAAAACGTGAAATATTTAATTATGGATATTAATACCATCGATAACGTTAACATAATCTTTAATTAAGGGTTTAGGGTATATACATATATACATAAACATATATACAATTGTGTAAGCCAGTCACATATCATTCACAAGAATTTAAGGGGGGAGTATAGTAAAAGCAAGATGATAATTGAGAACTGAAAGAAGTTAATGAAGGATTGGTCCACTGGCCTGTGTCTGCAGAAGCAGAAGAAAGAGACCACTATTTACTTTCTCTTTCTCAATCACACAAAAAATTGTGGTCTAGTGTGCCCTTCTGCAAAATCTCTGCCATCTTCCCATGCTTTCAGTTTCCCCCCAAACCTAATATGTCTTTTACCTTCTTTCTTTTCTTTTGTGATGTAATCGATGCTTTCTTTTTCTCTCTCACACACTAATCACACCTCCATACTACACACACATACCCCTCTCTCTGCACACTTCACCTTCCTCCATGTCTGTGCATTGGTACTTGCTTATTATTTAAAATCCTGCTTACTGTTCTGATACCGTATGTATGTATGTATCCATTGTACTGCATGCACCATCTGACCACTAAGAAACCATGATCCAGGTTTACAAGCCATCTTTTACTCTCTCTCTCTCCTTTTTCTAGGGTTCACTAACATAATCATGTTGTTATTAGTTTATTAGTCATCTTAACATTTTAATCTTTGCATGTGTCACTACAGTTTTGTACAGATGTGTTGATTGACAGAAAGATTTGAAGTTGAACAGGATTTGTGTTAAAAACAATTGTGTATATAAGTAGAAGAAAACAGTCATGATCATATCAACATAATTACCTGCAAACTATAAATTCTTTAGCAGTTATATTTTATTTTTAAAGAAATGTGATTTATTAGAGATGTCTCGGTGCATAGTTTACCTAAGGTGTAGAGGCATCATACTCGGCTTGGGCCGAGTAGGAGAGATGTGAGCAGGGTAAAAGGGAACACCACCCCATTAAACCGAGTAGCCCATTTGAGTTTTATGTCCGAGTCTTTTTATTCGGATGAATCCTCAATCTCTCTCTCTAGTGGACTCCATCACTCACCACACACACTTTTTCTATTTAAATGTTTTTTTACAAGTGTGTGAGTAATTTGAGTATGATGTTTCTAATAAAATCTGAGTAAATGAGTAGTTTGATTAGTTTTGAGGTGGCAAAATTCTATTGGCTAGTTTGGTGAGTAAAATTTTTTTATGAGTTGGGCGCCCCCTTCACCCTAAGGCAATCCGTAATGGTTTCATTAAAATGTGATCCAAGCCTTGTCACGTCACCGCCACGTCAACAATGGGTAATCACTAAACTGAATTACTAAGGTGCGTAATGGTTTTACTACATATACATAACATACACTAATCTGCCCCACGCCCTGTGAAACGCCTCATGGAAGCCGCCCCGGATCATGCCCCAGAAAAGAGTGTTCACGCCCGTGATTGAGCTAGGTGGCTCACGTCACCACCACCGGTAGCCTAAAGATCAGCCCGTGGTTGAAAAATAAAAAAAAAAAAAAATTTTTTTCTTTCTTGGGATAATCAAATAAAATATTTAATTGCAAAAGTTAACTAAAATATTAGAATACTTTCAAATTAAATATTTTAATTGTTAAGTACTCATTTTTTTATATTGATAAAAGGGAAAAAATATTTTTTTAGCATTTTAATTATTTTAAATTCACATAATTACCATTTAAATTATAATTATTACACCTAATTTTACGTGTAATGACCACGTAGGCCAAGTTTGTTTGGGATGCTGCTTTGTACTTCTGTTCGATTTGTTTATGAGTTTAAAAATATTTTCAATGATTTCAGAAAGAACAAAAGTTTTAAGGTAATGATAACTTTGATCCTTAACATGATAATCATCTTATTAATATTAATCAAAGACAATTATTATTTTCTCAGGATATTTAGTTTTAAGATATCAGATATCTTGTTTATTCCTGAAAAAAGAAATAAAATAAAATATAATAAAAAATCAAAAGCAACAAAGCAACCTTTATCAAAGGATATGATATGGAAATCCTCTGAAGTTTTTACTATAAATATTAACTTTTATCAAATTAATTGTTTTTGGTATTTTTAAAGACGATTAAACAGAGAACATTAAAATTGTAAATGTTGTAAGCCTAGATTAAAGGGCATTTGACCTAATGGTACCCAGGAGTTTTCATGGTGTCTCATTTTCAAGAGGTTGTAGATTCTAGTCCCGTTGTGCACACGTGATGTAGATTTAGCAGTAGATTTAGAGTGTGAGTTTGTTGTTCAAAACAAGAAAAATAATTAGTTGGGGTTTAGGTTATTTATTAAGGAGATAACATATTTGTTTAAGGTTGTACCCTCATGTGATCCCCGGTAAGGGTGAAGGGGGCACCCAACTCATAAAAAAATTTTACTCACCAAACTATCCAATAGAATTTTGTCACCTCAAAACTACTCAAACTACTCATTTACTAAAATTTAATTAGAAACACCCTACTCAAACTACTCACCCACTTTAAAAAAAATATTTAAAAAAAAGTGTGAGTGGTGAGTGATGGGGTCCACTAGAGAGAGAGGGGATTCATCCGAGTAAAAAGACTCGGCCAATTAACCCGGAGCCCCTACTCGATTTGATGGGGGCGATATTCCCCGTTTACCCGGCCTGTCTCTCCTACTCAGCCCAAACCGAGTAGGGTGCCCCTTCACCCTAATAAAGTTTATCTGAAAATCCTAGACAGGTAAAGCATATGACCCATAATAAAATTTCCCTGAGTCCCACACATGGCCTGCAGACCTTACTTGCAACTGTAAAGAAGAGATCTTCCATGGAGCAAACAATCTTTCGTATGGTTTGTGACCCTTCTCTGGTTAACACACCTAGTCCTTAGGGATATGCCTGAGCTTCGAGAATCTTATCTTGTGCTTCAAGTAGTAAAGCATAAACCGACAATACTTATAGGGACCGCCTTGAACTGATGTCAGGATTGGTTACTACAATCACACATTGCTTTTTCATTAGCCATTTCAAACGGTTTTGAATGTTACATTATGACTGGTCCTCGTGATCTCGTGAATTAAGGGTATTTGGACAAAGCATCATCTTGCTGTATTGGAGCTTTTGAGTGCCCCAAAGCAAGATGGTCTTTGCCTCTCTCTTATGTAGTTGACAAATAGTGGCAACTTGAGAACCTTTTAGTCGGAGGATCATTGTCCCAAAGAGGTATTCTCTCAAAGAGAATCACCAATGTAGTATATTTTCCGGTATGAAATATCATTATAGTCATTTAAGATATTTATTACGTTAAACCACGATCGTCTATCCACTTTGGCTTGCGTAACACACTTTATTCCACAGTCTAAAATCATGTTGTACGCGAATAACCTCTTGCATCTCACCATTGTTTTGTTTGCATGTTATCAACAAGAAGTTTTGCTTATGAAAACCAGTACAACACGAGTTGGTTCGTGTAAGATAAGGCTTATAAACGAACCAAACGGACACGAATGAGGGTTTGTTCATCATTGTTTGCATACTTTCATTAAACTTTAACTAAAAAAATAAACAAACCGACTTTCTGACTCATGGTAGTACGTTAAGAAAACGAGTGTATTCATGCTCATTCGTTAATATTCTAAACGAACACAAACACAAGCTGACACAAAATAAAGGAACATAAGCGAACCTAAAAGTCTAAATAAATTGAATGAATATGTAAACGAATGTAAATGAATGAATATAAACAAGCGCTCATGAACGGTTCACTTGTTTAACCAACATTAACAAAAACTTTTGTTTGCGCTCATTTGTTTATTAAATAAGATAATTTATCTCCAAATAGTTCATGAACGATTCACTCATTTACTTACCTGTATGCATTTAATGAATTTATCGTGAAATACGTGAGGCAAAGTGGACACACGATCATGGTTCCGTGTAACTCATCACTATATGCGTGATAACTCTCTCACATGACTATAGAGAAATATCACATCCGAAAAATGGCTACTTTCGTAACTTTCTTTTTCTAAAAACCCTTACATTTTTATACATACTTTAGTTCTTCATGCATAGCTGACCTAATGTGCATACCTTGTATGCCAATGTGTTTCCTACAGATTTCAAGATTTCAAAGAAGAAGCCATTGATTAAACATGAAACCAATCTAACCTTTACACTCAATGCATAGTATCTAAAAACCCTTACACTTTTATCCATACTTTAGTTCTTCATGCATAGATGACCTAATGTGCATACCTTGTATGGCAATGTGTTTCATACAGATTTCAAGATTTCAGAGAAAAAGCCATTGATTAAACATGAAACCAATCTAACCTTTACACTCATTGCACTACTATGCATGAACCCTTAGTAACATATAACTATGATAAAGAGTAAATTCGTTTGGGTGTGTATATAGATTTATGTTTGTAAATTTATAACTAAGATAAAGGGTAAATTCGTTTGGGTGTATATATAGATTTATGTTTGTAAATTATACAGAGCATGTAACTGTACTTATAATTAATGAAGACCTTTTATTTTTCGTAAAGTAATAGATTCACGTTCTTGTATCTATTAGCATAATGAGTTATTAGACTATTTTGTATTGGGTTGGGTCTTTTAGTTACCCTTTTTAGTTATTAGCTATGGTTTATCTGATGGCTATATATAGCCCTTATGTCACACCCCGGTCGGCGACGGATTATACGTTGAGGTTGTCGCGGTTATTCATAAGCACATGATCATCTATTAATAAATGATAATATTTATTCATCATAATTAAAGCATCCGTTACAAAATAAAATAGAAAGCAAAGTGTTCATAACATAACATAAATTAAATCCAGTCTTTATTAAAGCTAGGTCCAAAGTCCTAGGTGATCATGCAATATCCTCAAACTGGTGCACCTGAAACATGTGAGTAAATGTCAACTACAAGTAGTTGGTGAGAAATATAGGTTTTGATACCAAACAAAGTTTAGTATAGGTTACAATTCAATATGTTCAAGCAAGTCTAAAGCATCTATGTGAAAACACACAAGGTTCCAAGTGTACAATCAAGCCATGTAATAGGAAAATAGTTATACAATCCAACTGACTTTTTCATGAAAAAGTAGTAAGATGTATACACAGAAACCCGCCAAGGTTTTGTGTTAGATAATGTATCGGATTCCCGTATAAATGATCATAAAAGGTACTACTTGAGGCTTGCCACACAAGTTAATGATTGTACTAAACATAAACACACGTATGGTCAACAAGTAGTTTAAGACATAAAGCATGAAGATCATAACATAAGAAAAATGTATTGAATTGTGCATGAAATATAGTTAATGACATGTTTCACCACAAAAAGTAAAATAGGAAAAAGGGGCTATGTAAACTCACTTGTATTGGAGCTAGAAATAGGATTTGATAAGATGAATAGGTTTTGTGAGGATTTCTCACAACACACCTACATAGATAATAGTACTCTAAGTTCAATGTACGTCAAAAAGAAATTAAGGAGATTTTGGGACTTTAGGGTTTCATGGGGTTTGGGTTTGAAGATGGACTTGAATACATATATAGAAGTATTGAAATGTTAATAAAAGTAGTTTATAAATTAATTAAGACTTCTAATTAATTACATAATAATTTATCTATATAATTATTCTAAAGATAATTAATAAATAAAGTTATGGAATGGAGTAGTTTAAATAATAACTTTGGGTTTATTTATATAATTATTCTGAAAATAATTTATAGATAATTCTTGTAATGGTAAAGGTTTAATTAATTACTTTTATGTAAGTAATATGATTAATTAAACTATTAGTTAATGCGATAAAATTGCTAATTAATTTATTAATTAATGTAAATAAAATAGCTAATTAATCTATTAATTAATTCATTTTAATTGAATTATAAAAGGTTAAATAGGCTTTAAATAGAATTAATTGAACTTTGTATAAAATAATTATTTAAAGAAATTATTTAAGTATTTATAAGTTTGAAAGTATTTTTAAATAATTATTCACACTAAAATAATTATTTATAAGCTTGAAAGGATTAAAATGTCTAAACATTTAAGTATAATTTGTGTAATAAACATTATTAATTTATAAATAAAATAACATAATTAATTTGTTTAAAAAATCATTTCCATTATCTATTTAGGAATTTAAAATGCTTTATAACATGTTTTTAAATAAAATAAAATAAATAAACATCACTTTATATTTTCTGTTTTTTATAAATCTTTCAGAATATGTTTATAGAATTTATAAAAATTAAATTGGAATTTTTAAACTTGAGATAATGTATTAAAATACAAAAATGAATTAATCGCAAAAATAAAAATGGTGGTCGGGACTCGAACCCGCGCCTGGACCGGACACACAACACACACGCACACTAACCATCAGACCAGGGCATGTTGCCATGTCTGATTAGGTTTCGTTTTGATTAAAACACGCAAGCTGTAGAAATAATGACCGATGGCTACAAAATTCTCTAAGTACAAATGCTGCTGATCTCAGAGTTTGCTGCTGACCAACAAACTGCTGCAGACAAGCTTAACTGCTGCGGATACTTGTTCTCCTGATGAAGAACAAATCTGCTGCGGATAGCCTTATCTGCTGAAGACCAAAGTTGTTGCGGATAGACTTCTCAGCAGCATCAACACTTGATGCTGCTGACAGGCAAATCATCAGCAGCTTTGGATGGTCACATCTTGCTGCTGATCCTCATCTTTGTTGCTGATAGCCGTGTGCCTTGAAGACAAATCGTTGCAGCTGACTATCCATGCCAAGCGTCACTGACAACTTTCTGCAAAAGCAACTGACACACTCAAAGCAGAAGGAACCTCAATGGCACAACCAATGAAAGACAACGATGCTTTTCTCCAAGCATGCAAGCAATAATGCATAAAGAAGACGCTTCAATAAAGTTAACTAGTTTTAGACTAAACGTGTAATAGTTAGCTATATACAAAAGATCAACGGTCTGTGTTAGATCTGATCCTTAGAATCAAGGGTCTGTCTTGATTCTAAGTGAGTATAAATACTGTGTAAACACTTCATTGTAAGTGTGCTTTTTGATTGAGTTTCATTTGTAATCGTTTATCTGCAAAAGCTTAATACAACAGTGTTCTTAAAAGTATTCTTTCTGTTTACTCGATTATACTTGTGTAGTTGTTATTGTTTCCGCCAATTTCAACTAAGATCGGAACCATCTTGTACTTTCACGATCCTACAAGTGGTATCAGAGCTTTGGCTCAGATTAAACAAACTCACACTTGTTTAATCACTTCTGGTTCTATTCTAAACTCTCTCTTTCATCAAGTCACCACAAAAACAAAGATGGCATAGAGCAATGGATTTGAAGACATCGGCAGCATCAACCGACCACCAAGATTGGTATCTGGGGAAGACTACGACATGTGGAAGAATCGCATGGAAAGCTTTTTCTGTTATCAGGAGTACGGAATGTGGAAATCCATCAGGGATGGACCCTACACTCCCATGGTGGCCTCTGCTGACTCTGGAGGACCACCAGTTCCAAAGGAGCCCTCCAAGTACTCAGAAGAGGACATAAAGAAGATGGAGGTGGACTTCAAGGCACTAGGAGCTATCCAAATGTGCCTTCCAAATGAAGTTTTTCATAACTTCAGAAGTTACAAAACTGCTAAAGAGCTCTAGGAGGCTCTTGAGAAGATGTTTGCTGGCTCAGAGGAAGTCAAAGAAAACAGAAGAGACATCCTGAAGCAGCAATACGAAAACTTCGTCTGGAAGGAAGGTGAGTCTCTAACTGTTTTATATAACAGATATACTTATCTTGTAGGTGAGCTGCAGTGTTCAAAAGTGAAGTTGGAGAATGAAGATATTCTTAAGAAATTCATCAGATCTCTACCTAGTTGCTAAACACTCTACACAGTGTCCATCAGAAGAACTGAGAATCTGAAGACTCTTCAGATGACTGAGCTATTCGGTATGCTCAAAACCTATGAATTAGAGATGATTCAGGCCAAGGAAAGGAGCTCAAGCTACCAAACAGCTTCAACATCCACCACCACCTCTTCTGCTCTTCACTCTGACCACTCAGGTCCTAGTACTAGAAACTACTATCCTCCCATAGTCACACATCCTCAAACTCCTACCTCTAAATCAAATACCTCACCATTTCTTCTTGAAGCTCCTCCTCAAGCCTCAACCTCTGCTGCTTTTGTTTCTGAAAAATCAAGCAACATGTCCTTTATCAAGGAGGATCTGGAATGTTTCCATCCAGATGATCTAGAAGAAATGGATATACAGCACTCGTATGCCATGCTCTCTCTAAGAGCAAAAAGGTTCTACTCTAGAACCGGAAGACCCATTCCAAGCAACAACTCCAACACCAGAGTTGGCTTGGATAAAAGCAAATTGAGATGTTACAACTGTAACCAACTGGGTCATTTTGCTAGAGAATGCAAGGCACCTAGGGCAAACCCAGCTGATGATCAAACAAGACAAGCTCACTAAGCCCAACCTAGACAACAACAGCAACAAGCTACTCCTCCAGCTCAAACTGCAGCTTGTGCAGCTGTTGGAACTTCTAACTTTGACTGGAGCTTTCAGTATGAAGATCTGTCTACCAACAACCAAGCTCTTATAGCAGACACAACTGAGATACCGCCTCAGGTATATGAACATCTATGTTCCCAAGCATGTATTGATAAGGTTTTAGGCTATAGAAAGCATAATCAAAACCTCATAGATCAAAATGAAGAGTTTCATCAAATGAAATCTGAATTCAAAAAGGTCGAATACAGTTACAAAGAAAAAATTAACTGCCTAAAGAAAGAGATTTCATCTCTAAAACATGAACAAACCAATTTTGAAACTCAGATTGATGATCTACTAGCCAGATTAAAAGCTACCAGAGCAGACTTGGCAGAACAGAAAGTTCATGTTGACAAATATGAATTTGCATCCAAAAAGCTGCAAAGACTTTTGGATGCTCAAATTCATGAAAAGGTAAAAACTGGTCTGGGGTATCATGCTGAACAATATCAAGCCGTTGCACCTCCTGCTGACTACGTTACCATCCATGAACCAAGCTTCAATCTTGTAAGGCCCCAAACCCGGGAGGCCTCACTTATTGGATTTACTCATTCACAAGCAGTTCTTAAACATGAATATCAGATAACGCAGCGGAAATTTCATTTAAACATAACTTAATCGTTGTTCATACATGCGGAAGCGTAAACATAGTTTAAAACATATTTACATCATAACTAAACATAACGAGATGCCAGTCTTCAAAAGCAGTCGGGTAACTCTTCATCTCTAGCCAAGCATCACCGTCCATCCTCAGAACCTACCTTAACCTGAATGTGTACACTTAAAAACGTCAGCTACGCTGGTGAGTTCTAGTTTTCGTTCGTTTTAAGAAATGGTTCATCATTCAAACATTCAATAGGGTTTAACATTCGTATAAGAAAAACAGGGCCTTTCATTCGTAAACCTTCGCATATTTAAACACAATCATTTGTTTAAAACATTAACATTCATTTAAGTCATACATTATTATCTAAATCTGTATCGTTACGCGTCTCTATGTCCCCGTAGGAACCTTTAATGTTGTGGGCAACCGTTACGTATCGCCGTCATTGCCACAACCATACACTACGTGGGTCAACCGTTACGTATCGCCGTCATTGCCCAACCCTTCAATGCGTGGGGTCAACCGTTACGTATCGCCGTCATTGCCCAACACGCATCTTTCCTTTGGAAATCAACCGTTACGTATCGCCGTCATTGATTTCCCATTACCTCGTTCGCTTAGGATGATCGTCATCACCCGAGTAACCGTCGTTACTCCCATACCAGTTGTACAACATCAAAACCATTGACATGCCACAAAGACATTGCCCATGTTGTTCTTGTGGTAACTATGGCTCGCTGTCTATAATCTACCACAAGGCTGGGAATCTCGTTCCCAGACTTCATTCGTCAATTCCATTCATTCGACAGATTAGATTTGTAATGACTTCTTTAAAACCTTTGCCCCTTTTTGTTTTCTTTTCATAAAACCTTTCCTTCACTTTCAAAACCCTTTACCTTTTCATTAAACCATTTCTTTATAACATTCGTTCGTAAACATTCCGTTCATAAACTTTCTTTCCATAAACCCTTCGTTCCAAATCATTTCCTTTCGTAAACGTAGTTTCATAAACATCATTTTATAAAACATCATTTCATAAAACATCATTTCATACGTGTACACACCAGCCCGAAAACATTATATAAAAACATTTAAAAGAGGGCTTCTAGAACTCACCTTATATGCTAGTCTCGGTTGTCCTAATCAAGGTCCAATGACTTCACGTACGATCTGAATTGAGTAGTTACATACACATCAGACCATTACCGACTCTAACGGTTTAACCATTCTAAACATACTAATCTCTACTCAACAGCTTGATGTCTGCGCACATAGCAAGTGCGCAGACCCTGCTGCCTACGCACTTAGCAAGTGCGCAGACTCTGCCTCCTGTGCACTTAGCAAGTGCACAGGTCACTCCTCCTGCACACTTAGCAAGTGCGCAGGTCACTTCTCCTGCGCACTTAGCAAGTGCGCAGGTCCTTCCTCCTGCGCACTTAGCAAGTGCGCAGGTTCCTCCTCCTGCGCACTTAGCAAGTGCGCAGGACCTGCTCCGTGCGCACTTAGCAAGTGCGCACGACCTGTTCTTCGCGAAAACCCTAACTTCGCATTCGGTTGTGTCAAATCTTCAACCTTCTTTGTTCAAAACAACCGTTTTCCATTGTCGATACTAAACCTAAGCTTATTCTTAAGTTTCATCCACAAAAACGTTCGATTTTCACCCAAAACCCGAAAAACCCAAAACGAACTAAAAACTCAGATTTAGCTCGAATGGTTACCTGGATGACGATTCCGCTTTGGAGGTTCTCTTCACGAGTGCAGGAGACACGAGCGGGTGCAATCTTGTGCGATTCCGACACTTTCTCTCACTACGGTTTTCTCTCTCTAGAACTGTAAGGAGGAGAAGTGAAGAGGCTTTTTGCTATTTATAGGGGAGACCTCCCCAAGCCCGGTTCGCGACTGACCCGGCCCGACTTCGTCCCGCTTGAACTCGCTAACTTTATTTTTTCGACATTTTGGGATGTTACAAGTCTACCCCCCTTATAATAGGTTTTGTCCCCGAAACCTATCATAAGTCAAATAATTGAGGGTACGACTCCCTCATTTCCGCCTCCGTTTCCCATGTAGCCTCCGATCCCTTTCGGTGCCTCCATTGGACTTTAACCAATTGGATAACTTTACTACGTAAACGTTTCTCCTTCCGATCAAGGATGGCCACGGGTTCTTCGATGTAATTAAGGCTGTTGTCGACCTCGATGTCAGTAAGTGGTACGTGAGCCGATTCATCCGCCAAACACTTTCACAAGTGTGATACATGGAAGGTAGGATGAATCTCACTTAACTCGTCAGGCAACTCCAACCGGTAAGCGACTTCACCAACCCGCGCCATTATCCTGAACGGTCCGACAAACCTCGGACTTAACTTTCCTCTCTTTCTGAATCGAATGATTCCCTTCCAGGGGGATACTTTCAGCATTACCCTGTCCCCAACATCAAACTCAATAGGCCTTCGTCGTTTATCCGCGTAGGATTTCTGACGATCTTGTGCGGCCTTCATTCGAGCTTTGATTTGATCAAACCTTTCTGATGTTTCTTTTATAACTTCGAGACTTCCCAATTACTTCTGTCCAATCTCACCCCAACAAACCGGGGTCCTACATCTTCTACCATACAACATTTCGTAAGGCAGCATGCCTATCGTCGTGTGATGACTATTATTGTAGGAGAATTCAGCTAACGGCAGATGGCTGTCCCAACTGCCACCGAAGTCAATAATACAAGCACGGAGCATATCCTCCAATGTCTGAATGGTCCTTTCGGACTGACCATCCGTTTGTGGGTGGTATGCCGTGCTGATATTCAGCCTCGTGCCCATCGACTCGTGAAATCTTTTCCAGAACCTCGATGTGAATCGTGTGTCCCGGTCAGATACGATCGTCAAGGGCATCCCATGCCGCGCTACTACTTCGTTGATAAATACCTCCGCTAACCTTTCCGACGAGAACGTCTCGCGAATAGGTAGGAAATAAGCACTCTTTGTTAATCGGTCCACAATTACCCAAATGGTGTCATGACCTTTAGCTGTGCGAGGTAGCTTGGTTATGAAGTCCATGGTAATGTGTTCCCACTTCCATTCTGGTATATCAAGTGGTTGAATCTTTCCATACGGTTTCTGGTGTTCAGCCTTTACTTGCGAGCAAGTCAAGCACTTGCTTACATACTTCGTCACATCACATTTCATTCCAGGCCACCATTAGTCCTTCTTCAGGTCTTGGTACATTTTGTTGGTACCAGGATGGATAGAGTAACGAGACTTATGAGCCTCATCCAAGATTTTGGTTCTAAGCTCGCCACCCATAGGTATCCATACCCGTCCATAACGCGTTCTAACACCAAGGGTGTTATATTCCAACTTGTCCCGTTGATAGATTCTTATGTAGTCTTGACTATACCTCTCTTGTTCTTGATAGACGTTATCTTTTTCAGCATCGTACATCCCTAGTCGGTCTTTCACATCTAACCGTTAGGGTTCTTATATCGTCATTCTATGTGAAATGTCTTATCAAACTCGGAGTCGTCCACAGAAGACTCCATGGCCATAATTTCCACTCCTCGTTAAGGTTATCTACCTTGCCATCTGGACGGTTACTATCGATCGTCTCTCGACTATTTGGATCATTGTGTATACCTCATAAGCTGTCCATGGTGCATTCGTCCTTGAAGGACCATACCATGCCATTCTCGAATGAATCATACCATGCAGTTCTCGAATGAATCATACCATCCCGAATGATTCCTACTATCAAGTTCTTGAAGGTACCGTACCATCTTATTCCCGAAGGAACCACATCGTCTCGTTCCCTAAGGAACCGTATCGCTTCGTCCCCTAAGGAACCGTATCGCTTCGTTCCCTAAGGAACCGTATCGCTTCGTTCCCGTAGGAACCATATCGCTTCGTTCCCGTAGGAACCGTATCGCTTCGTCCCCGTAGGAACCGTATCACTTCGTTCCCGTAGGAACCATATCGCTTCCTTCCCGTTGGAACCGTATCAGGTATCCCCCAAACATATGAGGTATCCCTTATCACACTCAACTTGTCGGGAAGGTATTCATTCAGATGGAACACTAGTCGCTCGAACTTTTCATTCATATTTTCATACACAATCTCCTTCTAGTCTATCTTTCAAGCGTACTTGTCAGGTTTTACATTTCACATCATCAATTTATGGTACCCCTTCTTCTGTCATACCCTTTGACGGTCTTAGGGATGGGCATCCCATCTGACAGACAATAAATATTCTCTAGCTACTCGTTTCCATTAGCCTTTTCTGCATGCATTTCTTCTAAAGTCACATTCGTTGGTCTTACTATGGATAAATGACACGTACGATGACACTTGTACTTTCATTTCCTTTCTAGTTTCAATGGGTCCCTCAATGGCTTTCCAATTCTAGCAACCCTCGCGGCTATTGATTAGACTCAGCCCTAGTAGAGCGTTCTCTGAGTCGCCTTTAATTTCTTCTTAGTGCCACTGCCTTACTTCACATTGTTGGTCAAAACTTGTCTTTCACATTCATTCTAGACCAACAATCCTTGGGTCAGATCTGGTTTGATTTGGTTTAGTCTGCACGCCCTAATTAACATCGTGGTTCCCGTCTCTTGTTGTTGTTGGTATACCTATTTTCTCGTTTCAGCAGATACTCTTATTAGTTGTCTTGGATTGTCTTCTACATAGAAAGATGCCATTTGTGCATTCATGCACTCATATATTCTTTGGACATACACTTGTGTGGTTATTTCCTTCGTGCTCATGCATACTTCAACAGTAGACCGATTCTTATTCACCATAACGTTTTTGTGCTAAGCGTAGTCCACCCTAGCTCCTTGGCATCCTTCATACGTATGCTCGTCTGACTTAGGTAAACCGAAGTTTCATTCCTCCTTATCTTGTCCGTGGCTCGTACTCGTTGACATCATTCACCTTTGTAAGGTATACCATCTCTGACATCGTTACTATTACTAATGATGTTCATCAATCTCTTTAAATCGCTACTCGTGTGACTAACATCTCGTAGTCGTGGTTGAGTAATTGGATCAACTCTGATACGTAAGCATTAATCAACACCATAAAATTCGCTATCATGCACGTGCACCTGTAAATTCACAATTTCGCGGATCCAAACGAAATTGCCAATTTACCTTACTCGAGCATTCTAGTTCCTCTTATAACACTTCATAATACTTGCGTCTCTTCAAAGTTGAGATTTTGTCCCGGTATACTCCTCGACACTTCTTACCACTTCCGCGCTAAGTCCACACAACAGAGGACATCTCGCATCACACTCGTACGGTCTCATGCGCACTACCTTCCGGTTCCGCAAGAACACTTGCCTCTTTACTATAAACTTGGTGGGCGGGAATCCTACCGTGTTGTCCGGTACCACTCCCACCACGCCTTCCGCCTATTTTACTCTCCATTACGTTCTAAAAGACAAGGAATCCAATGTCATCACGCTAGTTAACAAATAAAATTCAACAAGTACTGTAAGATGTTAATATACACTGGCCATCTGTAATTAACCATTACACTACCTTTCGATTTCTATTTGACCACCTTTGTGATTCTATCAGAACACAAGTCCTTACTTAACCTCTTCTAAGGTATACTATATATGTAAATACATATACTACCTTCATACCTCATGCTTTGGCTCGAGTTACCCGTACTGGCATCCGCTTTCGGTCCCATTCAGAGTTTAAGTTCAGACACTGGGGGTGTCCGAATCTCTCAAACTATTGCTCTGATACCAACTTGTAAGGCCCCAAACCCGGGAGGCCTCACTTATTGGATTTACTCATTCACAAGCAGTTCTTAAACATGAATATCAGATAACGCAGCGGAAATTTCATTTAAACATAACTTAATCGTTGTTCATACATGCGGAAGCGTAAACATAGTTTAAAACATATTTACATCATAACTAAACATAACGGGATGCCAGTCTTCAAAAGCAGTCGGGTAACTCTTCATCTCTAGCCAAGCATCACCGTCCATCCTCAGAACCTACCTTAACCTGAATGTGTACACTTAAAAACGTCAGCTACGCTGGTGAGTTCTAGTTTTCGTTCGTTTTAAGAAATGGTTCATCATTCAAACATTCAATAGGGTTTAACATTCGTATAAGAAAAACAGGGCCTTTCATTCGTAAACCTTCGCATATTTAAACATAATCATTTGTTTAAAACATTAACATTCATTTAAGTCATACATTATTATCTAAATCTGTATCGTTACGCGTCTCTATGTCCCCGTAGGAACCTTTAATGTTGTGGGCAACCGTTACGTATCGCTGTCATTGCCACAACCATACACTACGTGGGTCAACCGTTACGTATCGCCGTCATTGCCCAACCCTTAAATGCGTGGGGTCAACCGTTACGTATCGCCGTCATTGCCCAACACGCATCTTTCCTTTGGAAATCAACCGTTACGTATCGCCGTCATTGATTTCCCATTACCTCGTTCGCTTAGGATGATCGTCATCACCCGAGTAACCGTCGTTACTCCCATACCAGTTGTACAACATCAAAACCATTGACATGCCACAAAGACATTGCCCATGTTGTTCTTGTGGTAACTATGGCTCGCTGTCCATAATCTACCACAAGGCTGGGAATCTCGTTCCCAGACTTCATTCGTCAATTCCATTCATTCGACAGATTAGATTTGTAATGACTTCTTTAAAACCTTTGCCCCTTTTTGTTTTCTTTTCATAAAACCTTTCCTTCACTTTCAAAACCCTTTACCTTTTCATTAAACCATTTCTTTATAACATTCGTTCGTAAACATTCCGTTCATAAACTTTCTTTCCATAAACCCTTCGTTCCAAATCATTTCCTTTCTTAAACGTAGTTTCATAAACATCATTTTATAAAACATCATTTCATAAAACATCATTTCATACGTGTACACACCAGCCCGAAAACATTATATAAAAACATTTAAAAGAGGGCTTCTAGAACTCACCTTATATGCTAGTCTCGGTTGTCCTAATCAAGGTCCAACGACTTCACGTACGATCTGAATTGAGTAGTTACATACACATCAGACCATTACCGACTCTAACGGTTTAACCATTCTAAACATACTAATCTCTACTCAACAGCCTGATGTCTGCGCACATAGCAAGTGCGCAGACTCTGCTGCCTGCGCACTTAGCAAGTGCGCAGACTCTGCCTCCTGCGCACTTAGCAAGTGCGCAGGTCACTCCTCCTGCGCACTTAGCAAGTGCGCAGGTTACTTCTCCTGCGCACTTAGCAAGTGCGCAGGTCCTTCCTCCTGCGCACTTAGCAAGTGCGCAGGTTCCTCCTCCTGCGCACTTAGCAAGTGCGCAGGACCTGCTCCGTGCGCACTTAGCAAGTGCGCACGACCTGTTCTTCGCGAAAACCCTAACTTCGCATTCGGTTGTGTCAAATCTTCAACCTTCTTTGTTCAAAACAACCGTTTTCCATTGTAGATACTAAACCTAAGCTTATTCTTAAGTTTCATCCACAAAAACGTTCGATTTTCATCCAAAACCCGAAAAACCCAAAACGAACTAAAAACTCAGATTTAGCTCGAATGGTTACCTGGATGACGATTCCGCTTTGGAGATTCTATTCACGAGTGCAGGAGACACGAGCGGGTGCAATCTTGTGCGATTCCGACACTTTCTCTCTACGGTTTTCTCTCTCTAGAACTGTAAGGAGGAGAAGTGAAGAGGCTTTTTGCTATTTATAGGGGAGACCTCCCCAAGCCCGGTTCGCGACTGACCCGGCCCGACTTCGTCCCGCTTGAACTCGCTAACTTTATTTTTTCGACATTTTGGGATGTTACAAATCTCTCAAATCTTGAAAAGGCCAACTGAGATGTTGATCCTTCAAGACATGAACCACTGGTGCAAGAATACACTACCTCGTCAGAATCTGAGTCAACTTGCTCAGAGCCCAATAAAACTGAGGAGGTCTCATCGCCAGTACAAGTACCAGAACCGCCTGTTCTTGAAGTCATTCAAACAAGTACTCCTGCTCCTTTACCAGCTGCTTCGGTTCCTATGCCTTTCAACCAAATCAAAATTAGTTATCCTCCAGAAGGAAGAAAGCTAAATGTTGAAAAAGGGGCAGTCTTCAACCTCAAAGCCTCAGAGAAAGGTGTTTGACATATGTCATGCGCCTGGAGAAAGAGTTCCACATGTTCAAAAGACATTGGAAGAAGCCACCTTTGAGCACAACAAAGCTCAACCATGGAACTTTAAAGACATATTCACAAGAAAGGACTATGTTTACCTTTCAAGGGACAAACTAGCCAAATCATGCTTTGTCTGTGGAAAATACAACCACACTGCCAGCACCTGCTTCTACTACCTTCAGTAGCAAAGAAACCTCAAGCAACATGCTTTTGAGAAGACAAAGAAGAACAAACAGGTAAGAAGGTTTGAAGCCAAGACAACTCAATTCAGAAACTCTCTTTCTCCACCAAGGGAGCAGTTGTCAAAACCTCAACAATCTTGCATCATCTGTGGTGAATCAGACCACTTTACTGCAAATTATAAGTTTAATCATTTCAATCAGATTCTTCTTCCAACCCCAATTATACAAAAGCCTATCAATAAGGTGAAGAGGGATAGGCATACGTCTGTTCTTAAACCTTCAACAGCCAACAAAACTGCTGCTGATCGAGTAAAGCCCAAGCAACCAAAAGGAAAGCCTTCAGCAGTAACAAAGTCTGCAGCTGCTCAAGTAAAACCATCAGCAGCAACAAAATCTGCCGCTGATAAGTCAAAGTCCTCAGATGCAGCTTCTGCTGCTGAAAAGGCAAAGAGAGCTGGAAAACCTCCAACTCAACAATGGAAGGCAAAGAAACCACCAAGCATCATCATTAGTTCAGTTGAATGCGTCTATCCTTTGTTGTAAATGTGTCTGTCCTTTGTTGTAAATAAAAGTTATATATCAGCAGCAGATGAGTTAACTGCTGATAGATTTAATCTTCAGCAGCAAAAGATTTGCAGCTGACTGCTTTAAGTTATCAGCAGGAACAGGTTTCCTGCGGATTTCTTTAAGACTGTCAGCAGCAACATCCTTGCTGCGGATTATTCAATCCATCAGCAGCAGATAAGTTTGCTGCTTACAGACTTAACCTTCCGCAGCAACCAAGGTTGCAGCGGACATGCTTATTCATCCACAGCAACCAAGTTTGCTGCTGATGGGTAAATTTAAGTCCAAATTAACTTTTAACCGCTGTAAAAATCAACGTCAGTCTTTACCATGACTGCCTTGGTGTATTACAGCTGTAACAGTAAAAGGTGAATTGGGTTGTACTGTATAAGTCATTTTGCTTTTTCTCTCTTCTGCCGTTATAAGAACAAATCAAATTTCCTTACCACCTCTTCACCTTCAATTTCACCCTAAACCCACATCACTTTCTCTCAAGTCCCCACCATATTCAAGCCCTTCATCTTTAAAACATTCAAAGCCTCCCATATTCTAACCTTCCCTCCAAATCAAACAACAATGGTAGGCATCAATAACCCTGATGATAAGTTCTCCCCATACCACAACCTTACAACATATCTTACCAAAGGAAAGAAATCCGAAGGATTTAATGATATGATCGACTTCTTATGTCGATCAAAAATCTACTTTGCCCTCACAACCAACCCTACCATATATATCCCTCATATGGAGGATTTTTGGAGTACCATCGTCTACTCAACCGAACAGGGGATTCCCCAAATTAAAGCCAAAGTAGACGGCAAGGATATCACCATCTTAGAAGCCACACTAAGAAAACATCTTAAGCTTCAAGATGAGGGAGCATCCATCTCATACTCGAAGGACGAATACATGAGGACCTTTGTATCCATTGGATACACTGGAAATCAGACCGAGTATACGATCGAGAAGGCGCTGATGGGCCCTCCATGGAAGTATCTTTGCCACACTCTTCTCCAATGCATATCCCAGAAGAGGAGTGGATGGCATCAGGTGAGCTCCGCACTTGCCTCCGCCTTCCATGGTATGGTCACTAACCAAGACTTCAACTTTGCACACCTCATCTTTAAGGGTTTGAGATATAACCTTCAAGGGGGTGCAAAGCAACAATTTTTTATGTACCCAAGATTATTGCCGGAAGTTTTCAATCAAGAACTAAAAGAACTTTCAAAACCTGCAAGAATCTACATCATGTTGGGACATAAAAATAATATTTTTCAAAGCATGAGAACTGTTTCCAAAAAGTTCTCAGGGGTCAATGTTCCATTGTTATCTACAATGCTGAACATACAGAGTACCCCGGGTGATAGTTCAGCAATCCCAGTTGATACTGATCCCACACCCTCCACCTCACATCCTGAACAACAGTCTGCTTCTACCATTCGAACCCCTGTGCATATTACTAAGGATGCACAGGCACAAAAATTACTTACACCTCTTTTGGATGTTATCGTTCAACCGGAACATAGGGCCCCGGTTGCAATGACATATACTAGGAAAAGGGGCAAGAAAAATCCTTCTTCTCTTGCCTCCAAGGCCCAAACCCAACCTAACAGCCCTCACTCAGAATCACAACATTCTGGTGAGAATATCATAAGGGACAGCCACATTATTAGGGAGACTCCTTTGGATGTCTCTCTATTAGGATCAGGATCACTTCCCGGATCCATAGAACAGCCCCCTGAGCCTTTCCTTTCTCTTCTGAACTTAAGTGTTGAGAAACCTGATCAAGATGATGTACCTTCTCCAACTACCACTATCTCGGAGGTACTGATTGATCTTGCTTCCAACACACCCAACCCAAGTTCTACTACCCTGAAGGTCCACTCTAGGAGTTATGAAAGAGTGGATGTGGAAGAGGCTGTCACTACTGCTGGTCCATTAAATGACCAGGAGGACAGTGACAACATTGCTAAGACCTTAACCACGGCAACTCACAGTGAGGACGCTTCCTTGGAAACTCCCCTCACTGAGAGGAATCCCAGGTGCCAAGAAACCATGGGTGATGGGGATGAAGAGGCTAGACCTAAGGCCCCATCTGGATCCAAGGATTCCACAACTGTGGATGAGGACAGACTGAAACTTCATAACTTGGAATTGACGGCCAGGGTGGCTATGCTAGAGGCTGAAGTGTCCAAACTAAGACACCAAGTCTCTATGCATGAAGCCCATAAATGCCCAACTTTACCTACTCCCTCCCTTGTATCAGTGGGCACCCAAACTGATGCTTATTTGTCCACTGATGCAACCAAAAAGGGGGAGATGGTCCTAATGGAGGAAGACTCAGACAGTCTTGACGACTGGATTCAAGAGTAGGCTGTATTTCAAAGCACACTTTTCAAGCCAGCTTTTGTACAGGTTCATGACTTGCCAGCTTCAGATAACGAAGAAGAAGAGACATCTGAAGACTGGAAGTTAGTCGGCAGGGCTGTTGATGAGATGCTGAATGATGCCGAAGACACAGAACAAACATATACATCTTTCAGCATCATCCCTGAAGCAGCAGCCATCATAAGTTACTCCACTGCCCCCCAATTTCTACTGACTTCAACATAGCTAGAGTTTGATACAATACTAGCTTGGGGGTATGATGGAAAGTCTGAGAGGTTCTGGATTGGTTGGGAGTTTGGCGGAGTAGAAGAGCTAAACTGGGACTTTCTCAACATCATCCAAGTCCTTCACCTATACCATCTACAATGCATCAACAACTCAACGGACCTCTCAGCAGAACTTGCCATTGGCAGGTTCTATGACTTGATGGAGGATAATCTACCCAACTTTCAAAGACAAATACAAGCAGCAAAAAGGGTAGCCTATCCTGAATCTTCAACAGCAGCAGAAAGAAGACTGTCTCCTAGAAGACTTGAAATAATAAGGAGCAGTCTTCTCACTGAAGAAGAAGTTCTGTGCTGGAGAAGATTCCTGTACAATAAAATGGTCAGGGGTGTCGAAGTGCAAGGATGGACAAGCACCGACTCCCATGACTTTACCTTCTTCCTGAGCAATGGATCTTCTCTAACAGTCAACATCAAGGAGATCTTGCTCCTACCTTCAGCCTTTTTGCACAAGGTCTTTGAGCTCAAATCACTCATCTTCAATGTCAACTCCTTAGAAAGTCAAGAAATGATCAAGATCATCAAGGCTTCTTTGTACAAGGAGGAATCTGGATCTGACTCAGACCTATCCTTTCTCTCTTCTCCAACAGTCAGACTGAACACAGAAGAAGAATCAAAAAGAAGAGAAGAGGAAAAGATGAAAGAAGCATGGAAGGATGTGACAGGTATGGAATGGGAAGAAGATGAAGTCAGTTCCCCTACCTTATCCATTCCCCAAATTGCCAATGAAGCTGAAGCTGAGATTCCAACAGTAGCACCATCATCTGCTGTTGTGATCAGTGAAGCCGAAGCAGAGGCATCCAACAAAGATAAGGGAAAGGAAATTATGACCGAAGAAGACGAAGAGAGGTTGCAAAGAGAAAAGAAAGAGAAAGAAGAAAGAAAAAGAAGAAGAGAAGAAGAGGAGATGGCTGAAACAAAGAAAGCTCAAGATAGACTCACAACCATTCTCCTCAGAGAACAACAAATCCAGATGTATGCAAAACAGTTGGATGAGCTCAAAGTAAAGATTCCTGCAGTTTATCAGATTGAAGAAGATGAAGCTCTTGCTCTTCAACTGCAGGAACAATTTGACAAGGAAGAAGAAGAACTAGAGAAGAAGAAGAAGAAGGAAGAGGCTAAGTTCAGAATAACTGATTCTGAACTAGCCAAAGAAATGAGAGAGGAGTGGGTAAAGGCTCTAGTTTCTCAAGGTGAGGATGCAGACTACCTTGAGAAACTATCAAACAAAGAAATTTACATAGCCTTCATGGGTCAGCAGGGTCAATTGGCAAAGAAGAAGAAGGCTGAAGAAGAAGAAAAAGCCAAACAAAAGTCCAACAAGACCATTGCCTTTAATAAAAGGACCCATGAAGAAAGGAAGATCATGATTGACTTCCTTAAGGATAAAGGAGAGAGTGGAAAGAGGCTAGGTCCCATGAATTTCATGAACCTGCAAGTCCTCTATTTCAAAGTCAAGAATGATGAAGAAGAAATATTGGAGAAGAAAGGCTCCAAAAAAAGGGTAAACATTCAAGAAGAAGAAAGAAAATCAAAGAAACCCAAGCCTTCTCTCTCACCCAACACTTCCTCAATCCAACAACCTTCCACTCTCCTTCCTAGACCTCCCTCCTCTCCTCCCTCAAAGTCCAAATCCTCACACCCAGCTCCTACTTATCAACAACCTCCCAAAAAGAAAAACAAACCCACTTCCAAACCAGAAGACTCAAGAGAAATAATCAGATGGTCATACAGCCCTCAAAACCAATGGTTTGAAGTGTTTAGGGGGAGGTCAGAACCTAAAAGATCAATCTATATATCTGTTGATGAGGTACTGCAGCTTCCAGATTCTGATCTAAGAAGAATGATAGAGCTGGGTGAATCCTCTGAGCCTGAGAATGAAGGTGGGAGACATCTATTGCTGGCAATCAGACATTACTTCAACCCTAACAAAAATGAAATCATTGATGTCAAACCTCTTCAATCCCACTCTCCATTCATCAGCTGGTCCTACAATGCTGAGAAGAATGAATTCACTCTGACAGATGTTAAAGGACAGAAGATGAGGTGTTCAAGCAAAGCTATCTTCAAAATGGCAAGCAAAGACATCAAGACTCTATCTGAGCTTCCTCTTAACAATCTCAGCATGGACCAGAGAGGATATGAGGTTGAAAGGATAGTCAGAAATATGAAAAAGCTTCTGCAACAAAGGGAGTAAGAGAATTTTGGTAGTATCAGTCTAGGGGGAGTTCGTAGAAAAAAAGACTAATGGCTACAAAATTCTCTAAGTACAGATGCTGCTGATCTCAGAGTTTGCTGCTGACCAACAAACTGCTGCAGACAAGCTTAACTGCTGCGGATACTTGTTCTCCTGATGAAGAACAAATCTATTGTGGATAGCCTTATCTGCTGAAGACCAAAGTTGCTGCGGATAAGCTTCTCAGCAGCATCAACACTTGATCCTGCTGACAGGCAAATCATCAGCAGCTTTGGATGGTCACATCTTGCTGCTGATCCTCATATTTGCTGCTGATAGCCGTGTGTCTTGAAGACAAATTGTTGCAGCTGACTATCCATGCCAAGCGTCACTGACAACTTTATGCAAAAGCAACTGACACACTCAAAGCAGAAGGAACCTCAATGGCACAACCAATGAAAGACAACAATGCTCTTCTCCAAGCATGCAAGCAATAATGCATAAAGAAGACGCTTCAATAAAGTTAACTAGTTTTAGACTAAACGTGTAATAGTTAGCTATATACAAAAGATCAACGGTCTGTGTTAGATCTGATCCTTAGAATCAAGGGTCTGTCTTGATTCTAAGTGAGTATAAAAACTGTGTAAACACTTCATTGTAAGTGTGATTTTTGATTGAGTTTCATTTGTAATCGTTTATCTGCAAAAGCTTAATACAACAGTGTTCTTAAAAGTATTCTTTCTGTTTACTCGATTATACTTGTGTAGTTGTTATTGTTTCCGCCAATTTCAACTAAGAACAGAACCATCTTGTACTTTCACGATCCTACACAAGCCCAAACACCCTTCGTCCCCAAATCACACCAGTAATCCTAGCCCTTCAATTGGCTTGATTGAGCGGACGATTGAAGCCGATTCATGCGGCTTTTGATCGTGGGACTGAGACAAACTTATTGGAAAAAGAATTACCTGAAATGGTTGCGTGTAAGAAGAGAACGACAGGACGACACAGAGACGTGTTCTTTAGTTGATCTGGGTGGTTCACAGATGGAATTGGACGCGATTAAGAGTGTAGGGAGCTTGCAATGATTTTGTGAACGATTACAGGGTACTATTTATAGTTGATTTGCACTGCATTGATCGATCGAGTAAATGATCGTGAGTGGGGGTTTCGGTTACGAATTCGTCCTTGATTAGCTAATGAAAACCCAATTAACTTCGAGGAGTCGATCGATTAGTTGGTTTAAACGTGTAGCCGTTTTCAATTTCGAAGGAAAATATCTCATGGACGAGTTTGGGATTAAAGCTTGAAAATCGGTGGTTTGCGTGTTTCGAACCTGTGACCGGTTTGAGGAGGGGAAGGTTTGGGGATTTAGCAGAACAGGTCCCTCTAGATTCAGGATGTTATTATTTCATGTAAAAACTTGTTTTCAATTGAAATCAAAGTTTCAGAAATTACAATTTGAACCCTGGACATTTATAAAACATAAAATTATTATACCTTATAACATTTTTTATAAAATGTAATAAATCATTATGTTATAATTAAATGTTATAAATACAAAATGTAGTCTATTAAATAAAATTAATTCTTATTTTTATTAAAATAACATAAACTTTTATAAACCCTAGTTTTATAGAATTTATAGTTTAGGTTTTATATATTTGTGTGTATATATATATATATATATATATATATATAGTTTTAGAAAATACCTTAGCATATATATATGTTTATTTCATAGAATAATCAATTATTTACATAATATTTTATATAAATGTTTTTTATTTTTTTTGAATTTGAAGTAATGCACTCAATGTATGTATGTATGCATGTACACTCATGAAATGTAATGGATAAATAGGATACTTTCATAGATGCAAATCATATAATAATTAAATTACAAGTGCCGGAATAGTTAAAATAAATGCCGTAAATTCCTGGGGATTACAGTCTCCCACACTTTAAGAAATTTCGTCCCGAAATTGATTAGGAAGAGTCTAGGAAACAAGTGTGGGTATTTAGCCTTCATTTGATCCTCACGTTCCCAAGTGAACTCAGGGCTATGTTTGGATTCCCACCGAACCTTAACGATCGGAATGCGACTTCGCTTGAGCTGCTTAACTTCTCGGTCCATAATCTCCACGGGTTTCTCCACGAACTGCATTTGACTCGTCAATGTGAACCTCGTCAAGTGGTATGTGGAGATTTTCGTCAGCTAAGTATTTATTTAGGTTCGAGACATGAAATGTCGGATGAACGTTGCTGAGTCGTTCAGGTAGATCCAACTTGTAGGCTACCCTCCCAACCCGCTCAAGGATTTTAAAAGGACCTACGAATCTTGGTGCAAGTTTTCCCTTCTTTCCAAAATGAAGCACGCCTTTCCAAGGGAATACCCTGAGAAAAACCAGATCGCCAACTTGAAATTCCAAGGGTTTTCGACGTTTGTTGGCATAGCTCTTTTGCCGACTCCTTGCTACTTGAAGGTTGTCACGGATTAACATGATCTTGTCGGAAGTTTCCTGAATGAGTTCGGGACCAGTGATTTGTGCTTCACCATTATCGGTCAACAGATGGGAGAACGACACTTCCAACCATAAAGTGCTTCGAAAGGATCCATGTCAATGCTCGTGTGATAGCTATTGTTATACGAGAACTCAACTAAGGGTAGATGTAAATCCCAATTTCCCTTGAAGTCAATGACACAGGCTCTAAGCATATCTTCGAGGGTTTGAATTGTTCTTTCGGATTGACCATCAGTTTGCGGATGGTAAGCCGTACTAAGATTCAGCTGAGTACCCAAAGCTGATTGCAAAGATTGCAAGAAACGAGAAGTGAATCGTCCATCGCGATCAGAAATAATGTTTAGAGGCACAACATGACGACTAACAATCTCATCAATATAGATTCGAGCCAATTTCTCGACTCGAGAGTCTTCACGAATGGGTAGGAAATGAGCTGATTTTGTCAAACGATTGACGATTACCCAAATACTATCACGACCACGAGATGTATGCGGGAGTTTGGTTATAAAGTCCATAGCAATACACTCCCATTTCCACATGGGAATCTCAGGTTGTTCAAGTAAGCCAGATGTACACTGGTGTTTGACCTTAACCTTCAAGCATGTAAGGCACTTGGACACGTATAGAGCAATGTCCTTTTTCATACCAAGCCACCAATATTGGGTACGGAGGTCCTTGTACATTTTATCCACACAAGGATGCACAAAATAACGAGTCTTGTGAGTCTCGTTCATGATAAAGGTACGAAGATTGTCACGGTCCGGAATCCAGATACACTTCAGGAAGAAGTAACCCATTGGGTTTGGTTTCATGTTGGAGTTCAGCACCACATGACATTTCATTATACATGTTTCCTTCAGTGATTGAAAGATGTTGTGCTTCAAAGATGCGAGTTTGAATGTCATTCTGGATTTGAATGTTGTGGATCTTGATAGATTCTTTACGACTAAGAGCATCGGCTATGACGTTCGCCTTACCAGGATGGTAACGAATATCGCAGTCGTAGTCGTTTAGAAGTTCAACCCAACGCCTTTACCTCATGATGAGTTCTTTTTGATTGAAAATGTGCTGGACACTCTTATGGTCGGTGTAAACCACACACTTGGTACCATATAAGTAGTGTCTCCAAATTTTGAGAGCAAATACGACTGCACCCAGCTCCAGATCGTGCGTCGTATAATTCTTCTCATAGCAATCACTTTACCTCGTTGCATTAGAACACAACCAAAGCCTAAGTGGGAAGCATCATAGTAAACGACAAAGTCCTCGGTTCCCTCGGGAAGAGTGAAGATAGGAGCCTCACACAGCTTTTGATTCAGGGTTTGAAAGGCTTCCTCTTGTTTTGGTCCCCACTCGTAGGGCTTGCCTTTATGTGTTAAAGTTGTGAGTGGCACCGCGATCTTTGAAAAGTTCGATATGAAACGACGATAATAGCCCGCTAAGCCAAGAAACGAGCGGACTTCTGTAGGGGTCTTTGGGGCTTGCTAGTTCTTCACCGATTCAATCTTAGCGGGATCCATGTGAATACCCTTCTCGTTGACTATATGACCTAGGAATTGGACTTTCTTTAGCCAAAATTCACACTTGGAGAACTTGGCATATAATTGCTCCTTCTTCAAGAGATCCAAAACCAAACGCAAGTGTTCTTCGTGCTCCGCTTTTGTTTTGGAATATATAAGAATATCGTCAATGAAGACGATCATGAACATGTCCAAGTACGGTTTACACACGCGTTTCATAAGATCCATGAATACCGCGGGTGTGTTGGTTAGTCCGAAGGGCATAACCATGAACTCGTAATGACCGTATCTTGTGCGAAAAGCTATTTTTGGGATATCGGATTCAAGGACTCATGACTGGTGATAACCAGAACGAAGATCGATCTTTGAGAAATAAGTCGAGCCTTGAAGTTAATCAAACAAATCATCAATCCTCGGAAGTGGATAACGGTTCTTCACAGTAAGCTTGTTGAGTTCCCGGTAGTCGATGCATATCCGGAAAGAACCATCCTCCTTCTTGACAAATAAGACGGGTGCTCCCCAAGGAGAAACACTAGGGCGTATAAATCCTTTTTCATAAAGTTCTCGAAGCTAGCTTGAAAGGTCTTGCATCTCTGATGGTGCAAGACGATATGGTGACTTAGCCACGGGATTTGCTCCTGGCACTAGGTCAATACTGAATTCAACATGACGTGCGGGAAGAAGGCCGGGTAAGTCTTCAGGAAATACTTCTGGAAAGTCTTTGATCACGGGGATATCTTGGAGGTCTTTGTCTTTTTCCTTTCTGCTCCACAGTATGTGCCAAGAATGCCACACAGTTTTTCCGTAAGTACTTCTATGCGGTAGTGCAAGACATAAGCTTGAGCCCTTTCGACGGCTTCTCACCATAAATGTTCAAAATGACGCCCGAGTCAAGAGGGATACGAATATACTTGTTAAAGAACACGACTTCAGCATGATGCTTGGTCAGCCAATCCATGCCTACTATAACGTGGAAACCTCCGAGAGCCATAGGAATAAGATTAATCGAGAAGTCATGGTCGTTAAAGTTTAGGGTACAGTCTCTAATAATGGTGTCACATGTAACAGAGTACCCATGCGCTACTAAAATATCAAAGGATCTGTCTAACTTAGTTCGACTCATAGCAAGTTGTGGTTCAAATTCAAAGGATACGAAACTCCTATCGGAACCAGTATCAAATAGGATAGAAGCATATTGTTGATTAATTGGATACGTACCGTTCACCACATCATTGTTGGCTTGAGCCTCGTTGGCATTAATGTTGAAGGCACGTCCATGAGCTACGGGGTTTGCATTCCCCTGATTCACATTTCCTCGGTTCATGTTTCCCTTGTTCATGTTTCCCAAAACCATGTTGCCCTGATTCAGGTTGGCTTTGTTCATAATTACCAACCTAGGACAACGGTTTCTTAAATGATTCGAGTCACCGCACTCGTAACAAGCACGACCCTGGGAGATAGCAGCAGGAACAGGAACAACAGGTTGGTAGACTTGATTAACTGGTGGAACACGGCATGTGTTAGCCCAATGCCCATAACGTCCATAAGTAGTGCACAGACAACATGGTATGTTAGCAGTATGATGGAGCTTACAGGTGTTGCATAAAGGTAGAGTCCCCACATATGGCTTCTTGTTGGGGTTGAAGGCAGTAGGGGCTACTTGGGCTAGAGGAGCAGCAGGTGTGATAATGGAAAAGTTCCTACCTTTCCGTTTCTTGCCATTGAAGGAAGACTCAGCCTTGGTCTCCTTGGTGGGTTCTGCAGTGGTTTTCTCAACGGTTTTCTTGGCACCCTTTTTAGACAGGGTCCCTGCCTTCACATGATTATCCATTAGAGTAGCAGCAAGACGGATTGCTTCCTCGAGAGTGGCTGGATTGCTACCCAAAACGGTATCTTGAATCTGCATGGGCAGACCATTGACGTATTTCTCAATGGATCTTGAGAGAGGAGTGACCATATGAGGCACCAGAAGGCTAAGTTCATGTAAACGGGTGGTGTAGGCAAGGCTTTCACCACTATCCTGTTTGAGATCCCATAACTCTACTTCTAGCTTCTTGATCTCATTAAGGGGACAAAACTTATCAGTCATGAGTGTCTTGACATCAGCCCAAGGTAGGGCTAGCGCAACTTCAATCCCATGGTTACGCTTTTCCCCGTTCCACCAGGTGAGTGCCCTCTTCTGGAAGACACTAGTAGCATAACGAACCTTCAGGTTCTCGAGGCAGTCGACATTGATGAAGGTTCCCTCAATGCTTTCGAACCATTAGAGAAGTCTAGTGGCTCCTTCGTTCCCGTAGTACTTGGTGGGGTTACAGGAATTGAAATGTTTGAATGTGCATGTGGGATTTCTTGGTGCTGCATTTTGGTTCTGTTGGTTGACCATAGTTGGTAGGATCGTAGCCATTTGTTGGATGATCCTGTCAGTGAGGTTGTTCATACGTTCACGACGGGGAGGCATTCTACAAAAGGATGAAAATGAATTTCATAAGATATGAATCATGTATAAGAGTTGGTAATAAAATCACGAGGTATTTAATAAAAACATGGATGGTACCCAAATGGATACATTGACTAATCAAAGAATTTTAAGTTCCTTTAATGTCTGAGAAGTCACGCTTTAGCCTATTAATGGACACTCATCCCAGGAATTCCCAGGAAAGCATAACTTATCCATCGGTTGATTTGGATTTATACGAAATGCTTCACTAGACAGAATTTCCCAGAATACAGGCATCCACACTTCCGGATTGCACAAGTTCTCATTCATTAGTTAGAACCTACATACCTTTGACGAGAGTTTCATTTGGATTATACTTTTAAGTCTAAGAGTAGGTTTCATGTAGTTCAAGTAGTTCCAAATAGTTTCATTCCCTAAATGCTGTAGTTCAGGTAATTGCACCACGTAGATAGAAATAGATATGTGTAGAAAGGTAAGTATGTGCATAGTAAGCATAGAGTGGATTTCCTAATAAAAGACAAGAGTTTAACTCTAGGTTATAGTCTAGGTCATGTGTGTCTAATAACCTAATTCCCTATAAGCATGACTCTGATACCAATCTGTCACACCCAAGCCGGCGACGGATTATACGCCGAGGCTGACGCGGTTGTTCATAAGCACATGATCATCTATTAATAAGTAATAATATTTATTCATCATAATTAAAGCATCCGTTACAAAATAAAATAGAAAGCAAAGCGTTCATAACATAACATAAATTAGATCCAGTTTTTATTAAAGCTAGGTCCAAGGTCCTAGGTGATCATGCAATATCCTCAAACTGGTGCACCTGAAAACATGTGAGTAAAAATGGCAACTACAAGTAGTTGGTGAGAAACCTAGGTTTTGACACCAAACAAAGTTAAGTATAGGTTTACAATTCAGTATGTTCAAAGCAAGTCTAAAAATCTATGTGAAAATACACAAGTTTCCAAGCGTACAATCAATCCATGTAATAGGAAAATAGTTACACAATCCGACTGATTGTTTCATGAAAAAGTAGTAAGATGAATACAAAGAAACCCGTCAAGGTTTTGTGTTAGATAATGTATCGGATTCCCGTATAAATGATCATAAAAGGTACTACATGAGGCTTGCCACACAAGTTAATGATTGTACTAAACATGAACACACGCATGGTCACCATGTAGTTTAAGACATAAAGCATGAAGATCATAGCATAAGAACAAAGGTATTGAATTGTGCATGAAATTAAGTTAATGACATGTTTCGCGCCAAAAAGTAAAAGAGGAAAAAGGGGCTATGTAAACTCACTTGTATTGGAGCTAGAAGTGATATGATTTGGTAAGATGAATAGGTATTGTGAGGATTCCTCACAACACACCTACATAGATAATGATACTCTAAGTTCAATGTACGTCAAAAAGGAGATTTTGGGACTCCAGGGTTTCATGGTGTTTGAGTTTGAAGATGGACTTGAATACATATATAGAAGTATTGAGATGTTAATAAAAGTAGTGTATAAATTAATTATGACTTCTAATTAATTACATAATAATTTATCTATATAATTATTCTAAAGATAATTAATAAATAAAGTTATGGAATGAAGTAGTTTAAATAATAACTTTGGGTTTATTTATATAATTATTCAAAAAATAATTTATAGATAATTCTTGTAATAGTAAAGGTTTAATTAATTGATTTTATGTAATTAATATGGTTAATTAAACTATTAGTTAATCTAATAAAATAGCTAATTAATTTATTAATTAATGTAAATAAAATAGCTAATTAATCTATTAATTAATTTATTTTAATTGAATTATAAAAGGCTAAATAGGCTTTAAATAGAATTAATTGAACTTTGTATAAAATAAATATTTAAGTATTTATAAGTTTGAAAGTATTTTTAAATAATTATTCACGCTAAAAATATTATTTATAAGCTTGAAAGGATTAAAATGTCTAAACATTTAATTATAATTTGTGTAATAAACATTATTAAGTTATAAATAAAATAACATAATTAATTTGTTTAAATAAATCATTTCCATTAATTATTTAGGAATTTAAAATGCTTTATAACATATTTTTAAATAAAATAAAATAAATAAACATCACTTTATATTTTCTTTTTTTATAAAACTTTCAGAATATGTTTATAGAATTTATAAAAATTAAATTGGAATTTTTAAACTTGAGATAATGTATTAAAATACTAAAAGGAATTAATCCCAAAAATAAAAATTGTTGCCGGAAATCGAGCCCGCGGCTGGACCGGACACACAACACACACGCGCACTAACCATCAGACCAGAGCATGTTGTCGTGTTTGATTAGGTTTCGATTTGATTATAACACGCAAGCCCAAACACCCTTCGTCCCTAAATCACACCCGTAACTCTAGCTCTTCAATTGGCTCGATTGAGCGGACGATTGAAGCCCGATTCATGGGGCTTTTGATTGTGGGACTGAGACGAACTTATTGGAACAAGAATTACCTGAAATCGTTGCGTGTAAGATGAGAACGACAGGACGACACATAGACGAGTTCTTCGGTTGATCTGGGTGGTTCGTAGATGGAATTGGACGCGATTAGGAGTGTTTGGAGCTTGCCATGAGTTTCGTGAACGATTACAAGTCCCTATTTATAGTTTATTTGCACTGCATTGATCGATCGAGTAAATGATCGTAAGTGGGAGTTTCGGTTATGAATTCGTCCTTAATTAGCTAATGAAAATCCAATTAACTTCGAGGAGTAGATCGATTAGTTGGTTTAAACGTGTAGCCGTTTTCAATTTCGAAGGACAATATCTCAAGGACGAGTTTTGGATTAAAGCTTGAAAATCGGTGGTTTGCGGGTTTCGAACCTGTGACCGGTTTGGGAAGGGGAAGGTTTGGGGATTTCGCAGAACAAGTTCCTCTAGATTCAGGATGTTATTATTTCATGTAAAAACTTGTTTTCAATTAAAATCAAAGTTTCAGAAATTACAATTTGAACCCTGGACATTTATAAAATATAAAATTATTAAACCTTATAAATTTTTTTTTATAAAATCTAATAAATCATCATGTTATAATTAAATGTTATAAATATAAAATGTAGTTAATTAAATAAAATTAATTCTTATTTTTATTAAAATAACATATACTTTTATAAACCCTCGTTATATAGAATTTATAGTTTAGGTTTTATATATTTGTATTTGTACATATATATATATATATATATATATATATATATATATAGGTTTAGAAAATACCTTAGCACATATATATGTTTATTTCATAGAATAATAACAATTATTTACATAATACCTTATATAAATGTTTATTATTCTTTTTGAATTTGAAGTAATTGCACTCAATGTATGTATGCATGCATGTACACTCATGAAATGTAATGGATAAATAGGATACTTTCGTAGATGCAAATCATATAATAATGAAATTACAAGTGTCGGAATAGTTAAAATAAAGGCCCGAAATTCCTTGGGATTACACCTTATTCCTTTCATTGTAATTTCACTTTTCAATATTAATAAAACCATAGCCATCTTTCCTCACTTTTCTTCTATACATGTTTATCAATTAACATGGTATCAGATCTTATTCAATCCATGTTCTTTAGTCAGTTGTGTAAATCTGGTCATTAGGTGTTCTTTTCTTGTTATGTTTGTCTTGTACATGATCAACGTACCCACAGGGTGATTAAGATCGACCATAGATTGGGAGAACTATATATCTTGGAGGAACTCAAAGTATCTGATTTTGCTGCTTCTAGTGTTGACTTATTTTCTTTTCGTTTGAGTCCTTTGTCTTCTAAGTTTTATGTTTGGCATTCTCGTTTAGGACATGTATCAGCGTCACGTTTACAATTTTTAGCCTCTACATGCATTTTCAAGTCATTTGAACACTTGTGATATTTCTGATTGTAGTGGTTGTAAACTGGTAAAGTTTTCTACTTTACCATTTAATAAAAAACGGCTCTTGTTCTATTGCTCCTTTTGATATTGTGCACTCTAATATATGGGGCCCATCCCTATTATCCGCAAAGGGTGGCTCGACCAATTATGTATCTTTTATTGATGACGATATTCATTATAACTAGGTGTATCTTATGAAATGCATATATGATTTCTTTGGCATTTATAACAAATTTAGAGCTCTTGTTAAGACACAATATTCTGTTGTGATAAAGTGCTTCAGGTGTGACTTATGGGGTGAATATATCTCTAATGATGTTACTTAGTTACTTGTATCCGATGGTACCATACACCAGTCGTCTTGTACCGACATTCCTCATCAGAGCGGTGCTACAAAATGGAAACATCGTCATCTTACTGAGACTACTCGTTCTTTGCTTTTATCTGCTGAGGTTCGTAGTCTGTTTTGGGGAGAAGCTCTTCTAACTGTTGTATATGTAATCAATCGAATCCCTACTTCACATAATTCAGGGATGTCTCCGTTTGAAAGATTACATGGTCATCTACCGGATTACTCTACATTATAGGTTTTTGGATGTACTTGCTTTATTCTCTCTCCTCATGTTGAATGGAATAAGTTGTCTCTTAAATCGGCTATATGTGTATTTTTGGGTTATGGTATTGGACATAAAGGATATCGTTGTGTTGATCCCGTAAGTCAGAAACTATATGTATCACGACATGTCACTTTTTGGAGCATTTTCCTTTCTTTTCGATCCCAACTAAATCTCATAATGTAACGATGTCATATCTTCAGGCTATTAATACTTTTAGTATTTGACATTGATACATCCACTGTGTCTGATGACCTAGTTCCAAATACATCTACTGCACTCGATGTGCCAGTTCATGAGACATCTACATCATCATATACCACTTTAGCTCCATCTATGCTTAAGACTGCTCCTTCGTCTATTAAGAGTGGAGATCCTCAACCAATGAGGAGGTCCACTAATTCATGTAAGTTCACCAAACTATCAGATTTTGCTTACTCTACTTACTTGAGTTTGTTTGCTTCTTTTATTGCAAACATACATCATTTATCTGAACCTGAGTCGTATAGAGAGCCTATTTCCGATCGCCTTTGGCAGAATGCTATGGTTGTGGAGCTTACTGCTCTTATCAGACACATACATTGGATTTGGTTCCATTTCCACCTGGTAAGCATACAATTGGTTGTCGTTAGGTATATAAGACTAAAACAAAGTCTGATTGGTCTGTTGAGCGATACAAGGCTTGACTTGTTGCAAAGGGTACTCTCAAAAGTATGGTGTAGATTATAAGGATACTTTTTCCTACTGGTAAAAATGAAGACAGTTCTTACTCTCATTGCAGTTGGATCCATTTGTCAGTGGAAGATTTTTTAGATGAATGTCAAGAATGTTTTTCTGAATGGTTATTTTCATGAGGAGGTTTACATGACTCCTCCCCCGGATATTGCTTACCAGCCGGGTGAAGTCTGTCGGCTTAGGAAATCACTATATGGTCTTAAATAAGCCCCTTGTGCTTGGTTTGAGAATTTCTCAATAGTGATTACTTCTCTTGGTTTTCTTCCAAGTAATCACGCTTCAGCATTGTTTGTCAGATTACGAGGGCAGGAAAGATTCTTTTGTCTTTATATGTTGATGATATGGTTATTACATATGATGATTATGATGGCATTGAGTCGTTGAAGCGTGATTTGGCTCGTCGGTTTTCCATGAAAGATTTGGGCTTCCTATGTTTTTTTTGGCATTGAGGTGGCTTAGTCTAAGAAAGGATCTCCTTTCTCAGAAAAAATATATATCTGATTTGTTTCAGCTGGTACTATTTTCTAACAACAGGACTATAGACACACCTCTTAAAACCAATGCACGGTATGCTCCTACTAATGGTGTTCCTTAGTCAGATTTGAGCCTATATCGTAGTATTGTGAGCAGTTTGGTTTATCTTACAGTTACTCGCCCGAATATAACTCATGTTCTTATGGTTAGCTAGTTTGTCACTGCTCCTACTTCTGTTCACTGGGGAGCAGTTCTTTGTATTATGAGATATCTTCGTGGCACTCAGTTTCAGAGCCTCTTGTTTCCTTCGATGTCTTCTCTAAAGTTGCGTGCCTATAGTGGTGCTGATTGTGATATCGATCCAAATGATTGTAAGTCCGCCACTGGTTTCTGTGTTTTCCTTAGAGGTTCATTAATCTCATGGAAAAGTAAGAAACATGATGTTGTTTCTAGATCTTCTACTGAGACTGAGTATCGTGCCATGGCTGTGACTTATATATGAGATTATTTGGTTAAGATGGCTTCTTGCAGATATGGAGGTTAACATCGCTCAACTTACCTCTTTATATTGTGATAACAAAAGTGCAATGTTGATTGCAAAGAATTCTGTTTTCCATGAGCGGACGAAGCATATAGAGATTGATTGTCACTTCACTCGTCTCAGTTTCATTCCTTGTGTGACAAACTATCAATACTTATTACTGTTGCATTGTGAGTTTGAGGGATAATGTTAGCTTAACGAGTTATTGGGCTATTTTGTCTTAGGTTGAGTCTTTTAGTTGGCCTTTTTAGTTATTAGGTAGGGTTTATCTGATTGCTATATATAGCCCTTATTCGTTTAATTGTAAGTGCACTTTTCAATATAATAAAACTCTAGCCTTTTTTTTCACTCTTTTCCTTTGTACATGTTTATCAATTGACATTATCAATAAATTTTATCATAAAAAAAATCATACATGAATACTATGGGGATAACATGTGTGTTATCACAAGCACGTAAGTTATATGCAAATAAGTCTAAAAACGAAAAATAAATAAATATTTCTAACTTTCTAACTTGCTTATATACAAAACATCTCCTTATTTTCTCCTACCTACACCTAAAGCTATGTACTACCAGAAGTATACATCATTTTCCCATACAACAAATTGATGTATATTTATTTTATCATTATGATATGACCATCTTAGTGTACTTTCTAAAAGCTAGAAATCCGAATTTTATTCATTCTATACTATTTTCCTCTTAAATCCAAAAATAAACAATGTCATGTTTTCACACTTCTCTCTTGCTTTAGTAATGCTTCATCTATAATCATCTTATTGTCTTTATATGTTTATGTTATAGTAATAATCCTCATAGGTATCTACTGATTATTGTTGCTATCGACATCTTGACTTCATCATTCATCAAGTAATTATCTCTAAGACTGAGGGGGTATTACCCCGTGGAAGGCTGTTGTGGGTGGTGACATGGCAGCTGTGGGCCGTGGAATACCACGTCTCCAGCGCGTGGACCACGGCCGTGGGACTTTGGCGTGGAAATTTCCATGAGCGTGGAGGGGGAGAAGGCAACTGCTAAATGCTAATGCCCCTTGGCCTAAGCTTTAATCTTTTTTTTAAACCATTTCTCTGTATACATTTGGGATTTTGTATGGGCCTAAACCCAAACCATCTCACCGATTATTCATTTTGTATGGGCCAAAACCCAAACCATCTCACATGATATCTTTTAAATATATACTAGTTTTTTCATACAAGACGTGATAATTATAGACTACAAACGATCTGACTCATTTTCAAACTAAAGTTACATTGATTATACACTTGAATGAAAATGTATTATATTTGACGTGACTCGTTTTCAAACAAAATTTACGTTGAAACGTAGACCAACTCGAAACGTGCATATAAATAAGTACGAAAACATATTGAATTCGACCCGGTTCGTTCGCCCCACGCTTCGCGGTGAGAGGCGGATCTTTAACGGTTGAGGCGGTGACATTAACGTGGCCAGACACAAAAAGAAACGTGGTGAAATATATAAAAGAAACATATGGAGTTACGATGACTCGGTTGCGGAGGTGGAAAAATAGCTAAAAGACAGTTATGTAACGGTACCGATGTTTTTCAGTCGGTGTTAGATTAAAAGAAATGTATGAAGTTACAGTGGATCGGTTACGGAGATTGAAACATATATAGAAAACATTATTATGACCCGAACGTTGCGGTATAGGAATTTTTAAAAAGTAATGTAATAATAAAAATAATTTTTTTAATAAAAACATATCGCATGCCATTGGGATCGAACCGGTTACGATCCAATACAAACAAAAGCTTCCAACCATCTCCACTACACTTCCATTTTCTAATTTATGTAGAAACAATAGTTTATAACATAAAAGGAAAAAAAAGACAAAATCATGGTCCACCGACCACGGTTATTAAGAGTAAGACAAATTTGAATAAAAAATACTATAAAAAACGTATTATCATAATCATATTCGTATTAGCCATTTCATTTTATTAAAATTAAATATATACATATATATATATATATATATATATATATATATATAAAAACTAATAATTTTTAATTATAAAATAAATATGATGTGGTAGTATGAAAATATGGAACCAATCCCCTTAAAAGTGACGCTGATATAACAGTATGGAGGGATATGAAAATGTTAAGTATACCCTTAGCTTAAGTCGTTTTTTTTACCACAAATTCCTTACTCCTCATTTCACTCATATCCTTCTATCTTTTAGTTTGAAATCTTCACTTTGAATGATCTTTCTTCTTCTTTTCCACTTGATCCTCTTCTGCCTTCATTGACCTCATCATCTTCAACTACCACTTCTGACACCGAGAGGTCAATGATGAACCGATCTCAAACTAGTATTTACACTTTGCCACATGCCACATGGGACGGTGGCTTCACCTCATCTCACATAATCGTCACATCGGCCATCACCTCCTAATGGTGCGACCTCTGTGTCATTTACCACTATGAAGGCTCCATACTTTGTTTCGTGTGTGGCTCTAATTTCAAAACTAGCTTGCACATCTACACGTCTGTAAAAAAAACAATAACATGTCACTTTTTATTTTATAAAATTTTATGAACAAGTTTATCAACATTTGCAATCAATTTTTGATTCTTCACACGTTGTATCTAATAAGTAGATATACAAGGAAGAGAAAAGAGAGTATCACCACATAAACAAAGGATAAATACTGTTTCGAATCTGGCTAACGCATCCACATTCTGTTCACTCCTTGGCCTTTTATCCAGATTTGTTCTTTACTAGATTTCTCTTTAAACGGTAGATATCATCCGTGTACAAAATTTCTCACTGATCACTTTTCACTAAGATTGGTTGTGAGCACTATGTACAAACTTCTTTATCAGACTACCCGCAACGCTGACAACCATACTTCCCATAAACAGTCCGAGTCAGCATGGCACATCAGCTTTTCACCCATCTTTCCCACAAACTCATTTTACCCCTAATACTACCATACTCATCTTTCCTACAAACAACCTCATTATTTACACATTATCTTTTTTTTTTATTTTCATTTATTTATTTAAACTAGGTTAAAATTCCGTGTATTACATGGGTTGAATAAATAAAATGTTATATACTTAGTAATAAAAATTTTACATTTTTAAAAACCCGTGTTTAGTAATAAAAAATTTATATTTTTAAAAACCCGTGTAATACACGGGTTGAACCAGAAAGTGACACGTGTCAATATAATTTTATTTATTAATATAAAAATTATTATTTAATATTATTATTTAATAGGAGAGAGAGGCGGAAAAATAAAGGTGAGGAGTAACCATAGAGTGACACGTGTCCCCCATAGTTTTCCTTTATTATATAGTATAGATTGTTATTAGTTATGAAATAATTTAGATTAACAAGTAATAAAATAAATTATTTATATTCTAACGGCTAGTTACTAACGACTACTTTTTTTCAAACGGATAGTTTCAAATGCGTATAAATGCCCGATAAATGCCACAATTTCTTAATCTCATTCACCATCTTCAATTTTCAGTCCAAATATTATATTTTACTTCTCAAATATGGGTAGAGGGTATCTCTTTCCGATTGAACCTGTACGCCCTGCAAACCCACCACCTCCGGTTAAACATGTACACCCAGCAAACCCACCGTCTCCGGTTGAACCCGTAAGACATGCAAATCCTTCGCCTCCTGCTGATGAACCATTGACATGGACGGATGAAGAATGGAACTGGGCATTCGACCAAGTCTTCGGCCAACTACAAATTGGAGACGAGCACGTCCCTAATTCAGAGGACAGACACATCACTAACCCCGGAGCGGAATACAAACCTAATTATGAAGACGAGAAAACAGATGATGAGCGCTTGAGGTACCATGACCCATGAGAAGACGAGCGTTCAACGGATTCAGATTGCTCGTTTGATTCAATCGCTAATCTTTTATTATGTTTTAATCTTATTTAAAATTAAGTTTAATTATGTTTTACTCTTGTTTAAATTAGGTTTTTTCATGTTTAATAATGTAATTTGTAAGATTTAAAATAGGTTTATGTTTTAAATTTGGTTATTAATTATGTTCAAACCATAAATTAACTTAAGTTTTAATTAGATTTTAAATTAAAAATTAAGAAAAAGTTGTCGTTAGAAATTAAAAAAAGAAAGAATAACAATTTAATATCAAGTGGGCCCATCACATTTCAAACAATAGCTGCCCTTGTGGGCGGGTGCATGGTGACGAGCGGCGGCCAAACAACGCAAGCCCATTGAAAGGGCGATCCACGTAGGCCACATGCAGAAGGAAAAACACAGCGTTGGAGGCAGCCTAAGAGGATAGAGATCAATCTTTTTTATTTTTTTTTAATTCACAAACATACAAGAAAAAACAGTTATCATAATAGACATATATAAGACTAAAGGAAAACGTATAAAGTATGACTAAAGACAACCTAAGCTAAGTACAAGCCTAATAATGTAGAGAATCACTTAACCAAGTTTTAGATTTGAACATGGGATGAAGGAACAACACAAGATTTCTTGATTATCACCCTAAATTTGATGGATTTAGTTTTCTTCATGGCCCCTCTGTTTCTTATTGTCGACGCCACCCACAAGCACACACTTCCTCAATTTTGACCTCTATACCTCTTTCACCCTTACCTTTTGTCCATTTAATTCAAGTTTGCCATTTTAACAATATTAGCCCATTAAGTTTTCATTTGTATTTTTAATTTGTTCAACTTATAATTATTCACCCTATTTCTTAACCATAAATATATGTTCTAAACGTCACTTATCTCTTACATACAGATCTTGATTATTTTCATCAATCTAAATAAAACCCGTCATTTAGATACATTATATTTTGTAAACAAAACCAAAACGAGATGTTCCAAATACACCCTATAATTTAGGGATTCATCCTCGAAACCTAATTACACATCAACTAAATGTGGATAAAACTTCATTATTTCTTCTTTCGGTTCCCAAGTAGCGTCTTATCCCTTACGATGCAACCATTTTACTTTTACTAACTTTCTTAATCTTATGATCTAGAATTGACACTGGTTTCTCCACGTAGTTGCGCCTTTAATCAATCTCAATGTCATCCAAAGCACAAATGATGTCTCGTCGGCTGAACATTTTCTAAGCTTCCAGTAACTCTAACCGGTACGCAACCTCTCTTACACGAGCAGTGATTTTAAATGGTCCAAGGAAACATGGACTTAATTTCCCCAGTTTACGAAAACGAGTAACACCCTTCCATGATGACACTTTTAACAACACATAATCCCTCACATGAAATTTGATTTTGGTCTCAAAGGGAGTGGTGGTTTATGTCTTAGTTTGTTAAACAAGAAATCAGATTCTATATGTGATAGTAGTAATGTAATTTCTATTTCCAGTGATAATGTAATTTTAGATTCTATTTCTTTTAATATCAAATCTGTTGTTCGAAATTTCTTTGAAAAGTTTATGACAAATGCTAAAACTTCTAATGAATTTGATGAACGAAGTGATTCAGAAACTTCAGTGTCCAACTATGAAGATTATGTTGAAGACATTGATATGTCACAATCATTTCCCTTCAAAGTTCATAAAACTACCACAGATCCTGAATTTCTAATGGTTACCAATGAATGTGATTTCAATGCTCAACCGTATGGATTATACAAGCCAAATAAAGTAGCAAAGTGAAAGATAGAGTCAGAGCAGATTGACCAAAAAGAAAAAAACATCAGGAATATTTGTCATAACCTTCTTCTTCACAAAACTCTTCTATGATTGAGAAATCTTGTAGAATTAGATGTTGCTTTGCTTGTGGGAAACCTGGACATTTGGCCAAAACTTGTATTCGTTCTAAGAGATGACAGGTTAGGTTTAATTACCAAAACCTGTCGTTTTGGTTAAAAATAAACATGTGAAATCTAATTTGAAGTTAATGTTAAACAAAATTGGTGTTATTAAGAAAAATATTCAAAATTTTGTGAAAACTACATGTTTTTGGAGAATGAAATCTAATAATGTGAGTGAATGCAATAGAAATGTATGCTTTGATAGACCCAAGTTGAAACCAACTCGGGTACCTGTTTCTCATTAATTCCGGTTCATTGTGACAGAATTATCCCAGGAGGCCTATCAGCAACCGTTGGTATGTTGATAGTGGGTGTTCTTGTCACATGACTTGATTGAAGGTTCTGCTTACCGATTTCCAATTCATTTATGGAGGCTACATGGCATATGCCGATAATGAGAAGGGTGGTAAAATTACAGGACAAGGTAATGTATCAAATGGCACTTTGATAATGGAGAAAGTCAACCTCATGTCTGAACTCTGCTACAATTTGCTAAACGTCTCTCAGATTTGTGATAAACAACTGGGGGCGTTATTTAACTAATCTGAGTGTTTATTCTTGAAGCCAGGCTTCATTGTTCCAGAAGACATGATCTTGATGAGAACGCCAAGGAAGAATAACACTTATGTAGTCGATATGAGTGATGTTGTTCCTTCTAACTCTATATCTTATTCTATTTCTAAGGCTTCTGATTTTGAATCTCAACTTTGGCATAGGCGATTGCGTGTTCTCAAGGAAAGAAACACAAGAAATGCATTGCGTGTTTTCATAAGCCAGAGAGTTTGTATTTTCTGAAAAATGCATTGTGTGTTCTCATTGAAAGCAACACAAGAAATCGCATAAGCCAAAGCTTGACAATTCAATTTATGCTCCATTACAGTTATTGCACATGGATTAATTTGTCCCATAAGTGTCAAAAGTATTGCTAAGAAATCTTATTGTCTTAAGTTGACATATGATTTTTCATGTTACTCTTGGGTAAGTTTCCTTGCAACAAAGGATGAAACAATTGTCACTTTGAAGAGTCTTATTCTGAAGATCGAGAACATATACAATAAAAAATTCAAGCCCATTATGAGAGACAATAGGACCGAATTCAAAAACTATGTTCTAGATTCCTTCTGCACTAGTAAGGCAATTAATAGATAATTCAGTGCTGCCAGAACACCGCAACATCATGGAGTCGCTAGGAGAAAGAACATAACCCTTATTGAAGCAGCTCGCACCATGCGGGTGGATTCAAAGCTCCCAATCATCTTTTGGGCTGAGGCAGTTAATACTGCGTGTTATGTTTTAAATCAGGTGCTAGTTCTCAAATCTCAGAACAATACTTCATATGAATTGTTCCAAAAAAGAAAACCATTAATAGACATTTTCAGACCCTTAAGCTCCTCCTGCACGTTTCTAAACACTCAAGATCATCTGAACAAGTTTGCTGCAAAATTCAGTAAGTGCTTCTTTGTTGGTTACTCTTCTTCACAAAAGGCTTATCGTGTGTATAACAAACACACAAAGATCATACATGAATTATTCTATGTGGATTGGCAGGAGTGTAATGCAACCAATACAGGAACATGTTCGGATTGGTTCTATGACGTTGATGTGGTGTTCAATTCTTTCAACCTTCCAGTATCTGTCTCTCAAGCTTACAGTTTAACTTCAGCGGTTCAAGAGGATTATAGTGTTAACTTCTTGCCATTTTCAACACGACTGACTCCAAGATTGCACCATCTCAATATGATGTTGTTGTGAGTATTCAAGATGATATTTCTGGAGAGGCTCCTATTGATCAAGTAGTTTCTAAAAATACTAATGTTGTTTCAATTGATCATGAAATTAATCCTAATGATAGTGCTACTGCTTCTCCTTTAACTGATGATAACTCTGGTCCTCAGTAAGATGTAATTACTGAACACCATTTGTCCAATCTTCCTACACAAGTTGAAGTGCAGTCAGGTCCTCATTCAAGAATTCTCAGCGGTCACTCTTTGGATGATATAATTGGTTCAATATCTGATGGTGTTCAAACAAGAAGCATATCAGGTGCAATCAATGAATGCCTATATTCTTGCTTCATGTCTTAGATTGAACCGAAAAACATTTCCATTGCCCTATTAGAACCAAGCTGGGTAGATGCTATGCAAGAAGAACTACAACAGTTCAAAAAGCTGAAAGTGTGGGATTTGGTTGATTTACCTGACAACAAATACCCTATCAGAAGTTGGTGGGTGTTCCAAAACAAGAAAGATGACCGTGGGGTTGTTTTCAAGAACAAAGCACGCCTGGTTATACAAGGCTTCTACCAAGAAGAAGGAATCGATTACGAAGAGGTGTTCACGCAAGTTGTAAGATTGGAAGCTATTCGTATCTTCCTTGCTTAAGCTTTATACAAAAACATCAAGGTTTATCAGATGGACGTGATGGGTGCATTTCTATACGGCAAGGTGCAAGAAGAAGTGTGTGTCTGCCAGCCTCCAGGGTTTGGTGATCCAGATTTACCTGAACGTTCTACAAGTTGGATAAGGCCTTGTATAGATTACACCAAGCTCCCCGGGCTCGGTATGAAACCCTTTCCAAACACTTACTTCAAAATGGATTTATCCGAGGCACCATAGATATGACTCAATTCACCAAAACAGTTGGATAAGATGTGTTGTTGGTTCAAATATATGTTGAAGACATTATCTTCGGGTCGACTAATGAAACATTGTGTAGAGAATTTGAGGTTGTTATGAAGACATAGTTTGAGATGAGTTCGATGGGAGAAACCTCATTCTTTCTCGCGTTGTAGTTTGTTAAATCCGATAACGATATTCTTATTCATCAGGCTAAGTATGTCAATGACATCTTTGTAAAATTCAAAATGACAGATTGTACACCATCTCTTACTCCTTTTATCGCTCAAACACCTTTGTCTCCAGATCTTCAGGGAAAGGCACTTGATCAATAATATTATCGCTCCATGATTGGCTCTTTGATGTATCTTACAGCAACTCGTCCGGATATAATGTTCTTCGTTTGTTATTGTGCTCGATATCAGTCTAATCCAAAGGAATCACACGAGACTGCTGTCAAAAGTGTATTCCGCTATCTGTAGGGGGCACCCAAGTTAGGATTGTGGTATCTCAAGGACGATGACTTCGAATTATGTGCATATTCTGATAGTGATCACAGCAGATGCAAGCTTGACAGGAAATCAATCACCGGTGGATGTCAATACTTGGGATATAGGCTTGTATCTTGGTAGTGCAAGAAGTAGACGATTGTGTCAACCTCTACAGTTGAAGCCGAATACACCGTTTGTAGAGTCATATCTTATGTATAAGCTGTTGTCATTTATTGTAAGTTTAAACAGTTTTAGACTAGTTTACTTTCTGTCATTTCATTAAATGTAATTTCAGTTTTCTGTAATTTACTGCTTTATTAGCTAAGTCTGGGCCATCGAAACTACTTAGTTTCGATTGAGTTTGTTCAATCGAAACTAGTAGTTTCGATAGATGGTAGTTTCAACAGTTCTGTGTATCACTTGTAAATGGTCAATCGAAACTAGTAGTTTCGATTGAACATAGTTTTGATACCTGTCACTACTATAAATAGCCTAGTTTGAGAATGTTTAGGGTGTGAGTATCGGCTGTAACCCTGAATCTTTTCTTTCACATTGTTATTGAATCAATACACTTTGCAGTTGTTTTTACAATGTGTTCTTACATTTTCATATCATTTTGTGTTGATTCATTGTGAGGTTAGCCTGTTATCTTCACCGATTCTGTTTCTACCATCTGTTTCACCACCATACACATAGTTTCCGCCTGTGTGTGTGTAATCGATCAAATCAGTGATTTAAAGAGAAATCTGGACCTACAATTGGTATCAGAGCTTTATGCTCTAGTTTTTTTTGAGTGTTATCAGGTTTATTGATCGATTCTAGGTGTTTGTGAGGATATTCGAAGCTTATTTTGGGTTTTTGCACATCTATTCTTGGAAGTACTGTTTTATTGATTGACGGCTACTGTTTCATCGATTTCCAAGGGTTTTTGCTCGTATTTTCAACATCGAAGGTTGGTTTAGTGATCAGAACTGTTAGACAAAGGTTTTCGCTGGATTGGTTTGTCTTTTCTGCTCTATTGATTTCTGGAGCTTATCATCAATGGAGTATTTCTGAGCTTGGAGAAGAAGGCATCGAAACTACTGGGGACAGTTTCTGATTTTTGTTGATCATCGAAACTTCTTGTCTATGTTTTGTCGGGAGAAGGTACTATCGAAACTAGATTTTTTGTCTTATATAGAAACTGTGGTTATCGAAACTTGTCTGTGAATTTTTCAGTATCGAAACTAGTTGTTTCGATAAAAGTTGTCCTATCGAAACTAGTTGTTTCGATAAAAGTTATCCTATCGAAACTAGTTGTTTCGATAAAAGTTGTCCTATCGAAACTAGTTTCTGTTTAGTTTCGATTTCGAATATTATGGCCACTTCAAGTTCAACAGAACCTTCTAGGGGAAATAGACCACCTGCTCTTGTGTCCACAAGAGATTTTGATGACTGGACTAAAAAGATGAAGCTTTTCTTTCAATTTCATGATTATACATTGTTGAGTTCTATCACCGATGGTCCCCACAAGCCCGTAACTACCACTGCTGATGTTCAACGTCCTAAGTTAGTATCTGAGTATGATGAGAAAGATCTTGCCTTGATTGCCCGAGACAACAAGGCCTATGGGACTATTGCCATGGCTCTTCCTATGGATATTTTCAACATCTTTGCTGAGTACACAACTGCCAAAGACTTATGGGTTGCATTGTGCACAAGATATGAGGGAAGTGAGGATGTCAGGGAAAGCAAAATAGATCTGATCAAGAAACAATATGAGATGTTCAGCAGTGTAAGGGGAGAATCAATGTCTGATTTGATCAACCATTTCTCAAGCATTATATCAAGGTTGAAAGTAATGGGAGTTGAGTACCCTACTCTTGATCTAAACAAGAAACTCCTAGATTCTCTTCCTGAGGAATGGAATATGTATCGAATCATGATAAAAAAGACTGAGAATCTGAGTGCTCTGTCTCAACAGGAAGTCTATAGCATTCTTGAATCTTATGAAATTGAGATTAAGAAGGGAGCAGTCACCCTGTCAAATCAGTCTGGAAACACAGCTCTTATTGCTGGATCAAGCTCTTCCGGTAGCCCATACTTTCAGACTGATGTCCCTCCTTCAGCTGCTGCAATTAATTCTACCAGCTCCTCTGCTCCTCAAAAGACTGTCACCATGATTCCTGATGACTATGTCCCAATCATGACTGCTTTCATGTCGTGCTATGATGCACTGATTTCTGGAAATCTAACACCGGTTAGCTTTCAACCTGATGACTTAGAGCAGATTAATCCTGATGATTTGGAGAAAATGGACATTGATTGGTGCATGGCCATGTTGACCTTAAGAGCCAAAAGATTCATCAAAAGGACTGGCATAGACAGATTCAAGCAGGGAAAGACACTTGGGTTTGATATCAAGAAGGTGAGATGCTACAATTGTGATCAGCTGGGTCACTTTGCCAGAAACTGCAAGGAGCCGTCCTCCAAGGATCAGCAAGAAAAGATGATTTCCTCTGGAAAATAAGCTGCCAATCCTCCAAAGACAAACACATCTTCAAGTTCCACAGCTCTTGTGTGTCAAGCTGATGGACACTATCATTGGGGAGAACAAGCTGAGGAAGCTGCTGATAAAGCCTTGATGGCTGATGTGGAGGACAAGAGCAAGTGTGTCATGATTGAACCTGCTGAGGATCTCACTGCTGTGCCTGCTGAGGTTATTTCTAAATTGTGTAATTCTAGATCTTGCTTGAATGAAATTCAAAAATACAGATTCATCAATCAAGCCTTGATTGATGAACGAGATCATATTAAGGTGATGTATGACTCTGTGGCCAAAACTGAGAAACTTTACTTAAAGAAAATTCGTGACATTTCTGGTGAAAATCGCTCTTTAATTGTGCGACTCAATACTCAAACCATTAATAATACGATCTTAAGTGAAAGAATCCAAAAGGTAGAAAAAGCCAAATTACAAGTTGATCACATGGATATGGATCAGAAAATTCTGTTTGGGATAATCGATAAACAATTTAATAGAAAAGGCACAGAGGGTCTTGGGTATAACTCTTATCCACCTCCTTATTCTAAATCAGGGAGATTTGCTGATATGCCAACTCCACATGTTTCCACACCTTTTGTTTGTACATTATCTCCTGATGACTATATTACGTCCTCCGATTCTGACAGTTTTGCTTCTTGTGCAGAATCAAATTGTGTAAATTCCGAAGATGATTGTGATAAGAGTGCTAATGATAGAACTATTTTAAAAGAACTTGAGTCGGATGAATGTAATAATATGTCCGTGTCAAAACCAAATATTTGTGAACACGTTAAAAACTTGTATTTTGATTCTATGCCTGCTGAGCATACGGGTTTGGGATGTGATGTTTCTAAATTTAAAAATGCTTTGCCTTTTGTTCCTAAATATTTGAATGTTATGCCATGTGTTACCAAGTTTAGAAGTGTAAGAATTATTGTGAATGATGTACCACGTGAAACCATGAGCAACATGGACTTTTTCAGATTAAAGGAAGCACATCGTCTTTAAGACAAAGTTATTGATGAGAGAACCGTCTCATGTTCAGATTCCTCAACACCACAATCATCTTCATCTTGTGATGACTATTATCAGGCTAAGATATATTGTGAAAACGTTTGTTTTAGTTGTGGTGCCTCAAATCATGTTTCAAAAAGTTGTAAATTGACAACCACAAATTCTAATGAAGAATCGCCTTCCAAAAGTTCATTAAATTCATACGTGTTGCCTAAGTCTTCTCACAGTAGGAAATCTAGACGTAAAAGAATTAAAAATGCTAAAAATTATTTAAAACGAATTTGGAAAATTAAAAATAATGTTCTATTTGATGACCGTGCTTCATCAAAGGATGGTTGTAATTCTGATTCCAATGAGATGTCATATCCTGACACTAAAATCTATTGATTGAAACAAATTTGGTCAAAACGTATAAATGGTTCGTTGTGTATAGGGTCAATCAAGAAGAACCGGCGATAACCTCTGGCATGTAGATAGTGGATGTTCAAGACATATGACTGGGCACTTTAACTTGCTGCAAGAGTATCATCAAATTGATGGAGAGTATGTTGCTTTTGCTGGAAACCCAAGAGGAGGAAAGATTGAAGGTCAAGGAATAGTATCAAATGAAGTAAATAGTCTGGAATTTGTCAACTTTGTTCCTCAGTTGAAATACAATCTGATGAGTGTTTCACAGATTTGTGACAAGGACTTTTGTGCTTTATTCAATTCAAAAGAATGTCTTATCTTGAAGCCGAGAGTGGTGATTCCGGAAGAACTTATTCTCATGCGTGCTCCCAGAAGATACAACACATATAGCTTGGATATGAACAACCCATCGGGCATTGAATCGTGTTTTCTCTCAAAGGCTTCCGAAGATGAATCTTTCCTGTGGCATAAGAGGTTGGGACATGTCAATTTCAAAACAATGAACCGACTGGTTCGAGGCAACCTAGTCACTGGATTACCTCTAAAAGATTTCACTCCTATGGAACACTGTATCTCATGTTCCAAGGGAAAACAACACAAATCTTCACATAAGCCTAAAACCACCAATTCCATTGACTCTCCTCTCCAATTGCTTCACATGGATCTTTTTGGTCTGGTGAGTGTCATGAGTCTTGGACGAAAGTCATACTGTCTGGTGGTAACAGATGATTTTTCTCGATTCACTTGGGTGTTTTTCCTAGCTAAGAAAGATGAGACGCCAGAGATTTTAAAAACCTATCTGCTTCAAATTGAGAACCTCTTCAATCTAAGTGTGAAGACTATACGCAGCGATCATAGAACAAAATTCAAAAATGCAACTCTTGATTCCTTTTGTGAAAGCAAAGGAATTTCTTGACAATTTAGTGCACCTCGTACTCCTCAACAAAACAGTGTAGCTGAAAGAAGAAACCGCACTTTAATTGAAGCTGCACGAACTTTGATTGTTGACTCTAACCTTCCCGTGACTTTCTAGGCTGAGGCGGTTAACACTGCATGTTTTGTGCAAAATCGGGTTCTTATCACTAAAAGTTGCAACAAGACACCTTATGAGATCATGTACAAGCGCAAGCCAGTTATCGATTTCTTCAGAAAATTTGGGTGTGTGTGCACAATGCTGAATACTTCAGATCAGCTCAACAAGTTTGAAGCCAAAGCTGATGAATGCTATTTTGTTGGTTACTCATCCAATCAACGTGCTTTTTGTGTCTACCATAAGAAGAAAAGGAAAGTGATGGAGTCCATTGATATCAATTGGCATGAAAACAATCATACGGACGCAGGAGACGGTCCCAATTGGCTCTTTGACGTCGATTCAGTTTTTAAGTCATTTAATCTTTCTGATTTGTCTATTGAATCAACTCATGCTAATCCTTACTTCTCTATGAATAATCTAGGGAACATAAATGATCAAGGCTCTTCTCATCTGCTCAGGTTGAAATTCCTGTGGTTGCTAATGCTGAATCTGATATGGAGTCTTCCGGTTCTGGTGTAACAAGTGAAACTGTTGAAGACAACTTCATTCGAATAGTAGATGTTGCACCACAATCACCTGCTGAAGATCCTATTAATGATATTACTGATCCTCCTGCTGAAAATCTTACCAATTTGGAAGAAGTCGTGGAAGAAGATGAAATTCCTCAACTGTGAATTCACAAGATTCATCCCACCAATAACATCATTGGACCACTCAATGTGGGTGTTAGTACACGAAGTGCCTGTGAAGCCTTTGAAAACAGCATGTTTTCTTGCTTCATTTCTCAAGCTGAACCAAAGAACATCAAAGCAGCTCTACTAGAAAACAGCTGGGTGGAAGCAATGCAGGAAGAGCTACAACAATTCTCAAAGCTGCATGTGTGGAATTTGGTAGATCTTCCCAAGAACAAAGTTTCAATCGGCACTCGTTGGGTTTTTCGCAACAAAAAGGATGAAGGCGGCACTGTGATTTGAAATAAAGCTCGTCTGGTGGTTAAAGGTTTTTATCAAGAAGAAGGGATTGACTATGAGGAAGTCTTTGCACCAGTGGCTCGCTTGGAAGCCATCCGAATGTTTCTCGCCTATGCAGCCTACATGGACTTCACCGTTCATCAAATGGATGTCAAAAGCGCATTTTTATATGGCAAAGTTCAAGAGGAAGTTTATGTCAAGCAGCCGCCGGGTTTCATTGATTCTAATTTTCTAGACCGTGTTTATAAGTTAGACAAAGCATTGTACGGTCTTCACCAAGCACCTCGTGCGTGGTATGAAACTTTATCAAAGCATCTGCTTGAGAATGGTTTCACACGAGGAACAATTGACCAAACTTTGTTCAAACGGAAGGATGAAAAGGATACAATCATGGTGCAAATTTATGTGGATGATATTATTTTTGGTTCTACAAATCCCCGTCTGTACAAAGAATTTGAGGAAGTGATGAAATCTAAGTTTGAAATGAGCTCCATGGGAGAAATGAAGTTCTTTTTGGGACTCCAAGTTGATCAGTCTGAGTCAGGAATCCTTATTCATCAAGAAAAATACGCAAAAGAAATCTTGACCAAGTTCAAAATGGCTGATTCCCACCCAGTAAAAACTCCTGTGGAAGTTCGACATTGTTTGACTCCTGATGTGGATGGTGAACGCGTTGATCAGCATCTCTATCGCTCTATGATAGGTTCTCTCATGTATCTCACGGCCAGCAGACCCGACATCATGTTTGCAGTGTGCTTGTGTGCACGGTTTCAGGCTAATCCTAAACTCTCTCATTTATCTGCTGTCAAACGTATTTTATGATATTTAAAGTTTAAGCCAAAATTGGGTCTGTGGTATCCTAAAACTGACTTGTTTGATCTTGTGGCTTATTCAGATTCAGACTACGGGGGTTGCAACTTAGACCGAAAATCCACTTCTGGAGGTTGTCAATTCCTTGGCAACCTCCTTGTCTCATGGCAATGTAAGAAACAATCCACCGTTTCCCAATCCACCGCCGAAGCCGAATACATTGAGCCCTCTGTTGTTCCCAAGTCAGATGGATACACCATCAGATGCTTGACTATGGGATCACATTCCATGATACACCCATTCTATGTGACAACACTGCTGTTCCCCATATCACCAAAAACCCCGTTCAGCATTCCAAAACAAAACACATTGAAATCAAACATCACTTTATCCGTGACTGTGTGGAAAAGAAGCATATTCAAATTGTTGAAGTTAAAACTAATAAACAAACCATAGACATCTTCACAAAGGCTTTTGACTCTACCAGATTTGCCCAACTGGTGGAGATGCTTAGAATGATCAACTTTCAGTAAATTGTGTGAATAGTATTTTTTCTTAAATTCTGTTTAATTGTCAAAGAAAATTCCAAAAAGATTTTATTTTTATGTACAGTTTCTACGCAAATCTTTTGGGGGAGAAATATAATATTGAAAAGAATTGCTGTGTATATAATCTTACAAGTGGTTTTGAGCTGTAAGAAAAATTGAATCTGACCTTTGAGAAATGATAGTGTCTGATCTCATCTCTTGGACATGGAATAGACCAAAAGCGATGGTGTTTACTGAGGTATAGCTGGTAGGCCTGACATATGGTTAAAACTTGTAAGTAGTGTGAAAACCTAATATATATATCTCATACTTGTGTGTTTGAACCCATTATTGAAACATCTAACCCATTTTTTTATCTAAGAAAACCAATTCAATCAGATACATGCTTACGTATTGGATTCCTATTCTTACGCCAAGTGACCGTCAATATAACGATATTTACCACCGATGACCCCGTATGTTTTGCTTACGCAAAGATCTCGGGTGCTCATCCTTTTCCCATCCACTTGGATGATTTGACCTCGTCTGTTTTGCTTACGCAAAGATCTCGGGTGTTAAACATTTTTCTATCCGCTTGGATAATTTTACGACTTCTTCTGTTTTGCTTTCGCAAAGATCTAGAATGCTCGTACCTTTTTAATATCTACTTGGATATATTTTATTTTAATTTTCTAAATCCACTTGGATAACTTATTTTATTTTGGTGGTACTTTGACATTACTAAAACGGTACCTTGGTTAATCAGAAAGAGATGATAGGATGAAGATGGGTAGTTCTTGAGGATTGATAGGTTTTCAAAATCATTTTATTTTAATATGTGGGGTACACCTTATATATTGATTAAATGGTACCTTTTAATCACATGAAATCTTAGTACAAACAAATGTTCGGGTTTACTTTGCACAAATATCAGTTGTCTTCAGGGACTCACAGTAGTGAATTGCAAAAGGAAGTATTTCAAGAGACTGACCAGATCTGATCTCATGTTGGATCTTTTTCAAGAAGATAAGTGGAAATATCTTGTGTATAATTTCATTTCTATAGTAAGTCTGTTTTAACAATGTATATATGTTAGTCTTATTTCTGTTCTTTGAACTATCGAAACTAGTTGTGCATATCGAAACTACTTTGACATATCGAAACTACTTTGTGCATATCGAAACTACTTTGAACTATCGAAACTAGTTGTTCATCTCGAAACTAGTTTGCCCTATCGAAACTAGTTGTTTCGACAGGGGCATTTTTGTCTATTGTGAAATTAAAAGCCTTCATAATCAATCCCTCCCTTCATACTGATTTTCACTCGTCTTTTTCAAACCCTCTTCGCCTTCTTTGTCATTCGCAAAATCTCTCAAGCCATCGGTCTGAGTTGCAAGATATCAGCATTAATCACCTGATTCCCCCATTGTCACCAATCGTCTCCATCATCAGGTATCGTCTCACTACTTCATTTGGATGATTTTTGCAAATCGGCAGACCTAGGGTTTCAAAATTTAAAATTTGTTCGACTAAATCTTCATAATAACAGTCATTTTTGTGCTTATCCGTGTTTGCAAACATCTCTATCATCTTAGAACTCACGATTATTGTGTATTCTTGAAGAAAACAGTCTCATATTTGGTAATGTCACACCCCGGCCGGCGGCGGATTAAACGCCGGGGCTGACGCGGTTGTTCATAAGCACATGATCATCTATTAAATATGATAATATTTATTATTCAAATTAAAAGCATCCGTTACATAGGAAAATGAAACGTTCAAAACATAAATTAAATTAAACTTGGTCCAAGTCCTAGGTGAGCAAGTGGTCTTCAAACAGGTACACCTGAAACATGTATGTAACTGTCAACTACAAGTAGTTGGTGAGATACATAGGTTTTGACACCAAAAGAGTTAGTATAGATTACAATTCAATATGTTCAAAGCATGTCTAAAGCATTTATGTGAAAACATACAAGGTTCCAAGCATACAATTCAAGCCTGATAATAGAAAACTAGATACGCAATACCACTGATTGCCATTTTAAAAAAGGGAGCAAGCGGATACTCCAAGTTATAGTTGATACCCAACAAAACCCGCCAAGGTCTTGTGGTAAGTTATAGGTTCAGTTTCTCATATAAATGATCATGTTAGGTACTACCTTAGGCTTGGGCTGCAAGTTAATGAATGTACTGGCATGAAACACATGCAATGGTCACCAAGTAGTTCAAGTATAAAGCATAAAGATCAAGCACAAGAACATAGATATTGAATTTGGTTAAATAGATAAAGTTGACGACATGTTTCACCCCAAAAGTAAAAACAGTAAAAAGGGGCTATGTAAACTCACCTTGGATCTGTAGCGTGAAATCACGAGTACGGGTAGTTGCACAAGTTGACTAGATAACCACAGGGTTAACCTATGTTTGCATTTATATATGTATCAATGTCATACTCAAATGATTTAAATAGTAAGGATTAGGCTAGATTGTATGGGTGTGTATCTATTTGTTGTAAATGTTGTGTTTGTTAAATAGTGAAATAATACGTCTAATTAATAAAGGTTTTAATACCAATTCATATATGTATATAGTGATTTTGTTTAAAATAATGAATAAGTATTTAAATAATATTTGCTTAGACATATAAATAATTATTATATTAATAATTTATATATTTCAATTAATTAAATAGTTGAATAAAATAAATTAAAAAAAATAAAGAGGGTATAAGTTAAATAATTGGGTGATAAAAGTAGTTAATAGGGGTTCTAAATAAAATGATAAGTTCTTAATTAGAGTTTATTAGTTTCTAATTCTCTAAAATGATTAAATATTTATTTAAAATTGTTAGGTTAACAATCTGGTTCATATAATATTCCCGAGTCTTGAAAGTTTTATAAAATAATTTTTATAGGAAAAATAAGATTAAAAATAGGGTTTTAAAAATGTTTTAAAATAAAAAAAAATGACCACGGGACTCGAACCCTCGACCAGAAGCGGTTTAACACTTACACACTCGCACTAGCCACTGGACCAGGGCTTATGCCTTGGTTCAAATCAGACGCGATGCGGTTTTAGTACCCGGCCCACGCTCGTCTCCTTTCCCGATCGTCCCCGTCCCAAACCTTAACATCAAATTGACTTGATTCGACACTAATCGATCGCGAGTTTAGGGGGCTTTTGAAGCCTGGATCAAACCGAAACTATGGGTATCAAAATTACCTGAAATGGTAGCGTAACGGAGGAGAACGATGACGTGAGACATATCGGAATTCGTCGAGCTTGACCGGACTTCTGACGTGTGCTCAGACTAGTTTTCCAGTTCAGGGAGTTTGGGGTGAATGTCTCGAAGGTGTGGCACTCAATTTATAGGCTCAATTTCAAGTTTAACGCATTGATTACCCACTTTGATTAGGACGGTTATTTGACGATTGGACTCAACTTCTTTGATTTCGACTGTAAATGATACGTTAATTCGGATTCAATCAGTCGCACGATGATTTACAATGGGTCGATTACAGTTTTAACACATGAATTTGATGAATCATTGCACGAATTTGTGAATTGTGCTCGGTTTGACTTTCCAAAGTCAAACCTGCATCAAATTGATTTCAAAATTGATAAGGGTTCAAATTGAGGGGTCTAATGAGATCAAGGGGTTCAATAGTTCAAATTAATTGTTTCAAAACAAAAACAAAATCATTTTAATTACTTATAAAACAATTGATTTTATAAAATTTTTTTTAATATCATTTGTTTAGTTATTATTAAATGTTACACCTATATTATATAACTTTTTGTAACTTACAATAGTTTTATTTCCATTAAAATCATTTACTTTAAAATAATATAGTTTTATAAACTCTATATTTATAGAATTTATAATTTTGATTTTTATAGGTTTGTATATATATATATATATTTATATAGGTTTAGAATATAACTTATCATATAAATTTCATATTATTTTTGAATATGCGTATGTGTGTATACTCATGAAATGCAATAGATAAATATTAGAATTTATTTAGATGGATTGATGCAAACCAAAAAGAAATTACAAGTACCGGAAAAAGTAAAAATATAGGCCGGAATTTCCTAGGGATTACAGTCTCCCCTACTTTAGGAGATTTCATCCCGAAATTGCTTAAGAAGAGGGTCCTAGCAATAAATGTGGGTATTTGGCTTTCATTTGATCCTCACGTTCCCAAGTGAACTCAGGACCACGTTTGGATTCCCATCGAACCTTAACAATTGGGATTCGGCTTCGCTTGAGTTGCTTAACTTCTCGGTCCATGATCTCCACGGGCTTCTCCACGAAGTGCATTGTGTCGTCAATGTGGACCTCTTCAAGTGGTATGTGGAGGTTCTCGTCAGCTAAGCATTTCTTTAGGTTCGAGACATGAAATGTCGGATGAACGTTGCTGAGTCCTTCAAGTAGATCCAATTTGTAGGCTACATTCCCATTCCGCTCAAGGATTTTAAAAGGACCTACGAATCTGGGAGCAAGTTTCCCTTCTTTCCAAAATGAACTACGCCTTTCCAAGGGGATACCTTGAGAAGAACCAGATCACCAACTTGAAATTCTAAGGGTTTTCAACGTTTGTAGGCATAGCTCTTTTGCCGACTCCTTGCTACCAGAAGGTTGTCTCGAATTAACATTATCTTGTCGGAAGTCTCTTGAATAAGTTCGGGACCAGTGATTTGTGTTTCACTGATTTCAGTCCAACAGATAGGAGAGCGGCACTTCCGACCATAAAGTGCTTCAAAAGGAGCCATGTTAATGCTCGTATGATAACTATTGTTGTACGAGAACTCAACTAGGGGTAGATGTAAATCCCAATTTCCCTTGAAGTCAATGACACAGGCTCAAAGCATATCTTCGAGGGTTTGAATTGTTCGCTCAGATTGACCATCAGTTTGTGGGTGATAAGCAGTACTAAGATTTAGTTGAGTGCCCAAAGCTGATTGCAGCGATTGCCAGAAGCGAGAGGTGAATCGTGCATCACGATCAGAAATAATGTTGAGAGGTACACCATGACGACTAACGATCTCATCAATATAGATTCGAGCTAGTTTCTTAACTCGATAGTCTTCACGTATGGGTATGAAATGAGCAGATTTTGTCAGACGGTCGATGATTACCCAAATGCTATGATGACCACGTGATGTGTGTGGGAGTTTGGTTATAAAGTCCATGGCAATATGCTCCCATTTCCATACGGGAATCTCGGGTTGTTCAAGTAAACTAGATGGACGCTGGTGCTCGGCTTTAACCTTCAAACAAGTAAGGCATTTGGACACATAAAGGGCAATGTCCTTATTCATACCAGGCCACCAGTATTCGATATGGAGATCCATGTACATTTTGTCTGCACCAGGATGCACAGAATAGCGAGTCTTGTGAGCCTCGTTCATGATAAAGGTACGAAGGTTGTCACGGTCCGGAATCCAGATACGATTTAGAAAGTAAAGTAATCCATTGGGTTTGGTTTTAAGTTGGAGTTCAGCACCACATGACATTTCATTATTCATGTTTCCTTTAGTGACAGAAAGATGTTGTGCTTCTAGGATGCGAGTTTGAATATCATTTTGGATTCAAATGCTGTGGATCTTGATAGGTTCCTTAAGGCTAAGAGCATCGGCCACGACATTCGCCTTACCAGGATGATAACGAATATTGCAGTCGTAGTCGTTTAGGAGTTCAACCCAACGCCTTTGCCTCATGTTGAGTTCCTTTTGATTGAAGATGTGCTGGAGACTTTTATGATCGGTGTAAACCTCACATTTGGTACCATATAGGTAATGTCTCCAAATTTTAAGAGCAAATACGACCGCACCCAACTCAAGATCGTACGTCGTATAATTCTTCTCATGGATTTTGAGTTGTCGGGACGCATAAGCAATCACTTTGCCTCGCTGCATTAGTACACAACCAAGGCCTAAGTGGGAAGCGTCACAGTAAATGAAAAAGTCTTCGGTTCCATCAGGAAGAGTCAGGATATGAGCCTCACACAGTTTCTGTTTTAGGGTTTGAACGGCTTCCTCTTGTTTTGGTCCCCACTCATAGGGTTTGCCCTTGTGAGTTAAGGCTGTGAGAGGTACCGCGATCTTTGAAAAGTTTGCTATGAAACGAAGATAATAGTCCGCTAAACCTAAAAATGAGCGGACTTCGGTAGGGGTCTTTGGAGCTTGCCAGTTCTTCACCGCCTCAATCTTAGCGGGATCCACGTGAATACCCTTCTCGTTGACTATATGACCCAAGAATTGGACTTCTTTTAGCCAAAATTCACATTTGGAGAACTTAGCGTATAATTGCACCTTTTTCAAGAGGTCCAAAACTAAACGCAAGTGCTCTCCATGTTCTGCTTTTGATTTTGAATAGATGAGAATATCGTCAATGAAGAAGATTACGAACTTGTCCAGGTACGGTTTACACACGCGGTTCATAAGATCCATGAATACCGCGGGTGCATTGGTTAGTCCGAAGGGCATAACCATGAACTCGTAATGGCCATATCTAGTACGAAAGGCTGTTTTGGGGATTTCGGATTCGAGGACTCGTAACTGGTGATAACCAGAACGAAGATCGATCTTTGAGAAATAAGTCGAGCCTTGAAGCTGATCGAACAAATCGTCAATCCTAGGAAGTGGATAACGGTTCTTCACGGTAAGCTTGTTAAGTTCCCGATAGTCGATGCACATTCTGAAAGAACCATCCTTCTTCTTGACGAATAGAACAGGTGCTCCCCAAGGGGAAACGCTAGGACGAATAAATCCTTTGTCAGAAAGTTCTCGGAGTTGACTTGAAAGTTCTTGCATTTCTGATGGTGCTAGACGGTAAGGTGATTTAGCCACAGGGTTTGCTCCTGGCACTAAGTCAATACGGAATTCGACTTGGTGTATGGGAGGAAGACCGGGTAAGTCTTCGGGGAAAACTTCAGGAAAGTCTTTGATTACAGGAATGTCTTGAAGATCCTTATCCTTGACTTTTCGTTCCACAATATGGGCCAAGAATGCCACACATTTCTTCCATAAATACTTCTGTGCGGTAGTGCAAGACATAAGCTTGAGTCCTTTTGACGGCTTCTCACCATAGACGTTCAAAATGTCACTCGAGTCAAGAGGGATACGGATGTACTTGTCAAAACAGACGACTTCAGCATGGTGCTTGGTCAGCCAGTCCATGCCTACTATGATGTCGAAACCTCCGAGAGCCATGGGAATAAGATTGATTGAAAAGTCATGATCGCTCAAGTTTAAGGTACAATCTCTAATAATGGTGTCACATGAAACAGAATAACCATCCGCTACTAATGTATCAAAGGGTTTGTCTAGCTTAGCTCAACTCATAGCAAGTTATGGTTCAAATTCAAAGGACACAAAACTCCTATCGGAACCAGTATCAAACAGGATAGAAGCATATTGGTGATTAATTGGGTACGTACCGTTCACCACATCGTTGTTAACTTGAGCCTCGTTGGCATTGATGTTAAAGGCACGTCCACGAGCAACAGGGTGTGCATTCCCCTGATTCACATTCCCTCGGTTCATATTCCCTTGGTTTATGTTTCCCTGAACCATGTTGCCCTGGTTTAGATTTGCTTGGTTCACAATGACTAGCCTAGGGCAACGGTTCCTGAAGTGATTAGGGTCACCACACTCGTAACAAGCACGACCTTGGGCGATAGCAGCAGGAACAGGAACAGGAGCATCAGGTTGGTAGACTTGATTAGTTGGTGGAATACGACAGGTGTTAGCCCAATGTCCATAACGTCCACAAGTAGTGCACAATCGACATTTTGCGTGAGCAGGGTGGTGGAGTTTGCAGGTATTACAAAGTGGCGAAGTTCCCGCATATTGTTTCTTGGTGGGGTTGAAGGCAGTAGGGGCTACTTGGGCTAAAGGAGTAGCGGGTGTGATAATGGCAAAATTTTTGCCCTTCCTTTTCCTGTTATTGAAGGAAGACTCAGACTTGGTCTCCTTGAGGGGTTCAGTGGTGGCTTTCTCAAAAGTCTTATTGGCACCCATTTTAGATAGAGTCCCTGCCTTAACATGGTTGTCTGACAGGGTTGCTACAAGACGGATGGCTTCCTCGAGAGTGGCTGGGTTACTACCCAAAACAGTGTCCTGAATCTACATGGGCAGACCATTGATGTACTTCTCAATGGCTCGTGAGAGAGGAGTGACCATATGGGTCACTAGTAGGCTAAGCTCATGAAAGCGGGTGGTGTAGGCAAGGCTTTCACCACTGTCTTGTTTGAGATCCCAGAACTCAGCTTCTAGTTTCTTGACCTCATTACGGGGGCAAAACTCATATGTCATGAGTGTCTTGACATCCGCCCAAGGCAAGGCTAGTGCAACCTCAATCCCACGGTTTCGCTTTTCTCCATTCCACCATGTGAGTGCCCTCTTCTGGAAGACACTAGTAGCATAACGAACCTTCAGGTTTTCAGGACAGTCAACATTGATGAAAGTCCCCTCAATGCTTTCAAACCATTGGAGCAGTCCAGTAGCTCCTTCGTTCCCATAAAACTTGGTGGGGTTGCAGGAGTTAAAGTGTTTGAATGTACACGCGGGATTCCTTGGTGCAGCAATCTGGTTCAGTTGATTGACCATAGTTGGTAGGATTGTAGCCATTTGCTGAATGATCCTATCGGTAAGGTTGTTCCTACGCTCATGACGGGGAGGCATTCTACACACGGGTGAATAGAAAATTCATAAGATATGAATCATGTATAAGAGTTTGAAATTTAATCATGAGATGTTAGGTGAAACATAGATGGTACACTAATGGGAACATTGGCTCATCAAGGTACTTTAAGTTTTTCTAATGTTCGAGAAGTCATGCTTTAGCCTATAAGTGGACACTCATCCCAAGAATTCCCAGGAAAGCATAACTGGTCCATCGGTTGATTTGGATTTATACGAAATGCTTTCCTAGACAGAATTCCCAGAATACAGGCATCCACCCTTCCGGATTGCACAAGTTCCCATTCATTAGTTAGAACTTACATACCTTTGACGAGAGTTTCATTCGGATTAGACTATTAAGTCTAAGTGTAAGTTTCATGTAGTTCAAGTAGTTCAAAATAGTTTCATGTAGACTCTTGAATGTCGTAGTTCATGGAGTTGTATCAGGTAATCAAAAATAGATAGATGTAGGTAAGCATGCATAGTAAAGATAGTGTGGAGTTCCTAATAAAAGACACGAGTTAAACTCATGTTTGGGACTCCTAGGTTATAGTCTAGGTCATGTGTCTAATAACCTAATTCCCTATAACCATGGCTCTGATACCAATCTGTCACACCCCGGCCGGCGGCGGATTAAACGTCGGGGCTGACGCGGTTGTTCATAAGCACATGATCATCTATTAAATATGATAATATTTATTATTCAAATTAAAAGCATCCGTTACATAGGAAAATGAAACGTTCAAAACATAAATTAAATTAAACTAGGTCCAAGTCCTAGGTGAGCAAGTGGTCCTTAAACAGGTACACCTAAAACATGTAAGTAACTGTCAACTACAAGTAGTTGGTGAGGTACATAGGTTTTGACACCAAAAGAGTTAGTATAGATTACAATTCAATATGTTCAAAGCATGTCTAAAGCATTTATGTGAAAACATACAAGGTTCCAAGCGTACAATTCAAGCCTGATAATAGAAAACTAGATACGCAATCCCACTGATTGCCATTTTAAAAAGGGAGCAAGCGGCTACTTCAAGTTATAGTTGATACCCAACAAAACCCGCCAAGGTCTTGTGGTAAGTTATAGGTTCAGTTTCCCATATAAATGATCATGTTAGGTACTACCTTAGGCTTGGGCTGCAAGTTAATGAATGTATTGGCATGAAACACATGCAATGGTCACCAAGTAGTTCAAATATAAAGCATAAAGATCAAGCACAAGAACATAGATATTGAATTTTGTTAAATAGATAAAGTTGACGACATGTTTCACCCCAAAAGTAAAAACAGTAAAAAGGGGCTATGTCAACTCACCTTGGATCTGTAGCGTGAAATCACGAGTACGGGTAGTTGCACAAGTTGACTAGATAACCACAAGGTTAACCTATGTTTGCATTTATATATGTATCAATGTCATAATCAAATGATTTAAATAGTAAGGATTGGGCTAGATTGTATGGGTGTGTATCTATTTGTTGTAAATGTTGTGTTTGTTAAATAGTGAAATAATACGTCTCATTAATAAAGGTTTTAATACCAATTCATATATGTATATAGTGATTTTGTTTAAAATAATGAATAAGTATTTAAATAATATTTGCTTGGACATATAAATAATTATTATATTAATAATTTATATATTTCAATTAATTAAATAGTTGAATAAAATAAATTAAAAAAATAAAGAGGGTATAAGTTAAATAATTGGGTGATAAAAGTAGTTAATAGGGGATCTAAATAAAATGATAAGTTCTTAATTAGAGTTTATTAGTTTCTAATTCTCTAAAATGATTAAATATTTATTTAAAATTGTTAGGTTAACAATCTGGTTCATATAATATTCCCGAGTCTTGAAAGTTTTATAAAATAATTTTTATAGGAAAAATAAGATTAAAAATAGGGTTTTAAAAATGTTTTAAAATAAAAAAAAATGACCACGGGACTCGAACCCTCGACCAGAAGCGGTTTAACACTTGCACACTCGCACTAGCTACTGGACCAGGGCTTATGCCTTGGTTCAAATCAGACGCGATGCGGTTTTAGTACCCGGCCCACGCTCGTCTCCTTTCCCGATCGTCCCCGTCCCTAACCTTAACATCAAATCGACTCGATTCGACACTAATCGATCGCGAGTTTAAGGGGCTTTTGAAGCCTGGATCAAACCGAAACTATGGGTATCAAAATTACCTGAAATGATAGCGTAACGGAGGAGAACGACGGCGTGAGACAGATCGGAATTCGTCGAGCTTGATCGGACTTCTGACGTGTGCTCAGACCAGTTTTCGAGTTCAGGGAGTTTGGGGTGAATGTCTCGAAGGTGTGGCACTCAATTTATAGGCTCAATTGCAAGTTTAATGCATGAATTGATTACCCACTTTGATTAGGACGGTTATGTGACGATTGGACTCAACTTCTATGATTTCGACTGTAAATGATACGTTAATTCGGATCCAATCAGTCGCACGATGATTTAAAATGGCTCGATTACAGTTTTAACACATGAATTTGATGAATCATTGCACGAATTTGTGAATTGTGCTCGGTTTGACTTTCCAAAGCCAAACCTGCATCAAATTGATTTCAAAATTGATAAGGGTTCAAATTGAGGGGTCTAATGAGATCAAGGGGTTCAATAGTTCAAATTAATTGTTTCAAAACAAAAACAAAATCATTTTAATTACTTATAAAACAATTGATTTTATAAAAAAAAATTAAATATCATTTGTTTTGTTATTATTAAATGTTACACTTATACTATATAACTTTTTGTAACTTACAATAGTTTTATTTCCATTAAAATCATTATTTTAAAATAATGTACTTTTATAAACTCTATATTTATAGAATTTATAATTTAGATTTTTATAGGTTTGTATATATATATATATATATATATTTATATAGGTTTAGAATATAACTTAGCATACAAATTTCATATTATTTTTGAATATGCGTATGTGTGTATACTCATGAAATGCAATAGATAAATATTAGAATTTATTTAGATAGATTGATGCAAACCAAAAAGAAATTACAAGTGCCGAAAAAAGTAAAAATATAGGCCGGAATTTCCTAGGGATTACAGGTAAGATGAAGTTCCGTCACTTACAGGCCACTCTAAACCCTTCTTTAAATTTTTTATATTAGTCTGAGTATCATGAATCAAAGGGGTTTGGGTTTCAAAACCAAGTAGTTTCGATAAAAGGGTTCAACACTTTCAAAAATTTCTCAAAAGGTTTTCCATCGAAACTACTAGTTTCGACACCCAAACTTGCCCTAGTATCTCTGATCGAAACTAGTTAGTTTCGATAAGTTCATCTCCATCGAAACTAGTTGTTTCGATAGTGTTGATTTCAAAATTTTTTTTTAAGTGTTGATCAAAGCTTATAGCCTCTATCGAAACTACTTGTTTCGATAAAGTTGTTTGTTAAATTAACCAAGTTCATCTCAAATCGAAACTAGTTGTTTCGACAGTAAGGACTTCAAAATTTTTCTAAGTGTTGGTATATCTTTTTTCGATTAAGTATATTCAGAAACTTTACTTATTGTGCAAAACTGATGAATTTTACAGGTATGGATATCTTATTCGTAAAAAGACACAATGTCTGTGCATTCCTTAATGCCAATGATCTAAAAGCTGCAGAGTTCATTCTTGTCTTAAACTTCCTGGCAAACTCCAACATCAGCTTTGCCATCAGCAACAACCTGCCGGTGTTTGAGACATCTATAAGAGAATTTTGGGAGACTGCAGAGATCATCACAGTTGAAAATGTGGAGCACATCAGAGCAACTGTGCCTGGCCAAGAAGTCTTATTTTCTGAAGCTACAGTTATAGAGGTGCTGCAGTTTAATGACAATCCAGATGCACACATTGAATTTCCAATCTTCTATGTTAAAGAATGCTTCAGAAGATTGGGTCATCCAGATGAATTCAAAAGTGGTCAGATAATCAAGAACTCCTTACCACGCCACTGGAGATACATAGTGCACGTGTTTATTCACTGCCAGTCAATCAGAAAAGGAGGTTTTGATTCAGCAAACAACACTCTGGGCTCAGCAATTTTGGGGTTAGTCAAGGGAAGAGATTACAATTTTTCTGGCTTCATCTTCAGACAGTTAAAGGACAACCTGACAGGAGCCGTGAAGGAGAAATTTCTGGCATATCCAAGATTCCTACAGATTATCATCAATCATCTTCATCCTGAGCTTCAACAAGGTGGGAACACCTTTGTGTTCGACCATATGATTGCCAAGACTCTCAGCTATATGAGGAGTACCAACAAGAGAACCAACAGGGCTATAGCTGATGTTCCCCTGTTTGGTCATATTATTGGTGAAGAAGAAGAATTCATTCCTGATATTGACCCTGATCTAGAAGAAGAGATCTTATCATCTGATGAAGAAGAGATGGAAGTTGAACAAGATCAAGGTAATCAACCTCTTGATGAAGCTGAGATTGAGATAAACATTCCTAATGTTCAAGAAGAAGAACAACCCATCATTGAGCCTGTGATAGAGGCTCCTTTTGTTGAACAAATACAGATAATTCAAGATCCAGCAGTTAATGTTGAAGCTAGTATGCATGAAGCTGAGGAGGAAGTTGCAGAATCAAGTGGAACTCTGTATGCAGGAATTTATAGATCTGACTACTACAAGTCTGATTCAGATGTTAGAACAAAGCATCTTGCATCTTCCTCCAAACGGCAAGTTGAGTCAGGTTCTGATTTTGAGGAAGAAGAGCCTAGGGCAAAGAAAATCAAGACTGGATTAGAAGATTTGTCATCCTCGTCAGATTCTCTATTAGCTACTCCACAACCAACTCCAGAACCATCTCCACAACCTACTCCACAGCCCACTCCACAGCCCACTCCACAACCCACTCCACAACCCACTCCACTACCATCTCCACAACAATCACCCATCCATACTCCTTCCACATCACCACCTCATGATTCAACCTCTCCTGTACCAAGAGTTAAAACTTTAAGCCTTGAACTGAAGAAAATGCATGATAAGATTCAAAAGAAAGATGAAGAAATTGATGGCTTAAAATCTAATTTGCATGATGTTCAGGAAGAGGTTAAACACCTGAAGCTGGAAGTTGGGGGTTTACATACCCAGATTGAGATTCAACAAACTCAACTTGAAGCACAAAAGAGACTAATCTCAAAGCAAAAAGAAGAATTCAAGGCTTTAACTGAAGCGGTGGAGCAGCTCAAAGCCTCAATGATAAAACCTGTGCAACAACAACCAACCACTTCAACAGCTCAGGGGGAGACCACATCTGTAGTTGAACCCTCATCTCCTGCCCTTGTGACTAATCCAGAGTCTGCACTAACTATCTTTACTGGCCATGCTGAGAAGACAAAGAAGGCAGTTGAAGTCAAGGTTGAAGAACCAGAACTAGACCTTCCCTCAGCAAGTGAGAGAAGATATGCAAGGAAGAAAGGGAAAGGGACCTCTACTGAGATAGAGACCGTAATTCTGGATGAAGAAGACATCCCATCTGATGACGAGCTGAATGCTCTCTTAGATGAAATTGAAAACTTTGGGTATAATGATCTTTACCCAAAAATTCTGACTACCGACGAAAAAGAGACTGAAAGAACCAGATACTTCACAGAAGAAGGAGAGGAGATTCAAACCTTGTCTGATGAAGAAAAAGGCGAAGAAGATGTTCAGGTTAATCTTATCAAGACAGTCACTCCTGAACCAACCACTACTGTCTCTGAATCAAGTCCAGCACAAGATCCACCTTCTGTTGCACCTGAACCTTCAACTTCAAGAAAATATTGGTTCAGGAAAATCATTCAGGAAGAAACTCCTAAAACATACGAATGGATAGCTGAGCATCAGGAGCTAAAGAGGCCTCCAATTGGCTGAAAGTATGATGCAGAAAAGAAGCTCTTTAATATCAGAAGATATAGAGGGGGAGTTCAGCACTTCAAATATATGACTGACTTCCAGACACTTCCTTTCTATGACCTCAGGGACTTAGCCAAGCTTCCACTTCAAAACCCTGGGAAGGTTATGATGGCTTATGACTTCGAGAAATTTATGCATTCTCAAGTCAATAATGATTTCAAGGGAATGAAGCCTAGGAAAACTCAAAAGAAAATTTCAAAGACAAGGTTTCACCCTAAAACCAATAATCCATATGTGTTCTTGAGGTACAAGACTGCCCAAACTCACAAGACCATCACCATTCCAAAGTCTGTACCTGTCCAACTGCAAACTTTCAGAAAGTGGTACTATGACCCAATCATTGGCAGTGCATTAATAGAGTGTGAGGGTAAGGAAGACATCACTATCTTTGACCCCATGGAGCTGTTGAAATTTAAGCCTGAAGATCTGGAGATACTTTTCCAGAATCACATTCAGGCATACAATGATGAAGATGAAGCTGATGCCAAGGCCTACCAACGAGTTGTATCTCTCCATGTTAAACCTTTTATACCAAGGACAACTAAAGGACCAGCTGCTTGATGAAGAGCTGAAGACAGTAATGCAATAGCATAGGGGGAGATTGTAGAGTCATATCTTATGTATAAGCTGTTGTCATTTATTGTATGTTTAAATAGTTTTAGACTAGTTTACTTTCTGTCATTTCATTAAATATAATTTCAGTTTTCTGTAATTTACTGCTTTATTAGCTAAGTCTGGGCCATCGAAACTACTTAGTTTCGATTGAGTTTGTTCAATCGAAACTAGTAGTTTCGATAGATGGTAGTTTCGACAGTTCTGTGTATCACTTGTAAATGGTTAATCAAAACTAGTAGTTTCGATTGAATATAGTTTCGATACCTGTCACTACTATAAATAGCCTAGTTTGAGAATGTTTAGGGTGTGAGTAGCGGCTGTAACCCTGAATCTTCTCTTTCACATTGTTATTGAATCAATACACTTTGCAGTTGTTTTTACACTGTGTTCTTACATTTTCATATCATTTTGTGTTGATTCATTGTGAGGTTAGCCTGTTATCTTCACCGATTTTGTTTCTACCATCTGTTTCACCACCATACACATAGTTTCCGCCTGTGTGTGTGTAATCGATCAAATCAGTGATTTAAAGAGAAATATGGACCTACACCGTTGCATCCGGTTGTTGTTCACTAGTCCTATGGATTGAACACCAGATGATGGACTACATGATCAACTTAATGCACCCTCCCATCTTTTGTGATAATGAAGCAGTGCTCGTAATTGGCAAGAATCCTATTCAAAACTCCAGAAAAAAAACATACTGAAGTTTGGATTCATGTAATTCGTGATGCATTCAAGAAAGGATACATCAAAGTAGTCTTGGTATCTACAGATGATCAGAAGGAGGATATTTTCACAAAGGCTTTTGATAAGTCAAAATTTCTTTCAATGGTCAAAATGTTGGGTTTGATCTCCTTTGATTAACATCTTTTCTCGCTCTATCTTGTACATACTATGCATATGTGCTTTTTGTCTCTTTTCTTTCTTTCAAACTTTTAAAAATTTCAAAAAAGATTTTCAAGACCCTACGCATGTTTGTCTGTGCTTTAACAGTCGTTTCTTTCTTCTTCTTTTTTTCAAAAGTACCTCTAAAATAATAATTAAATAGAAACAAAATCAATTAATCGGATAAAAACAAAATCCCTAAAATTAACCTGTCCCTTCCATGTATGACCACTATATAATCGCAGACGAATTGTTCATTATCCTCGTGGGAATAAACCAAAATCCAATTCATTCCATCAAAACCTGAATCAATTCAAATATGCCGCCATTGCAGGAAGATCTGTTTCCTTCAACGTAAGGCAAAATCAAAATCGAACGCAATCACAACCACAACCACACCATGAACCGTGCAATCTACCGTTGTTTCACTTACACCACCACCATGTTCCTCTGGGCCTTATTATTAATCGTCGTAACGACCTCCTATATGAGCATCCAAAGCTTCGTCGATTCTGGCACCCACTACCTCCACCACCCTCACCCCCGCTACAACGTCATCTTCGGCGGACCCCAATAGGAGAAACAAGTCTATTCTTCCGCTCAGATCCACTGTTCCCATGGATTATCCATCCTCTTCACTGACACAACCGGTTTTGTCGGCTCACACGTCGCCCTGGCCCTAAAAAAACGCGACGACGACGATATGGGTGTTGACAATTTCAAATATTATTATGATCCATCGTTGAAAAACGCGCGACGCCTGCTACTTGCATCCCATAATGTATTCATCGTCCGAGGGGATATACACAACGAGCGCGTGTTAGCCAAGATCTTTGACGTTGGTGCCTTCACACACGTAAAGCATTTGGCGGCGCAAGTGTGCGTACGATACGTGACAGAAAACCCGCGTTCGTACGTTAATAGCAACATCGCAGGTTTGGTCATGCTTCTAGAATAATGCAAGTCAACCGACCCACAACCCACCGTCGTATGGGCTAGCTCTAGCTCGGTCTACGGGTTAAACGACAAGGCACCATTTTCGGAATCAGATCAGACCGACCGACCCACTTCGCTCTACCCAGCCACCAAAAAATCTGGAGAAGCAATTACACACACGTACAATCATAGCTACGGGTTGTCGATAACCGGGATGAGATTCTTCACTGTGTACAGCTTGTGGGCCTGACCCGACATGGCGTATTTTAGCTTCACACAGGATATGCGTCACAGGAAATTGATTATGATATTCCGAGGCAAGAACCGGGTCTACTTGGCCCGGGATTTTATTTACATTGATGATATTGTGAAGGGTTGTGTTACGGCTTTGGATACGTCGGGTAAAAGTACCGGGTCGGTTGGGAAGAGGAGGGGGCAGCGCCATACCGAATTTATAACTTCGGGAATACGACGCAGGTGACTATATAGAAGGTTAGAATGGATGGATCTCAACACTATTATTTTTGAAACAATACCAGATATCAGATTTTGATCAATCGGTTTCAACAGGAACATTAGGACAATTGTTGATGTGGTTGTGTATTCCAGTGGAACAAGATTTGAAATACCATTTGAGGTGAGTTCATCTAAACTGAGATGCTTATTCCATTTTTATTTGCAACATTGGGTATCTTGAAACATTGTGGCCCTGTTTGGTATAATTCACTATTTCATGTATATCTAACACGTAATAAGCGCTTATTATGTTCCATGTGGGATGAGACTTACGGATGGGATTAATCCTCCCATTTTGCTGTGTCGTCGTTGCCAGTTGTGGAAAAGTCACCAGTTATATATATATATATATATGTATATATATGTATGTATATATATACTCATAGGTGTTCTATTAGCAGGGATTGGAAATTACATTGTATTCCATATAGGTTTCAAGATACATTGGGTTGTAATGTAAACATGGATTTTGTTTATGAACTCACCAACTTATGTTGACCCATTTTCTTTAAATATTTTTGAGCGCACATCTCAGGTGATCCAGAGTGAAGTAGTTGGCATTCCAGGGTTGAGGATGGTATGTGCAAGAACATATGAATGCTTGATGATGACAAGGAGCTAGTGATAGTATAGTTCCTGGTTAGGAACCAAAAACATGTTGTAAAGTCTTTCATTTGGTTGGAAAACACTTGGTTATTAATAGAAAGGCTTACGGTTTTAGTTTTCGCTGTGTGTTTCGGTACCATTCGTCACGATTAACTAGTGCCTGGGACTGGGGTGGCAAGATCTTTTTGATCAAAGAAATATTTTAGACTCTAATGATAAAAGTAGAACATGCACTTTACCTCGTACAAGTAATGTACTCAAATTTTTATGCAAAAACTACTGCCGCTAACTCAAGATCATGAGTTGGATAGTAAGTTTCATGGGGCTTTAACTGTCGTGAAGCGTAGGCTATGACCTTACCCCGCTGCATGAGTACACATCCCAGTCCTTGGTAAGATGCATCTTCTGCTCTAACTGGTAGTTACAATTATAGTGCTTGAGTTAGTTTTTCCTTTAACACTTGAAAAGCCTTCCCTTGTTCATTAGCCCAAATAAACTTGACGTCTTTTCTTGTAAGTTTGGTTAATTGTCACACCCCCGCCAAAGGCGGAATAACGGGAGCACGAAGAATTGAATAACAAGAACAGAAGGCATAAAGAAATACTAAAGATATTTTATTAAAAACCCATAATTCGTTACATAGTCTCAGATGAAATTAAAACACAAATAATAATTTATTTTATTGTCTTCTAAAGCCATCATGCAATCCTATGGTGATGAATCTTCAAAGCTAAACTCTTACTTTTCGTTTCCTAAAAACATGTAAAAACAAGTGTCAACTACAAAGTTGGTGAGTCTCATAGGTTTTGACACACAAAGATATATGTACAAATCAAATACAAACAATTTAAATATACAAGTCAATTAAATCCATACATGTAGTTCACAACCAACCCTATTGACCAAATTGCCTCTAAAGAGATTTAGAACCCACCAAATCATGAATATGTGGGATTTCAATCATCCAACACCTTTAACCGGGTGATGGATGGGAATGTCACACCTATGGATCCATTATCGTACTACCATTGGCTTATAAAAAGTTAATGGTTGTGTATGAATCACGTGAGGGACTTTACGTTTACGAATATGCAATCATGTATAGCCATTTAATTCTAAATAGTATACAAAAATGTTTAATTGATTTGTATGAAAACTTTTGAATGTTCCATGTTTCACCCCAAAACTTAAAAAGAAAAGGGGCTATGAAGAACTCACTTTTGTGTTGAGAGATGATTGAATCGTAAGGCTTGAGAGTTCTAGGATTTAGATCAACACCCTAAAAGATAATGATATAGTCAATTAGGGTTTGGATGGCATTTATCGGAAGTTATAACGTTAACGGATGCGAGAAATAGAAAATATAATATATAATTGTTAATGTTGTTAAGTTTCAGATTTGGACAACATAAGAGCTGAACAGAAACGTGTTGGTTAAAAATATCAAACGACGTGCTAAAATCATGAAATTTTCTAGGAAACTAGTTTATAACGTTTTGAAAAAGTTTCGTTTAGAAAGTTTATCCGTTTGAGACTCGGATCATAGCCAAAACAGTCAAACAATACAGAAGGTACTGAAAAACGTTCCTGTCCCGTTTTGGCTATTACGGAGTCATGATTTGGAATTAGAAAGCGAGGAAATTATGGTTGGGACGTCCACTCGATGAAATACGTTTTGGAATTTGGTTTTGCTCAGTTTCGATTAATTATGTTCAAGTTATGCTTAGTTAAAGTCAGCACTGTTTCTGTCCAAAATCAACGGTTGCACTTAAGTGGACCGTTTAGGGTTTTAAGGTTACTAAATGCATAAATAAAAATTATAACAATGTATGTAGCGTTAATATATAGTAGATACAGTGTGTTTATGTTAACGCATACATTATAAGGTATCGGAAGAGCACACTATTACCGAAGAACGTATGGAGGATTCACAGAATGCGACGACATAGCCGCCATTGCAAACGGGATCCTATGATCGCTTGATTATGTTAGTTAGCTTGATTATAATATTAGTTATATAGAATAGGATTAAGATTCATCATGATCAAGTGATCATGATTTAAAAAAAATAAAAAAAATAAAACTAAAAGAATAGAAGGAGATGGAATAGAATGAATACAAGAACGAAAGTATGGAAACGTGACTCGGTAGAACAACTTACTTGCTTCTTCTTCCTTGGCTTGGATTTTATGATTTTTCCAAGGATTAGGGGCTGAGATTTACGCAAAAAGGAAGGATTTTTAAGAGTGGTTTTAGGGAATGAGCAAAGATATATGAGTGTAATTATGGAAAGAGCTTGGAGGACAAGTTTAGGGTTTTGGAACCCTAAACCAGCCATAAGTCAGCCACCATCAGCCATATTTCGAAATCCAACTTTAAAGAATGACAACAAGGTCCCTTAACTTGATTAATTTTTGATTAGGTGCATAAAACGTTCAATTTTCGACAGTTGGAGCTTTAAGCGGTAGCCGGTACTAGTGTAGATTTGTAGGAATAAATAAATTGGTTGAATTACTATTTTAGGTACTTAAGATTGATATATTGGTCTTGCTTTAGTAATAGGTGAGCACAGTGTGTCGGTAAAGCGTTACAACTACACATGCGCAACTTGATCGTTTTACAAAATTCGGAGTCTATTTAAGGAAAGTTTTGTAGAAGAAATTTGTTCTTAATAATGAAATAAATCCTTTTAGCATATTAAATAGAAATCAAAGTTACGTATAATGTGGTTGGAGGTAGTGGACGGTACGTAGTAAACGGAGGTTTAGAAGACGAACGGAGACGTGCAAACACTAAATAGGGTGCTAAGGTGCCAAATTGAATTGTTTGAGGCATAACATGGTAATATAATAAATCCATATGTTATTCATTCACGAATACGATAAATGTTATAGTTACACGAAAAGTAGAAATGTTACAGTTAATGGAGAAGCTAGTTTGGAGAAATCTTGTATGAATCTCCGATAATACCCAGCTAAACCTAAGAAGCTCCTAACTTCGGTAGGAATCTTTAGAAGGCTCCATTTCTTCGATGTCTCCACCTTACTTCTATCGACTAAGATACCATAAGGGTTTATGATGCTCAGACGGTCTATAAAAACTAATAAATAAAACCTAATCTAGACTCCTAAGTAATAAATGGAGTACCTATGAATTAAACCGCACTGACATGAAAGTGTACCTATCGAGTGTAGGACAGCTTAATGGTAAACCGGATTATCGAACCCTAGAGACACTACTTTAGCTAACTAGACTCAGACTCGGACTAAAGATGATTGATTGGGGGGTTTTCTACACTACTGATTAAACTAATAATGCAGAATACTAAACATCAACTCTTACTATCAGACATAGGAACTCGGGAATATTAGGAATGGGAAGAATACCACCTAGGTCAGAATTCTACTTGCAAAGCACAGACTTCTACCGGTTATAAAAACTATGATGGATCTGGGTATCTAAGGATAACAGCTCTAGACAACCTAGTGGATCCCTAATCACTCTAAGGGTGTAACCAACTAAGAAATCTAAAGATGCAATAAACTCACCAGATAGTCGGATTACCTTTCAGTCTCTCTGACAATGACAATGTACCCAAAAGACAAATCACCTCTCGGTCTCAATGTCCACAATACATCAAAGATGCACGGGGTAATCTCAGATCAACAAGCTTTGACTCAGACTAGCAACAATTACTAAGAACCTAAGGCAACTTCCTCTCAGACAGTTAACACTCGGAATCCTAATACGAAGACTAACCGATTATCTCTCACCTTTCGGGTATCGAGATAAGATGAACACTCAGATCTATTGAACTCTCAACTACAACTCCTATGGGATACTACGTCTAGCAAACCATACAATCAACCACAAACACACAGTGTATGATCTAGATACGCTATTCAAACTGGAAGACATCCACAAATAACATATGGAACTTATAATCAATTGCAAAACAGATCTAAACATGCATATTCATCATAATTATTAATCCAAAATCTTTACAAAATCATTAATCCCAACATTGAATCCAAAAACCGAATAAAAATCAGTACTTTACTAAGTATTCATCAATGACCCAGGCAATAACAATGTTTTAGCCTAGAATCATACTTAAAACATTCATAACAGAAGTAATCAAGTCAAACATAGGTTCAAACACAGAAAACAAAGATAAAGATTGAATCTTGAAACCGAATACGTTGATCTCCTCGAGGAAAAAAATTCATAACAGAAGTATTCAGTACCGCGAGGAAAAAAATAGTTGCGCCCACTTTTGGATTTCCTCGCGTACTGCGATAACATCCTTCTCCTTCTTCACGTAACGCAAAGGAATAAAAATCCCACTTTTTTCTTCTTTTCTTCCGGGCTACTTCTCTTGCTCGGTATCTTCATGATATCACTTTCTATTTCACCCGAGCTCCTGAAAACATAACAAAGACTCAGAACGAACTAAAAACGAATACAAAACTATCTAAAACTCATGAATACAATGAAATAAAGATGTGTGCTTTGCACTACGTCAAACATCGCCACACTTAACCTTTTTTCGTAATCGAAAAAGTCTGCAATGGAATCATAACTGGACATAGCTTTAATAATCTCAATTAATCAATTATTCTAACATACTCATGCGTTAAAAAGCAATAATCCGTATTTCTATCCGATTAAACCCAACCACCAACTTTCAAGCACCCATTTAGTATTCTAATATCATATTACCAAGTATATCATTCTATCCATAGGACTCACACTCAAAAGCTACAACTCTACCTAATCACGTCTCACGGTCATGTCTAGGCACAGATTTAACCATATAGATTTCACCCACCAGGTTAAACTAATATTTACATGTTTTAGAAATTAAGATGATCAGTGAATGAATGCCTGAGCATTAAATTAAACAAATGAACTTTCATCTAGAGGCATTTCAACCAAGTCGCTATCCTAGAGGGTAACATATAGACTACATTTCTAATCAATGAAGCACTTAAGAATCTAACCTAGTGGTGTTTCAATCATGCTGGAACCCGAAGTGTGACACGTAGGCGAAACTTAGATTTCTATCAAATAAGTTCAAGTATATGGAATATGGATTGCGGGTGCGGGAGCCACCAAAACTCGGATTTATTCTCATAAAAAGAAAGTGGTGTGCCAAGAAATTTTAAAAACCTCTAAATTTTAATTTAACGTGGTACCTATCACCCTATGTTGACAGTTTAAGTATTACCGACACCCCTAAGATGAATACCCACAAGATTTCAAGATTTAATTCAATTATTAACCCTAAGTAACACAAACAGTCTACTTAAGCTTTACTAGTTGGCTAGATCTACCAAAACATCACAATTCAGACGCGTTTTCTATTATTTATTTCTTTTAAAAGCTCAACAACAAAACCAGTTGTACTATCATTTTCCATTTTATTATGCAAAACTTTTGATTTCAAAGGACATTTTTTTCAAACTTTTAATTTTTTTGTACTTTTGTATTTTTATAAAAGAAAAACCTAGAAAACTAGACTCAAGAAAGACGCAGTCCCCCATCCCCACACTTGAAACAAACATTGTCCCCAATGTGAACCAAGAAACAACTAAAAATAAAAATAACAAAAATAAAATGGAATAGACTTAGCTGGTAATGTAGCAGTGAATGGTATCCAGCATTGCTCTTCCACGTGTGCAATGTATAGCATTTCGGTCACGGCTGCACAAACGACTGTAGGGTTGCCTTTACAAGATAATAAAGATTAGGATCAACCCCGCTCGAATAGAGATTGAGTACGGACGGAGCAATCAATACCTGTAAAATAAAGCTTACACAAACCCACAACATTACACTGACTCAAGATAAACCAAAAGACACGATCGACTAACTCAATAAGACTCAAGATAGAACACAGGAACACGTACCCGATGCATGATAAACACATAGACATGAGTGCCACAAGCAAGGTGGATCATCGGTCACGAACGGTCCTTAAGTTTCTCATGGTAGGTGGATGTGATGGAATGATGATAGAATGGATAGTGATAATGGCGATGAATGATGGATGATAGAATGATGATGGGTGATGATGTACAGTGGTGGTGACGGGAATGGTAGCGGGTACGGGAAACCATGGGAAACAAAGAAAAAAGGCAAAACCACTGAGTGCCAGTTCTCGCGTACAGCGAGAGAGTGGCGTTTAGGCCAGCCCTAACTCCTGTCCTTCGCGTACGGCGAGGACCAGGAGTAGAAGCTTCGCGTACCGCGAAGAGTCCTTGTTGACAGAAAGTTTCGAGGGTTTTTTATACTTAGCCAAATTTCACCCCTCAAACCTTTTTCTCCCAAATTCTCTAAAAACATTTTCCAACTATAAAAACCAAAGTTAAAAAACCTGGACTTCGTTCTTGATGATTTTCTTCACCGAATCGAGCGCGAATCCCTGCAAGACACACACAAAACAAAACACGCAAACTGAAAAACACAAAATTGGCATGAAAATAGAACCAAGACTTATACAAACTATACATCACGGGTACTTGCCCGAGACTCAAATAAGCCTATCAAGAGGCTTCTCCTTGATTCTAACCGGTACCACTTTCATCCGGCGCGGTATACCGATTCTCCACATCCTCAACACGCTAATACCATCAACAAGCATTGAACCTCTATCATATTTATCAATTTGGTCCTTCCACCACAGCTTAAACCTACCCGGTTAAAAAATAAAATGGTTCAAGTACCTCAGCAAGTTGTCACCCCTAAATATCCCCACACTTGGGGTTTTCACCCTCCTTAAATCACATGAATCACTAAACGCTTGGGTTCTCTTACGGGTGGGCCTAGATCTAGGGGTGACTCAATCTCACTCCCCTCAACATGAAAAACAGTAAAGGTCGGAGGCTCAAGATGGGATATCACTAACGGTGTGGCCTCTAACCTCTCTCCCAGATATCCGGGATCTTCTAACTTCCCTACCATCCCCACACTTGGGGTTTTGCCTATCATCTCCTCAAGCTCTTCCATCATCTCCTGCAGATCACTAGGCACCTCATCGTCGTATTCGTCCATCTCATTCAGCAGCTCGAATAACTCCACCGCCCAATCAGATGGTTCTCCTAAACCAGGGGCGGGTTCACCAACATCTATCTCTCCAAGATCAGAGTCCATCTGATCGTCCATGAAGGCATCAATCATGCACATGGAGTGGCTTTGCTCACCAGCCTCCTTCATGGACTTTGCAGCATCGAAAGTAACAGACTCATCCCCCACACGAAGTGTGAGCTTCCTGTCAAAGACATCGATCAATTGTTGGCTTTAGCCTCGTTGGCATTAATGTTGAAGGCATGTCCACGAGCTATAGGGTTTGCATTCCCCGGATTCACATTTCCCTTGTTCATGTTCCCCTGGTTCATGTTTCCCTGAACCATGTTGCCCAAGTTCAGGTTGGCTTGGTTCATAATTACCAACCTAGGACAACGGTTTCTGAAATGATTCGGGTCACTGCACTCGTAACAAGCATGACCCTAGGCGATAGCAACAGGAACAGGAACAACAGATTGGTAGACTTGATTAACTGGTGGAACAAGGCAGGTGTTAGCTCAATGTCCATAACGTCCACAAGTAGTGTACATGCGACATGGTATGTTAGCAGTATGATGGAGCTTATAGGTGTTGCATAAAAGTAGAGTCCCCACATATGGCTTCTTGTTTGGGTTGAAGGCAGTAGCGGCTACTTGGGCTAGAGGAGCAGCAGGTGTGATAATGGCAAAGTTCTTGCCCTTCCTTTTCTTGCCATTGAAGGAAGACTCAGACTGGGTCTCCTTGGTGGGTTCAGCAATAGATTTTTCAAGGGTTTTCTTGGCACCCTTTTTAGAAAAAGTCCCTTCCTTAACATGATTGTCTGACAGGGTAGCAGCAAGACGGATGGCTTCCTCGAGTGTGGCAGGATTGCTACCCAAGACGGTATCTTGAATCTGCATGGGTAGGCCATTGATGTACTTCTCAATGGATCTTGAAATGGGGAGTGACCATTTGGGGCATCAGAAGGCAATTTCATGAAAACGGGTGGTGTAGGCAAGGCTTTCACCACTATCCTGCTTGAGATCCCCGAACTCTGCTTCTAGCTTCTTAATCTCATTACGAGGACAAAACTCATCAGTCATGAGTGTCCTGACATCAGCCCAAGGTAAGGCCAGTGCAACTTCAATCCTACGGTTACGCTTTTCCCCGTTCCATTAGGTGAGTGCCCTCTTCTGAAAGACACTTGTAGCATAGCGAACCTTAAGGTTCTCGGGGCAGTCGGCATTGATGAAAGTACCTTCAATGCTTTCAAACCATTAGAGAAGTCCAATGGCTCCTTCATTCCCGTAGTACTTAGTGGGGTTACAGGAATTGAAATGTTTGAATGTGCACATGGGATTTCTCGGAGCTGCTTTTTGGTTCAGTTGGTTGACCATTGTTGGTAGGATCGTAGCCATTTGCTGGATGATCCTGTCAGTGAGGTTGTTACTACGTTCACGATGGGAGGCATTCTACAAAAGGGATAAATAGGAACGTCATAAGATATGAATCATGTATAAGAGTTTGCAATAAAATCATAAGGTATTTAATAAAACATGGATGGTACCCGTGTAGTTAGTAAATGGATACATTGACTTATCAAAGTATTTTAAGTTCACCTAATGTCCGAGAAGTCGTGCTTTAGCCAATAAGTGGACACTCATCCCAAGAATTCCCATGAAAGCATAACTGGTCCATCGGTTGATTTGGATTTATACGAAATGCTTTCCTAAACAAAATTTTCCAGAATACAAGCATCTACCCTTCTGGATTACACAGATTCGCATTCATTGGTTAGAACTTACATACTTTTGACGGGAGTTTCATTTTGGACTAGACCCTTAGGTCTAAGAGTAAGTCTCATGTAACCCCTGTAGTTTCAAATAGTTTCATGTAGTCCCTTGAATGTTGTAGTTCATGTAATTGCACCTCGTAGATAGAAATAGATAGATGTAGATAGGTATAGGTAAGTGGATTAAGTATAGAGTGGAGTTCCTAATAAAAGACACGAGTTAGACTCACGTTTGGGACTCCTAGGTTATAGTCTAGGTCATGTGTGTCTAATAACCTAATTCCCTATAACCATGGCTCTGATACCAATCTGTCACACCCCGGCTGGCGGCGGATTATGCGTCGGGGCTGACGCGGTTGTTTATAAGCACATGATCATAAAATTAAAAGCATCTGTTACAAGGAATAAAAGACAAATTATTATAACATGACTAAATTTAAGACTTAATAAAGTTAGGTCCATGGTCCTGTGTGATCAAGCAGTCCTCAAACAGGTGCACCTGAAACATGTGAGTAAATGTCAACTACAAGTAGTTGGTGAGAAACATAGGTTTTGACACCAAACAAAGTTAAGTGTAAGTTTACAATTCAATATGTTCAAAGCATGTCTAAAGCATGAATGTGAAAACATACAATGTTCAAAGCATGTCTAAAGCATGAATGTGAAAACATACAAGGTTCCAAAGCGTACAATCAAGCCATGAAATAGGAAAATAGTTATACGATCCAACTGATTGTCTTTTGAAAAGTAGTAAGATGTATACACTAACCCGCCAAGGTTCATATTAAGTAATGAAGCGAATTCCCCTATAAATGATCATATTAGGTACAACCTTAGGCTTGCCACGCAAGTTAATGATTGTACTAACATGAACACACGTAATGGTCACCACGCAGTTTAAGACATAAAGCATAAAGACCATAGCATAAGAACAAGGGTATTGAATTGTGCATGAAATATAGTTAATGACATGTTTCACCCAAAAAAGTAAAAAGAGGAAAAATGGGCTATGTAAACTCACTTGAGTTGAAGCTAGGAGTGATAGGATTTGGTGAGAAGAATAGGTCTTGTTAGGATTTCTCACAACAAACCTACATAGATAATTTGTACTCTAAGTTTAAAGTATGTTGAATAAGATAAGTAAGCTCTAAGATTATAGGGTTTTGTAGGGTTTGGGTTTGAAGATGGACTTGTATATATATTTTGTAGAAAAGAAAAAAAGTAAGTTCATGACTAGTATAATAGTAATAGAAGTAGCTCCTAAAATTAATTAGAATAAATTAAGATTTCTAATTAATTATTTAGTAATTAGTTTATGTAATGATTCCTAAGATTAATAAATGAAATTATGGAATGAAATGAAATAATGCATTTGGATTTGTTTATATAATTATTCTAAAAATAATTTATAAATAAGTTATAAAATGAAAAGGTTTATTTAAATTAAATAAAGTAATTACTTACATATTTAAATAATCTCATTTAATAAAAATTATAAATGACTTAATAAATAAATAGACTTTAAAGGAAATTAATTAGACTTTGTATGAAATAATTATTTATAATAATTATCTAAGTGTTTTTATAAATTTAAAAGAAAGTGTTTTAAATAATTATCTTTATCAAATAATTATTTATAAGTAAAAAGAAGTGTAATAAACATTATTAAAAAATAACATAATTAAATTTGTCCAAGCAAATCATTTATATTATTTTATTTAGAAATTTACAAGTGGTTTAATCGTATTTTTTTAAAATAAAATAGTTAAAATACTATTTTATATTTTCTACTTTTATAAATATTACAGAATGTATTTATATAATTTATAAAAAATAATTTGGAAATTTAAAATATTAAATAATGTATTAAAATGAATTAAAAGGAAAAGAAATAAAAAAGATGGGCTAGCCGGATTCGAACCCGCGCCGGTTCCGGCCACACACGCACGCGCACTAACTATCAGACCAGGGCATGATGCCTTGGTCTTAAGCTGATGCGGTTTGATTTTAATATACAAGCCCAAGTCACCATCTTCCCCAAATGTAAACCTGTAATCCTAGCCCTCCAATACTCTCGATCGAGCAAACGATCGAACCCGAAATCATAGGGCTTCTGATTCTCGTATCCATACGAACCTAACGACTCCAGATTTACCAGAATTGGTTGAGCGTGGAGTGAGAACGACTGAACGAAAACAGGGACGTGATCTTCGGCTAAAATGGGGATTACAGAAGTGGAATCAGGTATGATTAGGGGTGTAAGAAGTTTGCAATGAATTTCTTTGATGATCAGGGGTGGCTATTTATACTCAATTTGGACGGAATCGAGTCGATCGTTTAAATGGCATTCAAGTGTGGATCGGTTACGAATTAGTCTTTGATTAATTCATAAAAGCTAGGTTAAACGTGAATGATGGATCGATTAGTTGTCCCAGACGTGTTGCCGTGAATGGTTTTGCACGAAAACGTGTTGATATTGAGTCCGTGCGTAAAGGTCTCAAAATCGGCCACCGAGGGACTCGAACTCGCGATCAGAAGGGGAGGGGGTTTTCATCCGGATGTTTCAACCAGACCCCTGAAGTTTCAGGGTTTGGAAAAACAGATCCTCCTAGTTTTCAAGCTTATCGTTTTATGTTAAACTGGGTTTTTAATAAGGTTTCGGAAATTACAAATTAAACCCTGGACTTTTATAAAATCTAATGATTTTTATGTTATAATTATAAAAATATAGTCTACTAAATAGAATTAATAACATAAACTTTTACAAACCCTAATTATTTTTATAGAACTTATAGTTTAGTTTATTATGAGTTTATACAATATATATATATACTTTGTAACATCCTAATATCCATATTTATATTTATTTCCTTGGACATTAAACTATTAATTACATAGTTCCTTATTTAATTATTTGTTATTTTTTAAATGAACTAAATGCATGTATGTATGTATACTTATGAAAAGAAATAGGTAAGTAGGATAACTTTCATTGAGATGAATAGATGTAAATCATATAATAATAAGATTACAAGTGCCGGAGTAGTTAAAATAAAGGCCGAAAATTCCTGGAGATTATAATAAGGATTGTTATAGTTATTATTGTATACTCAGTTCTGGTTGGCCATGAAATCAACATGCTCCTGCTTACTGACAGGACAGTCTCTGGTGTCGTGGCCTCCTCTACACACCTCACACCTTTGAGCGCTCAGCTTCAGCTCCTTTATATCATTCGCCATCGCCGCAAGTGCAGCAAGCACGCTAGTGTTAGGGTTGACCTGATGCACACCTCTAGAAGAAGAGGCGGGTGCTCTAGCACTAGGAATGGAAGTCCTAGTAGATGGTCGTTGTTTCTCAGCGAGAGCGAAGCTCTCAAACATCTCCACGCCTTCAGCAGGCTCCATATTATCCATGATATAGCCTTCCGCAGCTGTGTTGAAGATTTGTTGCTTCTGGAAGGTGAAGCCATTATAGAACTTCTCCACAATCGCCTAGTCAAATAGACTATGCTGGGGACATCGGATCAACAGCGCGTTGAACCGCTCCCAGGCCATGTGATAGGGCTTGTCAGTGTCCATCCGGAAGGAGTGGATTTGGTCCCTAAGGTGAGCGGCCCTGGATGGTGGATAGTACTTTTTAGGAACTTGGCTTGAAAATTCTCCCAAGTGGTGATGGAATTGTCAGGGAGGGTGTCAAGCCAAGTGGAAGCACGCCAAGAGAGCGAGAATGGAAAGAGACGCAAGTAGATTGCGTCCTTAGATACACCCGTGATATTGAAGGTATCACATATGCGCGCGAAGCGGGACAAATTTTCGGGTGCATCCACATCCTCAAGGCCATGGAATTGAGTAGCATGAGTGATCGTACTCATGACATGTGATGAGATCTGCAAAGTATTGGTATTAGGGATAGCGGGGCGGGCGATCGAAGATCGTGCCATGGTGGCCCTATCACTGGCTCTCTAGTGTACGGTACGTCTCGCTGGTGGTGCAGCGTCGCCCATATTAGGAAAAGGAACTAGGCTAGTGGGACGTACCTGGTTTTTGCATAACATTTTCAAACGCTCTAGGAGGTCGCGGGTGCGCTCGTGAAGCTCTCGTTCAGGCTCTTCGTAAGCTGAATACTGTAGCGATCCCTGCGAACGAGTACGTTGCATAAACTGAAAGACACAAAGAAAACATTGAAAGACTCGTTCCTAAATTAGACACACAAGTAGTAGATAGAACAAAGCACAAAATTAAGATTCAAAATAAAAGAAAGAAAGAAAACTAAACCAAAAATCACACAAAGAACTAGTCAAAGCTAATGTTGTTATTTCCAAGTGTCCCTGGCAACGGCGCCAAAAACTTGATGTCGCCCAGACGGTCTATAAAAACTATTAAATAAAACCTAATCTAGACTCCTAAGTAATAAATGAGTACCTATGAACTAAACCGCACTGACAGGCAAGTGTACCTATCGAGTGTAGCACAGCTTAATGGTAAACCGGATTATCGGACCCTAGAGACACTACTATAGCTAACTAGACTCTGACTCGGACTAAGGATGATTGATTGGGGGGTTTTCTACACTACTGATTAAACTAATAATGCAGAATACTAATGATCGACTCTTACTATCAGACACAAGAACTCGGGAATATCAGGAATGGGAAGAATACCACCTAGGTTAGAATCCTACTTGCAAAGCACAGACTTCTACCGGTTACGAAAACTATGATGGATCTGGGTATCTAAGGATAACAGCTATGATTCGGACTAGCAACAATCACTAAGAACCTAAGGCAACTTCCTCTCAGACAGTTAACACTCGAAATCCTAATACAAAGACTAACCGATTATCTCTCACCTTTCAGGTATCGAGATAAGATGAACACTCAGATCTATTGAAGTCTCAACTACAGCTCCTATGGGATACTACGTTTAGCAAACGATACAATCAACCACAAACACACAGTCTATGATCTAGATACGCTATTCAAACTGGAAGACATCCACAAATAACATACGAAACTTATAATCAATTGCAAAACAGATCTAAACATGCATATTCATCATAATTATTAATCCAAAATCTTTACAAAATCATTAATCCCAACATTGAATCCAAAAACCGAATAAAAATCAGTACTTTACTAAGTATTCATCAATGACCTAGGCAATATCAATGTTTTAGCCTAGAATCATACTTAAAACATTCATAACAGAAGTAATCAAGTCAAACATAGGTTCAAACACAGAAAACAAAGATAAAGATTGAATCTTGAAACCGAATACGTTGATCTAACGAACTTGGAATCCAAAAGCTTTAAACTCGCACTTGATTTCACTTCCAAGATCTCAAAATCACCTCTAGCACCTCTGTAGACGGCTAAAAATCGAACTCTCCTCATAATGGCATTCAAAATCTATTTAAAATCAAATTAGGGTTTTTTCTCCGAATTTACAGCCCTCCCGTATCGCGAGAGATATGTTCCTCACGTACCGCGAGGAAAAAAATAGTCGCGCCCACTTTTGGATTTCCTCGCGTACCGCGATAACATCCTTCTCCTTCTTCGCGTACCGCAAAGGAATAAAAATCCCACTTTTTTCTTCTTTTCTTCCGGGCTTCTTCTCTTGCTCGGTATCTTCATGATATCACTTTCTATTTCACCCGAGCTCCTGAAAACATAACAAAGACTCAGAATGAACTAAAAACGAATACAAAACTATCTAAAACTCACGAATACAATGAAATAAAGATGTGTGCTTTGCACTACATCAAACATCGCCACACTTAACCTTTTTTCGTCCTCGAAAGAGTCTGTAATGGAATCATAACTGGAGATAGCTTTAATAATCTCAATTAATCAATTATTCTAACATAATTATGCGTTAAAAAGCAATAATCAGTATTTCTATCCGATTAAACCCAACCACCAACTTTCAAGCACCCATTTAGTATTCTAATATCATATTACCAAGTATATCAATCTATCCATGGGACTCACACTCTAAAGCTACAACTCTACCTAATCACGTCTCATGGTCATGTCTAGGCACGGATTTAACCATATAGATTTCACCCACCAGGTTAAACTAATATTTACATGTTTTAGAAATTAAGATGATTAGTGAATGAATGCATGAGCATTAAATTAAACAAATGAACTTTCGTCTAGAGGGGTTTCAACCAAGTCGCTATCCTAGAGGGTAGCATATAGACTACAGTTCTAATCAATGAAGCACTTAAGAATCTAACCTAGTGGTGTTTCAATCATGCTGGAACCCGACGTGTGACACGTAGGCGAAACTTAGATTTCTATCAAATAAGTTCAAGTATATGGAATATGGATTGCGGGTGCGGGCGCCACCAAAACTCGGATTTATTCTCATAAAAAGATAGTGGTGTGCCAAGGAATTTTAAAAACCTCTAAATTTTAATTTAACATGGTACCTATTACCCTATGTTGACAGTTTAAGTATTACCGACACCCCTAAGATGAATACCCACAAGATTTCAAGATTTAATTCAATTATTAACTCTAAGTAACACACAGTCTATTTAAGCTTTACTAGTTGGTTGGATCTACCAAAACATCACAATTCAGACGCGTTTTCTATTATTTATTTCTTTTAAAAGCTCAACAACAATACCAGTTGTACTATCATTTTCCATTTTATTATGCAAAACTTTTGATTTCAAAGGACATTTTTTTCAAATTTTTAATTTTTTTTGTACTTTTGTATTTTTATAAAAGAAAAACCAAGAAAACTAGACTCAAGAAAGACGCATTCCCCCATCCCCACACTTGAAACAAACATTGTCCCCAATGTGAACCAAGAAACAACTAAAAATAAAAATAACAAAAATAAAATGGAATAGACTTAGCTGGTAATGTAGCAGTGAATGGTATCCAGCATTGCTCTTCCACGTGTGCAATGTATAGCATTTCGGTCACGGCGGCACAAACGACTGTAGGGTTTCCTTTATAAGATAATAAAGATTAGGATCAACCCCGCCCGAATGGAGATTGAGTACGGATGGAGCGATCAATACTTGCAAAATAAAACTTACACAAACCCACAACATTACACTGACTCAAGATAAACCAAAAGGCACGACCGACTGACTCAATAAGACTCAAGATAGAACACAGGAACACGTACTCGATGCATGACAAACACATAGACATGAGTGCCACAAGCAAGGTGGATCATCGGTCACGAATGTTCCTTAAGTTTCTCAAGGTAGGTGGATGTGATGGAATGATGATAGAATGGATAGTGATGGATGGAATGGTGATGAATGATGGATGATAGAATGATGATGGGTGATGATGTACAATGGTGGTGACGGGAATGGTAGCGGGTACGGGAAACCATGGGAAACAAAGAAAAAAAAGGCAAAACCACTTAGTGCCAGTTCTCGCGTACTGCGAGAGAGTGGCGTTTAGGCCGGCCCTAACTCCTGTTCTTCGCGTACCGTGAGGACAAGGAGCAGAAGCTTCGCGTACCGTGAAGAGTCCTTGTTGACAGAAAGTTTCGAGGGTTTTTTATACTTAGCCAAATTTCACCCCTCAAACCTTTTTCTCCCAAATTCTCTAAAAACATTTTCCAACTATAAAAACCAAAGTTAAAAAACCTAGAACTTCATTCTTGATGATTTTCTTCACCGAATCGAGCGCGAATCCCTGCAAGACACACAAAACAAAACACGCAAACCGAAAAACACAAAATTGACATGAAAATAGAACCAAGACTTATACAAACTATACATCCCTAGCACTTGCCCGAGACTCAAATAAGCCTATCAAGAGGCTTATCCTTGATTCTAACCAGTACCACTTTCATCCTGCGCGGTATACCGATTCTCTACATCCTCAACACGCTAATACCATCAACAAGCATTGAACCTCTATCATATTTATCAATTTGGTCCTTCCAGCACAACTTAAACCTAACCGGTTCGAAAATAAAACGGTTCAAGTACCTCAGCAAGTTGTCACCCCTAAACATCCCCACACTTGGGGTTTTCACCATCCTTAAATCACATGAATCACTAAACGCTTGGGTTCTCTTACGGGTGGGCCTAGATCTAGGGGTGACTCAATCTCACTCCCCTCAACATGAAAAACAGTAAAGGTCGGAGGCTCAAGATGGGATATCACTAACGGTGTGGCCTCTAACCTCTCTCCCAGATATCCGGGATCTTCTAACTTCCCTACCATCCCCACACTTGGGGTTTTGCCTATCATCTCCTCAAGCTCTTCCATCATCTCCTGCAGATCACTGGGCACCTCATCGTCGTATTCGTCCATCTCATTCAGCAGCTCGAATAACTCCACCGCCCAATCAGATGGTTCTCCTAAACCAGGGGCGGGTTCACCAACATCTATCTCTCCAAGATCAGAGTCCATCTGATCGTCCATAAAGGCATCAATCATGCACATGGAGTGGCTTTGCTCACCAGCCTCCTTCATGGACTTTGCAGCATCGAAAGTAACAGACTCATCCCCCACACGAAGTGTGAGCTTCCCGTCAAAGACATCGATCAATTGTTGGCTTTAGCCTCGTTGGCATTAATGTTGAAGGCATGTCCACGAGCTATAGGGTTTGCATTCCCCGGATTCACATTTCCCTTGTTCATGTTCCCCTGGTTCATGTTTCCCTGAACCATGTTGCCCTAGTTCAGGTTGGCTTGGTTCATAATTACCAACCTAGGACAACGGTTTCTGAAATGATTCGGGTCACTGCACTCGTAACTAGCATGACCCTGGGTGATAGCAACAGGAACAGGAACAGCAGGTTGGTAGACTTGATTAACTGGTGGAACACGGCAGGTGTTAGACCAATGTCCATAACGTCCACAAGTAGTGTACATGCGACATGGTATGTTAGCAGTATGATGGAGCTTATAGGTGTTGCATAAAAGTAGAGTCCCCACATATGGCTTCTTGTTTGGGTTGAAGGCAGTAGCGGCTACTTGGGCTAGAGGAGCAGCAGGTGTGATAATGGCAAAGTTCTTGCCCTTCCTTTTCTTGCCATTGAAGGAAGACTCAGACTGGGTCTCCTTGCTGGGTTCAGCAATGGATTTTTCAAGGGTTTTCTTGGCACCCTTTTTAGAAAAAGTCCCTTCCTTAACATGATTGTCTGACAGGGTAGCAGCAAGACGGATGGCTTCCTCGAGTGTGGCAGGATTGCTACCCAAGACGGTATCTTGAATCTGCATGGGTAGGCCATTGATGTACTTCTCAATGGATCTTGAAATGGGGAGTGACCATTTGGGGCATCAGAAGACAATTTCATGAAAACGGGTGGTGTAGGCAAGGCTTTCACCACTATCCTGCTTGAGATCCCAGAACTCTGCTTCTAGCTTCTTAATCTCATTACGAGGACAAAACTCATCAGTCATGAGTGTCCTGACATCAGCCCAAGGTAAGGCCAGTGCAACTTCAATCCTACGGTTACGCTTTTCCCCGTTCCATTAGGTGAGTGCCCTCTTCTGAAAGACACTTGTAGCATAGCGAACCTTAAGGTTCTCGGGGCAGTCGGCATTGATGAAAGTACCTTCAATGCTTTCAAACCATTAGAGAAGTCCAATGGCTCCTTCATTCCCGTAGTACTTAGTGGGGTTACAGGAATTGAAATGTTTGAATGTGCACATGGGATTTCTCGGAGCTGCTTTTTGGTTCAGTTGGTTGACCATTGTTGGTAGGATCGTAGCCATTTGCTGGATGATCCTGTCAGTGAGGTTGTTACTACGTTCACGATGGGAGGCATTCTACAAAAGGGATAAATAGGAACGTCATAAGATATGAATCATGTATAAGAGTTTGCAATAAAATCATAAGGTATTTAATAAAACATGGATGGTACCCGTTCAGTTAGAAAATGGATACATTGACTTATCAAAGTATTTTAAGTTCACCTAATGTCCGAGAAGTCGTGCTTTAACCTATAAGTGGACACTCATCCCAAGAATTCCCAGGAAAGCATAACTGGTCCATCGGTTGATTTGGATTTATACGAAATGCTTTCCTAAACAAAATTTTCCAGAATACAAGCATCTACCCTTCCAGATTACACAAATTCGCATTCATTGGTTACAACTTACTTACCTTTGACGGGAGTTTCATTTTGGACTAGACCCTTAGGTCTAAGAGTAAGTCTCATGTAACCCATGTAGTTTCAAATAGTTTCATGTAGTCCTTTGAATGTTGTAATTCATGTAATTGCACCACGTAGATAGAAATAGATAGATGTAGATAGGTATAGGTAAGTGAATTAAGTATAAAGTGGATTTCCTAATAAAAGACACCAGTTAAACTCATGTTTGGGACTTCTAGGTTATAGTCTAGGTCATGTGTGTCTAATAACCTAATTCCCTATAACCATGGCTCTGATACCAATCTGTCACACCCCGGCCGGCAGCGGATTATGCGTTGGGGCTGACGCGGTTGTTCATAAGCACATGATCATAAAATTAAAAGCATCTGTTACAAGGAATAAAAAACAAAGTATTATAACATGACTGAATTTTAGACTTATTAAAGCTAGGTCCATGGTCCTGTGTGATCAAGCAGTCCTCAAACAGGTGCACCTGAAACATGTGAGTAAATGTGTAGTTGGTGAGAAACATAGGTTTTGACACCAAACAAAGTTAAGTGTAAGTTTACAATTCAATATGTTCAAAGCATGTATAAAGCAAGAATGTGAAAACATACAATGTCTAAAGCATGAATGTGAAAAATGCAAGGTTCCAAAGCGTACAATAAAGCAATGTAATAGGAAAATAGTTACACGATCCAACTAATTGTCTTTTGAAAAGTAGTAAGATGTATACACTAACCCGCCAAGGTTCATGTTAAGTAATGAAGAAAATTCCCCCTATAAATGATCATGTTAGGTACAACCTTAGGCTTGCTACGCAAGTTAATGATTGTACTAACATGAACACACGTAATGGTCACTACGCAATTTAAGACATAAAGCATAAAGACCATAGCATAAGAACAAAGGTATTGAATTGTGCATGAAATATAGTTAATGACATGTTTCATCCAAAAAAGTAAAAAGAGGAAAAGAGGCTGTAAACTCACTTGAGTTGAAGCTAGGAGTGATAGGATTTGGTGAGAAGAATAGGTCTTGTGAGGATTTTTCACAACAAACCTACATAGATAATTTGTACTCTAAGTTTAAAGTATGTTGAATAAGATAAGTAAGCTCTAAGATTTTAGGGTTTTGTAGGGTTTGGGTTTGAAGATGGACTTGTATATATATTTTGTAGAAAAGAAAAAAAGTAAGTTCATGACTAGTATAATAGTACTAAAAGTAGCTCGTAAAATTAATTAGAATAAATTAAGATTTCTAATTAATTATTTAGTAATTAGTTTATGTAATGATTCCTAAGATTAATAAATGAAATTATGGAATGAAATGAAATAATGCATTTGGATTTGTTTATATAATTATTCTAAAAATAATTTATAAATAAGTTATAAAATAAAAAGGTTTATTTAAATTAAATAAAGTGATTAGTTACATATTTAAATAATCTCATTTAATAAGAATTATAAATGAGTTAATAAATAAATAGACTTTAAAGGAAATTAATTAGACTTTGTATGATATAATTATTTATAATAATTATCTAAGTATTTTTATAAATTTAAAAGAAAGTGTTTTAAATAATTATCTTTATCAAATAATTATTTATAAGTAAAAAAAGTGTAATAAACATTATTAATAAATAACTTAATTAAATTTGTCCAAGCAAATCATTTATATTATTTTATTTAAAAATTTACAAGTGGTTCAATCGTATTTTTTTATAATAAATTAGTTAAAATACTATTTTATATTTTCTACTTTTATAAATATTACAGAATGTATTTATATAATTTAAAAAAAATGATTTGGAATTTTCAAATATTAAATAATGTATTAAAATGAATTAAAAGGAAAAGAAATCAAAAAGATGGGCTAGCCGGATTCGAACCCGCGTCGATTCCGGCCACACACGCACGCACGCGCACTAATTATCAGACCAGGGCATGATGCCTTGGTCTTAAGCTGATGCGGTTTGATTTTAATATTCAAGCCCAAGTCACCATCTTCCCCAAATGTAAACCGGTAATCCTAGCCCTCCAATACCCTCGATCGAGCAAACGATCGAACCCGAAATCATAGGGCTTCTGATTCTCGTATCCATACGAACCTAACGACTCCAGATTTACCTGAAATGGTTGAGCGTGGAGTGAGAACGACTGAATGAAAACATGGACGTGATCTTCGGCTAAAATGGGGATTACGAAGTGGAATCAGGTATGATTAGGGGTGTAAGAAGTTCGCAATGAATTTCTTTGATGATCAGGGCTGGCTATTTATACTCAATTTGGACGGAATCGAGTCGATCGTTTAAATGGCATTCAAGTGTGGATCGGTTACGAATTAGTCTTTGATTAGTTCATAAAAGCTAGGTTAAACGTGAATGATGGATCGATTAGTTGTCCCAGACATGTTGCCGTGAATGGTTTTGCACGAAAACGTGTTGATATTGAATCCGTGCGTAAAGGTCTCAAAATCGGCCACCGAGGGACTCGAACTTGCGATCAGAAGGGGAGGGGGGTTTTCACCCGGATGTTGCAACCAGGCCCCTGAAGTTTCAGGGTTTGGCAAAACAGATCCTCCTAGTTTTCAAGCTTATCGTTTTATGTTAAACTGGGTTTTTACTAAGGTTTCGGAAATTACAAATTAAACCCTGGACTTTTATAAAATCTAATGATTTTTATGTTATAATTAAATGTTATAATTATAAAAATATAATCTACTAAATAGAATTAATAACATAAACTTTTACAAACCCTAATTGTTTTTATAGAACTTATAGTTTAGTTTATTATGAGTTTATACAATATAGACATATACTTTGTAACATCCTAATATCCATATTTATATTTATTTCCTTGGACATTAAACTATTAATTACATAGTTCCTTATTTAATTATTTGTTATTTTTTAAATGAACTAAATGCATGTATGTATGTATACTTATGAAAAGAAATAGGTAAGTAGGATAACTTTCATTGAGATGAATAGATGTTAATCATATAATAATAAGATTACAAGTGCCAGAGTAGTTAAAATAAAGGACGGAAATTCCTGGGGATTACAATAAGGATTGTTATAGTTATTATTGTATACTCAGTTCTGGTTGGCCACGAAATCAACATGCTTCTTCTGACTGACGGGACAGTCTCTGGTGTCGTGGCCTCCTTTGCACACCTCACACCTTTGAGCGCTCAGCTTCAGCTCCTTTATCTCATTCGCCATCGCCGCGAGTGCAGCAAGCACGCTAGTGTTAGGGTTGACCTGATGCACACCTCTAGAAGAAGAGGCAGGTGCTCAAGCACTAGGAATGGAAGTCCTAGTAGATGGTCGTTGTTTCTCTGCTAGAGCGAAGCTCGCAAACATCTCCTCGCATTCAGCTGGCTCCATATTATCCATGATATGGCCTCCCACATCTGCATTGAACATTTGTTGCTTCTCGAAGGTGAGGCCATTATAGAACTTCTCCACAATCGCCCAGTCAAATAGACCATGCTGGGGACATCGGATCAACAGCGCGTTGAACCGCTCCCAGACCATGTGATAGGGCTTGTCAGGGTCCATCCGGAAGGAGTGGATTTGGTCCCTAAGGTGAGCGGCCCTGGAAGGTGGATAGTACTTTTTAGGAACTTGGCTTGAAAATTCTCCCAAGTGGTGATGGAATTGTCAGGGAGGGAGTCAAGCCAAATGGAAGCATGCCAAGAGAGCGTGAATGGAAAGAGACGCAAGTAGATTGCGTCCTTAGATACACCCGTGATATTGAAGGTGTCACATATGCGCGCGAAGCGGGACATATTTTCGGGTGCATCCTCATCCTCAAGGCCATGGAACTTAGTAGCATAAGTGATCGTACTCATGACATGTGATGAGATCTGTCATGTATTGGTATTAGGGATAGCGGGGCGGGCGATCGAAGATCGTGCCATGGTGGCCCCATCACTGGCTCTCTAGTGTACGGTACGTCTCGCTGGTGGTTCAGCGTCGCCCATATTAGGAAAAGGAACTAGGCTAGTGGGACGTACCTGGTTTTTGCATAACATTTTCAATAGCTCTAGGAGGTCTCACGTGCGCTCGTGAAGCTCTAGTTCGGGCTCTTTGTAAGCTGAATACTGTAGCGATCCCTGCGAACGAGTACGTTGCATAAACTGAAAGACACAAAGAAAACATAGAAAGACTCGATCCTAAATTAGACACACAAGTAGCAGATAGAACAAAGCACAAAATTAAGATTCAAAATAAAAGAAAGAAAGAAAACTAAACCAAAAATCACACAAAGAACTAGTCAAAGCTAATGTTGTTATTTCCAAGTGTCCCTGGCAATGGCGCCAAAAACTTGATGTCGCCCAGACGGTCTATAAAAACTATTAAATAAAACCTAATCTAGACTCCTAAATAATAAATGGAGTACTTATGAACTAAACCACACTGACAGGCAAGTGTACCTATCGAGTGTAGCACAACTTAATGGTAAACCGGATTATCGGACCCTAGAGACACTACTATAGCTAACTAGACTCTGACTCGGACTAAAGATGATTGATTGGGGGTTTTCTACACTACTGATTAAACTAATAATGCAGAATACTAAAGATCCACTCTTACTATCAGACACAGGAACTCGGGAATATCAGGAATGGGAAGAATACCACCTAGGTTAGAATCCTACTTGCAAAGCACAAACTTCTACTGGTTACGAAAACTATGATGGATCTGGGTATCTAAGGATAACAGCTATGATTCGGACTAGCAACAATCACTAAGAACCTAAGGCAACTTCCTCTCAGACAGTTAATACTCAAAATCCTAATACGAAGACTAACCGATTATCTCTCACCTTTCGGGTGTCGAGATAAGATGAACACTCAGATTTATTAAACTCTCAACTACAGTTCTTATGGGATACTACGTTTAGCAAACGATACAATCAACCACAAACAACAGTCTATGATCTAGACACGCTATTCAAACTGGAAGACATCCACAAATAACATACGGAACTTATAATCAATTGCAAAACAGATCTAAACATGCATATTCATCATAATTATTAATCCAAAATCTTTACAAAATCATTAATCTCAACATTGAATCCCAAAACCAAATAAAAATCAGTACTTTACTAAGTATTCATCAATAGTATCAATGTTTTAGCTTAGAATCATACTTAAAACATTCATAACAGAAGTAATCAAGTCAAACATAGGTTCAAACACAAAAAACAAAGATAAAGATTGAATCTTGAAAACCGAATACGTTGATCTAACGAACTCGGAATCCAAAAGCTTTAAAATCGCACTTGATTTCACTTCCAAGCTCTCAAAATCGCCTCTAGCACCTCTGTAGACAGCTAAAAATCAAACTCTCCTCATAATGGCATTCAAAATCTATTTAAAATCAAATTAGGGTTTTTTCTCAGAATTTACTGCCCTCGCGTATCGTGAGAGATATGGCTGGGCATCTCACGTACTGCGAGAAACAAAATAGTCGCCCCCACTTTTGGATTTCCACGCGTACCACGAGAACATCATTCTCCTTCTTCGTGTACCGCGAAGGAATAAAAATCCCACTTTTTTCTTTTTTTCTTCTGGGCTTCTTCTCTTGCTCGGTATCTTCATGATATTACATTCTATTTCACACGAGCTCCTGAAAACATAGCAAAGAGTCAGAACAAACCAAAAACGAATACAAAACTATCTAAAAACGCACAAATACAATGGAATAAAGATGTGTGCTTCGCACTACATCAGTTTACCACATGCCCTGGAAAGTGAACCTCTCCAAGCTAAAAGGCACATTTAGCGAACTTAGCGTATAATCTCTCCCTTCTCAACATCTCTAATACTTCACGAAGATGATGTAGGTGACCAGCTAAAAGATATGGGGCATTCGGAATTCGTTTGCACTAGGTACTAAATCGATGCAGAATTTCACATCTCTATCCGGTGGAACACTCGTAACTCATATGGAAATACGTGTAGGAACTCCAGAACAATAGGAACATCCCTTACTTTTTTTACTTCCTCCGTAGTGTCAACAGTATGAACTATAAACATTTTGCACCCTTTGCTCATGTACTTCATAGCCTACATCATAGAACACAACATAAGATTACACTACTTCTCCCCTTGGATAAACATATGTCACCTACTAGATAAAGTCAACCTCGGGCCTGAACTCTGCTACAATTTGCTAAGCATCTCTCATATTTGTGATAAATAGTTGGTGGTGTTATTTAACAAGTCTGAGTGTTTATTCTTGAAGCCAGGCTTTATTGTTCCAGAAGACAAGATCTTGATGAGAACACCAAGGAAGAATAACACTTATGTAGTCGACATGAGTGATGTTGTTCCTTCTAACTATATCTTGTCTTATTTCTATGGCTTCTGATTCTGAATATCTACTTTGGCATAGGCAATTGGGACATGTAAATTTCAAAAACATGAACTAACTCATAAAGCAAAATTTGGTTTGTGGTTTACCCATAAAAGGGTTTGTATTTTCTGAAAAATGCATTGCGTGTTTTCAAGGAAAGCAACACAAGAAATTGCATAATCCAAAGCTTGACAATTCAATTTGTGCTCCAATGCAGTTATTGCATATGGATTTATTGGTCCCATAAGTGTCAAAAGTATTGCTAGGAAATCCTATTTTCTTGTGGTGACAGATGAATTTTCATGTTACTCTTGGGTAAGTTTCCTTGCAACAAAGGATGAAACATCTCTCACCTTCAAGAGTCTTGTTCTAAAGATCGAGAACATCAGCAATCAAAAAGTCAAGGCAATGAAGAGTTCTTGATTTCTTCTGCACCAGTAAGGGAATCAATAGATAATTTAGTGCTGCTAGAACACCGCAATAAAATGGCATCACTGGGAGAAAGAACAGAACTCTTATTGAAGCTGCTTGCACCATGCTGGTGGATTCAAAGCTCCCACATCTTTTGGGATAAAGTAGTTAACATTGCGTATTATGTTTGGAATCAGGAGCTAGTTGTCAAATATCAGAACAAGACTTCATATGATTTGTTCCGTAAAAGAAAGCCGTTAATATACTTTTTCAGACCCTTCGACTGCTCATGCATGTTGATAAACACTCAAGATCACCTGAACAAGTTTGCTACAAAATCCGATGAGTGCTTCTTTGTTGGTTACTCTTCTTCACAGAAGGCTTATCGTGTGTATAACAAATACACAAAGATCATAGATTGGCAGGAGTGTAATCCCACGAATACAGGAACGGTCCGGATTTGTTCTATGACGTTGATGTAGTGTTCAATTCTTTCAACCTTCTAGTATATGTCTCTCAAGCTTCCAGTTCAACTTCAACGGTTCAAGAGGATTATAGTGTAGATTTCTTGCCATTTTCTACACGACTGACTCTAAGATTGCATGATCCAGTTATTCATGCTCAGGATGAACCGGCACCCTCTTAATCTAATATTACTATGAGTATTCATGATGATGTTTCTCGAGAGGCTCCTATTGATCAAGCAGTTTCTGAAAGTACCACTGTTGGTTCAACTGATCATGAATTTAATGCTAATGATTATGCTACTACTTCTCCTTTAACTGATGATAACTCTGGTCCTCTGCAAGATGTCATTATTATTGATCACCATTTGTCTAATCTTCCTACACAAGTTGAAGTGCAGTCAGGTCGTTATTCAAGAATTCTCAGCGGTCACTCTTTGGATAATGTAATTGGTTCAATATCTAATGGTGTTCAAGAAAGAAGCAGACTAGGTGAAATCAATGAATGCATGTATTCTTGCTTCTTATCTCAGATTAAACCGAAAAAACACCTCCATGGCCCTCTTAGAACCAAGCTGGGTAGATGCCATGTAAGAAGAACTACAATAGTTTAGAAAGCTGAAAGTGTGGGATTTGGTTGATTTACTTGACTTTCAAAAAAAGAAAGATGACCATGTGGTGGTTGTCAAGAACAAAGCACCTCTGGTTGTACAAGGCTTCTACCAAGAAGAAGGAATCGATTACGAAGAGGTGTTCATGCTAATTGTAAGATTGGAAGCTATTCGGATCTTCCTTGCGTATGCTATATACAAAAAAATCAAGGTTTAACAAATGGACGTGTAGAGTGCATTTCTATATGACAAGGTTCATGAAGAAGTGTATATCTACTAGCCTCCAGAGTTTGGTGATCCAGATTTCGCTGACCGCGTCTTTAAGTTGGACAAGGCCTTGTATGGTTTACACCAAGCTCCCCAGGCTTGGTACGAAACCCTCTCCAAACACTTACTTAAAAATGGTTTTATCCGAGGCACCATAGATATGACTCTATTCACCAAGACGGTTGGAGAAGATGTGCTTTTGTTTCAAGTGTATGTTGATGACATTATCTTTGGATCAACTAATGAAACATTGTGTAGAGAATTTGAGGTTGTTATGAAGACAAAGTTTGAGATGAGTTCGATGGGAGAAAAAGCATTCTTTCTCAAGTTGTAGGTTGTTTAATACGATAAGAGTATTCTTATTCATCAGGCTAAGTATGTCAATGACATCTTAGTAAAATTCAAAATGACAGATTATACACCATCTCTTACTACTTTTGCCGCTCAGACACCTCTGTCTCCAGATCTTCAGGGGAAGGCAGTTGATCAACATTACTATGGCTCCCTGATCGGTCCTTTAATATATCTTACATCAAGTCGTCCGGATATAATGTTCGCCGTTTGTAATTGATATCAGTCTAATCCAAAAGAATCACACGAGACTGCTTTCAAAACGATATTCCTCTATCTAAAGGGGGTACCCAAGTTAGAGTTGTGGTATCCCAAGGACGGTGACTTCGAATTATGTGCATATTCTGATAGTGATCACAGTGGATGCAAGCTTGACAGGAAATCAATCACCAGTGGATGTCAATACTTGAGAAATAGGATTCATGCAATTTGTGATAATGAAGCAACACTCGGAATTGTCATGAATCCTATTCAACACTCTTAAAGAAAAATATTGAACTTCGGATTCATGAAATTTTGATGCATTCGAGAAAAGATACATCGAAGTTGCCTCGTTATCTACAGATGATTAGAAGGCGGATATTTTCACGAAGGCTTTTGACAGGGCAAAATTTCTATCAGTGGTCAAACTTTTGGGTTTGATCTCCTTTGAGTAACATATTTTCTCACTATATCCTATACATACCGTGTATATGTGCTTTTTGCCTCTTTTCTTTCTTCCAAACTTTTCAAAATTTCAAAAAAGATTTTCAAGACCCTCTGCATGTTTGTCTGTGCTATAATAGTCGTTTCTTTCTTTTTTTAATACCTCTTAAATAATAATTAAATAGAAACAAAATCAATTAATCGGATAAAAACAAAATCCCAAAAATTAACCCGTCCCCTTAATTTATGACCACTATATAATCGCAGACGAATTGTTCATTATCCTCGAGGGAATAAACCAAAATCCAATTCATTCCATTAAAACCCGAATCAATTCAAATTTGCCGCCATTGGAGGAAGATCTGTTTCCTTCAACCCTAAGCAAAATCAAAATCGAACGCAATCACAACCACACCATGAACAGTACAATCCAATGTTGTTTCACCACCACCACCATGTTCGTCTGGGCCTTATTATTAATCGCCGTAACATCCTCCTATATGAGCATCCAAAGCATAGTTGATTCTCGCACCTGCTACCTCCACCACCCCTCCCCCTCCCCCGCGACCACGTCATCATCGGCGGACCCCAATGGGAGAAACAAGTCCGTTCTTCAACTCAGATCCACCATTCCCATGGCCTATCCGTCCTCGTCATCGGCGCAGCTTGTTTCGTCAGCTCACACGCTGCCCTCGCCCAGAAAAAACACTGCGACTGCGTTGTAGGTTTTGACAATTTCAATGATTATTACGATCCGTCGTTGAAAAACGCGCGTCACCCGCCACTTGCTTCCCACAACGTTTTCATCGTCCAAGGGGATATAAACGACGAGCGCGTGTAAGCCAAGCTCTTTGACGTTGTCGCCTTCACACACGTGAAGCATTTGACGTACGTGATGGAAAACATGCATTCATACGTTAATAGCAACATCGCAGGTTTGGCCACACTTCTAGAACAATGCAAGTCAGTCGACCCGTAACCCGCGTCATATGGGCTAGCTCCAACTCGGTCTACGGGTTAAACGACAACGCACCGTTTTTGGAATCGCATCGGACTGACCAACCCTTTTCGCTCTACTATGCCACCAAAAAAGCTGGAGAAGTGATCACACACGTACAATCATATCAACGGGTTGACGATAACCGGGTTGAGTTTCTTCACTGTGTACGGCCCATGGGGCCGACCCGACATGGCGTATTTTAGCATCACCAAGGACAGGTCGAGTTGGCCCAATATTTTACTTACATTGATGATATTCTGAAGGGTTGTGTTGCGGCTTTGGATACGTTGGGTAAGAGTACCGGGTCGGGTGGGAAGAGGAGGGGGCGGCGCCGTACCGAATTTATAACTCGGGGAATACGGCGCCTGTGACGGTATATAACGTTAGAATGGATGATTCTCAGCACTATTCTTTTTGAAACAATACAAAAAAACAGATTTTGTTCAATTAGTTTGATGAAATACAACAGCAGTGTAAAATAGATAAACAAGATTAAGAACAAGATAAGAAACTCATAAACACCATAAAAACACAGGATTATATTGATTTAGCACTCAAAATAATTGCAATATGCACCTTGCTACACTGATTAAGCTCACCAAGATACATATAAAACATGTAAATCCAAAAGTCTAGCCCTAAAGAACAAGAGAAAACAAGTATTTATAGATGGCCCGACTAGTGTCGCCATTCAATTTGACGACAGTAGTCAGTGTTGCCTGAACAGACTCAGGCGGCATTACTAGTGTCGTCCACTAGTATCGCCGTATACCCAAAAGCTTCAACATCTTCAGTCTTCAGCCTCGTTCCTTAATACATTGGTATACAACATCATATATGATCCAACACTTTCGATTAGAAATAATATTGGCTTAGTATCATGATAAGAAATCCATTCCCACTATCACTTTAAATTCTCCCATAATCATTAGAATTAGGTCTATAAAAAGTTCTTCATTTTCTATTAAGATTCTACAATCTCGATATATCTCAAATACTAGGAAAATTTTACTAGCAATTTCAATCTCTAAGGGTTTAGCTAGTTTTCAACGTTAAATGAATGATGTTGCATAAAGTCAACAGATACAAAAGCCCTGCTTGCCACTGAGTCAAATAATATATGGGTATGTAATGAATTTATAAAGAAAATACCTGTCACCACATCTAGAATGCCCTTGGCCTCGTCAACTGTAATTTGAAATGCTCTTTCTTTCGGTTTAAGGACCCTTTTCTCTTCACCTCAGTCCTTGGTTTAAACTGTCTAGACCCATTCCCATTCTTCTCACCCTCGATAATAATGGACAATCACCCATCTTGTGGCCATATTTGAAACAATTAAAACATATAGTTGCGAGACTAGTACACTGTGCAACGGAATGTCCTGCTTTTCCACATCGATAACACGCTAAGTATTTGAACCTACATTTCCTGTAATGTTCATTGCCACATAAATTGCGATGATGCACCCCAGATAATACACTTAGTTTCTTTGGAGCTACCGAGAATTTTGGTTTCTTTTTTAACCATATTAATCTTTCCTCTTTACATTTCTCACCCTCTCCTCTTGCCTCCCCATCTCTGCTTCTCATTCTCGAGACCTGTTTATAAGATCTTCCAGAATTTCACATTTGGATGGAGTGAGATACTCCCTAAAAACAACATTTAACATACCAAAGTAGCGATTTATCTCCATCCTTTCAGTTTTCATCAAATCCGGGTAGAATTATGGATTCATCTATTTGTCTCAATAGGAGAAATTCCTCCGAGATATGGTCAACGACCGTCTGTAGACAATGATGTTTTAGAAATAGTTCCTTAAATCCCTCCGTAAGTCATCTTCGTCATTCCTTTCACTACCTCTACCTTTCTTGACTGTAAAACACCAATCCTTAGCCCTCTCTTTCAATTCACTGATTGCAAAGATAACCTCATCCACCTTGTCACAATGGCTTCTTTCAAACACTTCTTCCATATCGGTGATCCTTTGGTTTTTTAGTGGATCGATTTCTCCCAAGAACTCCAATGGCTTACAATTTATGAAATCTTTGAAAGTGCACTTACGTTGTCCCCCTTCCAATTTACCTACATTCATATCCCCATCATGCTCATCTTTCTCTTTTATAACAAACTTTTCCGTTTCCTCCCTAAACTTGGCCATTTCACCATCGAACAATGTTTTAAGTGTTGCTTGCATCTCATCCATAAAGTATGGAAAGGTGGCTTGTAAAGTCTTCCCTACATCTTTCGCAATTTGTTTCCTAGTTTCTTCTGCTTGTGTTCCATGAGCCTTTACACGAATTGTGGATGAGACAAATCTTTTCAAAATCATTATCATTGTCCCCCTTGTTTTTAGAAGGGTTCTCCATTTGCTCAAGACTTTTCTCGTGCTCTTCGTGTTGGTCTTTTCTCTTTAAACGATTGAACACACAAAAATAATCAAACTAATCTTTTATTGAATGAACAAACATTAGATTTACAGACTCAGTTACATTCCTATTTATACTACTAAACTTGAACCATCGCGTCTGTTTGGAGTTAACTGCCACACACACATCCAACGGATGTGTTCTTCTGCCAAGAGTCGCGTCTCACGGTTTGTAGGTTTCTAGGTTTGGTTCTCGACACTTCTAGTCCTCCTAGTTTACACTTTACATATTCTATTCTAAATACACTTTAACTAATTACTGTTGGATCGGGATCTACCTTGATCCAATGATTCAACACATTAACCAAACCAAATCGTGCGGAATCCGATTTGATTGGCAATCCAATCTATGACACGGATCGGGTCGTGAGAAACGAGCGGATTAGATGTCGAAACGAAGGTTTCTATCGACCCTTTGGTGTAGAGAAGTTGGATACAAGACCTGGAAACTCTCAACGGACAGAGATTCGACAATGCCGGTGCAAAGAGTTTGTGTGTGTTCTGTTGCTTAGTCTGGTTCTGCTCTGGTTAGTCTCTCTTCACTTATTGTGCTCATGTAGTGAAAGTTATATATATAGTGCAGAGGCCATTCGTACGAAGGAGCCATGTGAATGGACTCATTCGTGCGAATGAATCAGTAGAATGGTTCATTCGTAAGAATGACTCATCAGAATGGTTCATTCGTACGAATGAATCATTCTCATGACTTATTCTAGCGAATGAATCATTCTCATGATCTATTAGCGCGAATGGATCATTCTCATGATCCATTCGTGCGAATGGGCCTTTCAATAGCATGATTGATCAATGTTATCGATATTTATCAGATCGTTTAATACACAGTCGTTATATATGAGTAAACATTAAGGATAAACATGTAATTTCCATAATATATCAAATAGTTACATTAAACATAGATGAAATACATATTACAAGGGATTAGGGACATATCATGCATCTACATACTCCCCCTTGGACCTAGATCCCTTCAAAATGACCTAACTGACATTAGTTGGTCTTCAACATCTCTTTTGTACGAGTTTTCCAGTTGACCCCGGCGTGTATGTCAAAAGCAAAGCATATACGTATCACCTTCACATACTGCAACGCCTGGTCTATATCTGCAACATCAAAAAACGGCTGACACTTGTATAAAGTTGTAACATCTTGTCCAGACAAGTTCGTCAGCCACAAGGGATCAAAGACCCTGATGGTCTCCCATGACCCTTCTTTACAAAGCACTATAACAGCTTCACCAGTACGTCCATCATAGTACCACCATTTGAACTGATTTGAGAAGTCCTGGATCATTTTCCTTAAAGGAATCTTCTTCATGATCGTTGGAGGTTTCCACTTTAAGACAATTAGGGGCTTCTTGGTGATTGGATGAACCTTTTCCTTGTGAATGTAACGTGTAGGCATTTGTGGCTTGAAGTTCACCCACTTCTTCCGGTATTCGTACTGTAATTGACGTTCAAACCATTCGGATAGACCGGAAGATTCGCTGTATAGAAGCTTTAGACGCGCCAATTGATTTACTTCAAATGCGGGCAGCGTCTTGAAGTCATGAGGGTACTTGAAATATTGTATGCCCTTCTCTCTTTTTATAGCATAGCAGCTTAAGTCGTTGAAGTATGCCCAACTGATTATACGACCATCAGACTTGTGTCCTTTGATTCGATAAACTTTAGTGTACTTGGTTGGAGGAGAGGGCTTTGAGTTCTTCTTTAATTCGGCCATGTATTCCATCCACTGACTTTTACGTTCATTCAGCTCGTCAATGTCAATAGTGGAGGGACCGGCTTCATCTCCTTTGTTGTCGATAATGCGGTTGACCTCCTCGTCGGACTGCTGAGTGAATAAGTCTGCGAAGGAGGGAAGATCATCACCATCTACTGATGTGTACTTTGGATATTCTTGATCAGTGATGTCTTCGACTTCAACCTCATCAACGTCTTCTAGTTCGTTAGAGGAGGGATAATCAGTTGTAGGAACAGATGCCTCTTCAGTGATGACTTCGTCGGGATTCATTTGAAATAGCTCGGCAATCTGTTCTTTTGACAAGCAGTGTACGATTTCCCCTTCCTCTTTGTCATAAATAACTGAATGTTGGATGATCCCTTGCATGTCAAGCACATAAGTTAACTTTGAAGGTTGTTGCTTGAGAGGCATCACATCCAAAACTATTTACATAAACAATCATAAAATAAACATGTGAGAATAAGAAATGTCATTGATTTAATCAAAATAAAACTGAAATTATTTACATAATAATCTAATATTTATAATAAGACAACTTAAAACAAAAACTATCAACCTTCATTGCCCTTTTGTTTATCTGATGATGGGCCTTCTGATTTGTCTGATTTTTGCTTTGTTCGCGCCTCTGCTTCTGCTGTCTTTGCAGCACTTGATGCAGCATCAGCATTGGCACCATCGTCCTTATCTTTGTCATTATTGTCATCATCATCATCACTATCATCATCATCATCGTCATCATCATCCTCATCGTCATCATCATCATCATCGTCACCATCATCACCATCATCACCATCATCACCATCATTGCGAGCACCCTCAATTCTGGGTGTCGGGTCTCTTCTGCTTTCTAAGTCTTCCAACAGTCTCTTGTTTTCCTTCTCTAGCCTTTGTATCCTCTGAGCATGTGTATTAACAGTTGTAGAAAACTTTTGATTCTGGTTTGTAGCAGTGAGAAGGAGGACTTGCTGATCATTGCATCTAGTGGAAAGACTTGTGATGGCTTGGGCTTGTTCAGTATTTTGCAGAGTCAACTGACTGATCTGCGAGCCCTGTTGGTCAATACGCTTTGATTGCTCTTCATTCTGAGCAAGTAAACGAAGTACCAAACTGTTTAAAGTACTGATCTGGTCGTGTAGAGAGACAGTCGGCAGTGATTTTGAAGATTCAGCTCGAATAGTTGATGGCTGTGATGTAGGAGGAGTCGTGTAGATGGGAGGAGGCACAATTTGTGTCTGAGGCATAGATGTTGACATTGGAGCCTCAGACCTGGTGGCAGTTGCTGTAGTAGCAGAGGTGCTCTCCGTCCTTCTAACAAGCTTAAACTTTTGGCGTTTGGCCATTCTTTTCTTTCCTCTTCCCTTCTTGACCGGGGTAGATTGGGAAGAAGGAGCAGCAGATACTTGTAGACAGCCAGGGACAAAGTCAGCATCCCTGACGTCATCATCAACCCTTGAGCTTCCGTGATCTGCTCCCCTTTTTCTTTTTGTTGCGACCAATCTTGCCCCTTGTTGACTGATTTCAAATTCATCTTCAGTTTCCTCAGAATCAGTAAACAGGACGGTGTTCAGGTTAACATCTTCTGGGTTAGTTGGAAGCGAAGGATCGATAGCAGTAACAGTGGGAGTGGTGGCTGCGGTAGATGAAACATGAGGAGTATTGCCAACATCTCCCTGACCATCTTGGTCGTCATCATCTTGGTCGTCAGCCGGAGGTACAACAATATCCTCCATGTCCGAATCACTGTTATCGTGACGCCATTTTCTGTTTACTGGTGCCACATACTCTGGATTTGCCAGATGTCCAATGAGTCATTTGTGAGGTGGCTTTGTTGGTCTTCCCCTGTAGGTCTGTACCCTGTTTAGAGTGACGTCCGTCATGTGTTCTAACTTGATTATGTCGACATCTGACCTTGGTAGAAGAGGAAGTTGGTCATCTATTATCATTTGTAAGAATCTGGGGTACATAAGATACGCATTGTCCCCTTTAAGATAGATGTTTTCCTTAAGGTGCGTGAACACCATCTCAGAAAAGTTGAACGGAATGTTCAACACCAGTGCAACGAATGCGCTCTGTATTGTTTCGCGCATATCATCAAATCCGCCACGACGGGAACCGAGGCAATGCAGAAGAACATGTCCTAGATACTTGTACTGCGGACAGAGGTTCGTTTTGTTTAAAACTCCCTCGGTGACATTCCCGTCGTACTTTATCCTCATGAAGCATCCTCGGACCAGATATTTATCCAGTGTCACTGGATCTTCAGGATGATCACCAAATTGACACAATCGGCGAATGTGAGCTGCCGATACAACCACATCTTGACCTGCGATCTTCCCTCGTATGACCGGTGGAGATACCTCGCAGTCAATCTCGGCGGAGGCCCAGAACTCCCTTTGGTGCGACGTATATGGAGTGCGGAGATGGGATATGGCATGAGCAATCCTGGATCTGGATAGAAACTCGATCATGCCGACAAACGGACGTGCACATTCTTTGATGTCGGAATCATGTACGCACATATGTTGCTTTTTATGGAAGCCTCAAGAACAACTGGAGCTCTGTGCGCCATAACGAACAGTCTGCAAACACAAAAACATGAAGCACCTCAGATCAATACAAGCAAGATTTTGGAAATATGAACTTTTGGACCATTTTTCCCTTGGAACGAGCCTATTCATTCGTGCGAATGAGTGTTCATTCGTGTGAATGAGCTTTCATTCGTGTGAATGAGGGTTCATTCGTGTGAATGAGTTTTCATTCGTGTGAATGAGTTCTCATTCGTGTGAATGAGCGTTCATTCGTACGAATGAACATGAAGAGTGTGTCCATTCGTATGACAGACGGGTCGCGATCCAACTTGTCCAAAAATCAACCAACACTTGAAAAGATTTGCCAAAAAATGACAACAACACACTCGACTATTGTTTTCAACCAATATTTAGCAGTTTAATTGGTTTATTAAGTCAGTTTTTACATTTTTAGGTTTGGTTTTCGGTTTTGAACCCTAAATCTAATCGAACATCCACGAATCGGTATATAATTGATGAATAATTGTGGGGTTATACCTGTAAAAATAAATCGAATGATTAGATTACAGATTTGACAGAGTTTTGTTCAAATTCAGATTTTGATGAAACAGACGTGCGAATGCTTTCTGTTTTGTGCGAATGATTCTGCACATGCGAATGAATGGCCTATTTATAGGATGGCCTGGTTCATTCGTACGAATGGCCATCCATTCGTATGCTTGTGTCCTTCAGTAGTACGAATGGGTATGCATTCGTACTAATGAACCCTTCATTCGTACGGATGGATGTTCATTCATACTAATGAACCTTCATTTGTACGAATGGACCATTCTGGTCAGTCCATTCGTGTGAATGACCTATTCTCATCATTCATTCGTACGAGTGAGCCATTTTGCTCATCCATTCGTACGAATGGGACAATCCCCTTATGCAAATTAAACTTTTCAAGTTAAATGGGGTATCCGACCACATTGGTTTTAACAAAAATTTAATTATGAAGTAATTTACATTTAATTATGAAGTGAGGGATCAATTATGAAGTTTTGGAATAGTTTATGAAGTAAAGGAACGATTTGATCAATCAGGAAGTCAAGCGGTTTTCAAATTTTGATTTTCTGACAGTCGTTCGAGTCTTATCAGATAATCAAAAATTCAGGAAAAGTAAAATCTTTTTGGATTTTTGAATATGTAATGCTGAAAATAATATCAACAAGATATATACACGCATGTCTTAGTAAGAATGTTCCTTATGAGAAATCATACAGACTTAATGACTAATGATCTGAGACATTTTGAATTTTGTAGATACAACTATACAATGGTATTTACACATCTTTTTGTGAGAAAGATCCGAACGTGGGATCAGTACTAAGCTCATAGCAATCAGCAACATTGCAAATTATCTGAGCTTTAAGTACACTTAGTCAAAATGCGATCATTGATATGTTTGTCCATCTTAAACCTATGCAGACCTCTTCTCAACACTTACAAGATGATCTTGAAGGATTGAGTCCATTGTCTGTGTGTCCCACACTAGTTAAGAATTGACTTGAATTACTTTTCAAAACATGTTAATGTTTCAAATCAGCACAACTTACTTAACCAGCCATCATAAGTTCATGAGATCTTAATTATTCCCTGTTACTTCTTTACTACACAAATTTATATATATATATATATATATATATATATTTAGTATTCACAGTGACAGCCATCAGCTCATGGATGGCTTCAGCCAGGTATTTACAAGGCAATATGGCACGTATGCAGCTAACGGTGTTTGTGTTCATCCTATCCCATGGATGGCTTCAACCAGGCTGCAACCCGGTAATATGGCACATATACGGATTCGGATTCATACTTTTATTTTATTCTTAATCGCATGGACGGCTTCAGCCAGGTATTTACAAGGCAATATGGCACGTATACGACTTCAGAATCTAATTTTTAATTTTATAACTACTTTCTGATATCTCATTAAACCGATGATAACTGGTGTGCACAGAATGAGAAACACCTTCAGTTTCTATTGTTGATTTTCGTCAATCCTTTCACCATTATGTGACTCACAAGACAATATCTAATATGGTATAGATTGATCATCAATGGTCGAGATTCAGTAAGATAAGCCTATCAATGCATCACATGTCGACTTAGTGTGACTATTCACTATGACATTAAATGCAATGTGCTTCATACATATGGTTAGTGTGCCATTACTTCCCAAAGGTTGGATACGATTTCTCATTTTTGAGTTTTTCAGATGTTTTTGGGTTTTAGTCTGTACAAAAATGGAAAATCTTTTTGAAATTTTTTTTTTAAACAAACTGTACACAAATAACTGTACACAATATAAAAATCTTTTTGGAGTCTCAGATAACTAGCGTCTGTGTACTATCATTTTTCTCAGCGAGAGATCATTTTCTTATTGACATTTTCTCCCCCTAAAATTTTAAAATGAAAAATCTTTTTGAGTTTTTGAGATTTTTAATAAACGCAAGAAAGAAAATATATACAGGAACGTAATTGATAAAAATGATTACTGACTCGACTCTTGGTCCGGAACAACGTCATCCTTCTTTTTCATGCCGTTTACCTCTAATAAGAATAAAAATCTTGGTTTGTCAAAGGCTTTTGTATAGAGGCCGGCCTTTTGGAAATCAGTGTTAATTTGAACCATATTAATAAGTTTCTTTTCAAAACAGTCACGAATGAAGTGATATTTTATACCGATGTGTTTGGTTTTTGAATGCTGAACCGGATTCTTAGTGATAGCTATGGCAGCAGAATTATCTACATAAATAGGAGTGTTAGAGAATTGCAAATCGTAGTCCCGAAGTTGCTGTTGAATCCAGATAATCTGAGAACAGCAACTGGCAGTAGCGATGTATTCAGCTTCACATGTAGATGTAGCCACTGAAGTCTGCTTTTTGCATTGCCATGTCACGAGACGGTTTCCAAAGAACTGACACCCTGCAGATGTAGACTTGAAGTCTGTTTTGCAACCACCATAATTAGAATCACTATATGCAGTAAGCTCAAAATTATCATCATTAGAGTACCATAATCCAAGATCAGGAGTACCCTTCAGATAATGAAAAATCCTTTTGACAGCAATTAAGTGGGAGACTTTTGGTTTTGACTGATATCGGGCACAGAGACACGTTGCGAACATGATGTCTGGTCGAGATGCCGTGAGATACATGAGAGATCCGATCATGGATCGATAGAGAGTAGCATCAATATACTCCCCCTTGTCATCAGGCAAAATCCCGTGATTGATCGCCAATGGAGTACCAGTAGGTTTGGCATCAGTCATACTGAATCGGCTCAGTATGTCTCCAACATAATTGGTTTGATGAAGGAAAATCCCTGTCTCAGATTGATCTACTTGTAGCCCTAGAAAGAACTTCATCTCTCCCATGGAACTCATCTCGAACTTGTCCTGCATAACTTTTTCAAATTCTTTGCACAGAACATCATTCGTCGATCCGAAAATAATGTCATCCACGTATACCTGTACCATTAAAAGTTCTCCACCCTTTTCCTGAATAAACAACGTGCAGTCGATGACACCTCTTCTAAATCCATTGTTCAGAAGATGAGTGGAAAGTGTCTCGTACCACGCTCGCGGAGCTTGGTGCAATCCGTACAGTGCCTTGTCCAATTTGTAGACACGGTCACGATGCATAGGATCTTCAAACCTGGGAGGTTGACTGACGTATACGACTTCACTGATTTCTCCATGAAGGAATGCACTCTTTACATCCATTTGATAGACTTTTAACCTTTTGTAGGATGCATAAGCAAGAAAAATTCGAATTGCTTCCAGACGAGCAACCGGTGCAAACACTTCATTGTAATCTATACCTTCAATTTGCCTAAATCCCTGAACGACCAAACGAGCCTTATTTCTTATGACTATTCCTTGATCATCCCTTTTGCAACGAAGAACCCATCGAGTACCAATCTTCTTAGCTCTTTTTGGTAAATCAGTTAACTTCCAAACTCCGAGCTTCTGAAATTGGAGTAGTTCTTCTTGCATTGCATTTACCCAAGATTCTTCTTTTAAAGCATCTGTTATAGACCGTGGTTCGATTTGCGAGATGAAACATGAATGCACACAATCGTTGACCACACCAGATTCCATGATTTCTGAGTAGACTCCAGAGTTGATCTGACCCCTAGTTTTGACACCAGATGTGGGATCACCAATAATGTTCTGTTGAGGATGAATTCTATCAATCCTACCCACAGGATGAGCAGGAACCTCAACATTTTGATCAAGGTTTGTGATACTCTGTTCAATTGCCACAGAATGTGAAACATCATCACTTAATTGTACAACATCATGGGAAGGATCTTCAATCAGCTGGTCTATTTCTTGTCGAGAACCCTCATACTCTGAAGAAGAAGAAGAGTCATCATCATGTGTGACTTGTGTGTTTTTGGAGGACTCAGGAATGTCAGATGATGAGGGAGTAGGTTGCACATGTTTATCAGGTGCATTTTGAGCATCATACATCATTTGAACAGCAACCTCCTCATCTGAACATTCTTGAGGAAGATTAAACGAGGCAAAAAGTTCTTCATAATCAAACATCCAAGGAAGACCTTTTCCAGCAGCAAGAGAGTTATACTTTTGAACATTATGGTACCATTCTTCTACATTCCCAGAAGCCTTGTTGTAAACTCTTTTATTGGGAGTGCTGTACCCTAAGAAGTAACCTTCCTCTACTTTCTCGTTAAACTTGCCATGAGCATCTTTTTTCAACATGGTACATGGAGCGCCGAACGGTTCAAGATACTGTAAGTTCGGTTTCCATCGATGCAACAATTCAAAGCAAGTTTTATCGTGACACTTGACAACTAGAACCCGGTTGAGTGTGTAACACGCATTAGCAATAGCTTCATTCCAGAACTGCACGGGTAAGTTTGAGTGAGCGAGCATAGTCCTTGCCGCTTCTATCAAGGTCCGATTCTTCCTCTCAGCAACACCGTTCATTTGTGGAACATATGGCACACTGAATTCATGGTGAATACCAAGTTTTTGACAGAAAGTTTTCATAAGGTGATTTTTAAATTCAGTACCATTGTCCGAACGGATCCTCCTAACCTTTAACTTATACAGAGACTCCAATTTGGTAATCAGAATCTCCACATATTCAAAAGTCTCAGATTTTTCTTTCAAGAACATCACCCAAGAATATCTCGAATACTCATCCGTCACAACCAAACAATATAAGTCTCCAGCAATGCTCTTCTGGTTGATAGGACCAAACAAGTCCATGTGTAAGAGCTCTAGTGGTATAGTGATGGAATGTTGAGATTTGGGTTTATGAGATTTCTTGGTTTGTTTGCCTTTCTTGCAAGAAACACACAAGTCAGGAAGATGAAAACTTTTCACAGTGACTCCTTCAACAAGATTTTTGTGCACCAAATGATTCATTTTTCTGAGACTGAGATGTCCCATTCTTTTGTGCCATAAAATAGAATCCTTCTCAGTGGCTTTTGAAACAAAACATGATGCTGTGGACACTGAGGATGATGCTTGTGACATGTCAAGAATATAAAGATCATTCACTCTTGGAGCAGACATGTAAGGCCCCTTTCCCGGGTGACCTCACTTGTTGGATTTACTCATAAACATAGCCATAAATACTGAACTTAAATTTAAAACATTCAATTACATTACATAACAGCGGAAGTCTTAACAATTAAAAACATAACATTGTCTTAACAAACAAAAGTGGGATGTCAGTCTTGTGCCGGGTAACCCTCACGCCATCGCACGACCTTTTCTTCCTTTACCTGAAATGTATACTAAAAGTCAGCTAACGCTGGTGAGTTCTAGTTTAATGCAATTTGATATAAACATTCTATTCTTTACTTTATAAGTATGCATTACTGTATAGTCATTCATATAAATACGTATTCATAACTTTTGTCTTTCTTTTCATCTTTCTTTTCTGTATTTTTGTGATTTCATATATATATATGCATTCACCCTTTTCTTTCTTTTCTTTCTTTCTTTAATTTCATGGGTCATACTATATAAGGGTGATCAACCCGTCATTTGCTTACGAATGTCACAAAGACAATCGCCGTGGTCCATCGTCATGGCCCACCTATACTTACAACCGTCCGGCAACTAGTGCCGTCCGTCATTTTATTCTTACAACCGTCCGGCAATCTTTGTCCGTCCGTCATGACTTACAACCGTCCTACCGTCGTAGGCCGTAATTCGCCCGTCTACCCGAAGGTATCCGTTTCCCATGCGACTATTATTTATACAACCGTTCTACTATAATATGCCAATTGCTTCGACCGTCCATTAATGGCATTCGTACGTCCTAGCCGATGAAGGAGCGCACTTGTCCCGGTTATAAAATAGTCACATGGTCGTCCGTCTACCGAAGTAGCCGTTATCATCGAAGCGTCCATAACATTTTCTGTACTTGGCAAGCAATATATACATGGATATAAAGCAGGATTTCATTCTTTCATATTGTGTTATACTTTCATTCATTCTTGATAATCATGCTTTTCATTCTTTATTCAAAATTCTCTTTCATGTATAGGTATATATATATATATACTTGTATAACACATATGATCACATTGGCATTCATAACATTTATTCACTTAGTGTATACATCTCAGCCCCAAAACATTTGAAAACATTTGCACATAACATAGAAGGGGGCACATAGAACTCACCTGATGAGTAGTTTCTGTAATACACTAAGCTGGCTACTGGGCTTCACTAATGTCACTCACGATCTGTATAATAAAGTCATACACATAAGATGGTGCTCCTAGATGACACTAGACCTTACTATGCTTGAACTCAGTAGTTTCGGGAGGTGGGTCGCATCAAAACTATGGTAGTTTCGAGCTATGGTCTTACACTCGAAACTAGGTAGTTTCGAGTCATAATCCTTCTATCGAAACTAGGTAGTTTCGAGTCATGAGATCCTATCGAAACTATGGTAGTTTCGAGTCATTAACTTATGAAAAATCTTAGTTTAGGTTCAAGGTGACACTCGAAACTAGGTAGTTTCGAGTCCTGAGTTCCTATCGAAACTATGGTAGTTTCGAGTCATTGGCTGCTATCGAAACTAGATAGTTTCGAGTCAAACATGACTATCGAAACTAGAGTAGTTTCGACGGGTCTGTATGTATCGAAACTATAGTTTCGAGTCATGGGTCTGCATCTTCCCTGACCAGAACCTTGCTCCAGCCAACTTATTTCCAATCGATTAAACCTTGAGCATTTTACGTTAAACACCTTCCTTTATCGTTCTTGAGTTCAAATACGTGATTTGTTTCAAGTTTCGTATGCAAAAATCGTATCTTTATTTGATTTAAACCCGAGACATGCAAAGACTCATAATCAGAGGCGATGCTTACCTCAACAGGCCCGATTTCTGTTGCTATGCGTTGAAATGGTGGAGTCGGATGATTCCCGAGCCCTTGAGTCTTCTCCTTGCGGTTTTCTTCACAAGCCGATCGCTCTCTCTCTCTCTCTCTAGTATTCTTGCGCAGGAAGATGAAATGAGAGGGGTTTGGGTTGAAGCTGCTGTTTTGTAATGGGGTTTCCCCCTTTTCTTTTCGGCCCATGGGCCGAAATTTTGGCCAAGCCCACTTTATTTCCCTTTTCTCTTTGTCTTGTCATTATTTGGGATGTTACAAGTCTACCCTCCTTAATGAGGTTTCGTCCTCGAAACCTGTTACACGTTAAACAACTGGGGATACAGTTCCTTCATCTCGTCTTCTTTCTCCCAAGTAGCCTCGGACCCCTTTCTGTGTTTCCATTGTATTTTGACTAAAGGAATCGACTTATTGCGTAATCGTTTCTCAGCTCGGTCAAGAATGGCTATTGGTTCCTCTACATAATTTAGACTGTTATCCACTTCGATCTCGTCGTAAGGTATGTGAGCTGTGTCGTCAGCTAGGCACTTGCGTAAGTGCGACACGTGGAACGTAGGGTGTATTCCACTTAGCTCGACGGGTAGGTCGAGTCTGTAAGCAACTTGACCCACTCTTGCTACAATCTTGAAAGGTCCGACAAACCTTGGACTTAGTTTGCCACGCTTTCTGAACCGAATGATTCCTTTCCACGGTGATACTTTCAACAGTACCATGTCCCCTACTTGAAACTCTAAATCCCTCCTTCTCTTATCCGCGTATGATTTCTGTCTGTCTTTTGCGGCTTTCATACGAGCCTTGATTTGATCAAATTTCTCAGAAGTAGCTTTGACCACTTCGAGACTTGCAAAATCCTTCTGTCCAATTTCCCCCCAACAAACCGGGGTCCTACATTTCCTCCCATACAACATTTCAAATGGCGGCATGCCAATAGTCGAGTGATAGCTGTTGTTATATGAAAATTCTGCCAATGGTAGATGGCTGTCCCAACTCCCACCGAAGTCAATGATACAGGCCCGGAGCATGTCCTCCAAGGTCTGAATGGTCCTTTCCGATTGTCCATCGGTTTGGGGGTGGTAAGCGGTGCTGATGTTCAGTCTAGTGCCCATTGCTTCATTGAATTTCTTCCAAAACCTTGACGTGAATCTAGTATCCCTGTCAGACACAATCGACAGCGGCATACCATGTCTGCTCACAATTTCCTTGATAAATACTTCTGCTAGCTTTTCAGAAGAAGAAGTTTCTCGTATTGGCAAGAAGTGAGCACTCTTTGTCAAGCGGTCGACGATCACCCAAATGGTATCATTGCCTTTAGCTGTTCGCGGTAGCTTGGTAATGAAATCCATTGTGATCTCTTCCCACTTCCATTCCGGTATTGGTAAAGGTTGCATTTTGCCGCATGGTTTCTGGTGCTCGGCCTTAACTAGAGAACACGTTAGGCACTTGCTCACGTATTCTGTCACATCATTCTTCATGCCAGGCCACCAGTATTCTTTCTTCAAGTCTTGATACATTTTGTTTGTCCCGGGGTGGATAGAATAGCGAGACTTATGGGCCTCATCGAGTATTTTGGCTCTAAGCTCACCAATCTTAGGTATCCACATCCGGCCAAACCTAGTTCGTACTCCGTATGCATTCGCATCTAAGTTCCCTTGTTGTCCTACTATTCTTTCCCGTTTCACATTTCTTTCTAACAATGCTTCATCTTGTGCCTTTGATATTTCACCCATTAAGTCTGGCGTTATAATTAACTGACACGCTTTGATCCGGATAGGTGCCGATTCTTCCTTTCTACTTAAAGCGTCAGCCACTACGTTTGCCTTGCCTGGATGGTACAATATCTCACAGTCATAGTCTTTCAGTAGCTCTAACCATCTTCTTTGCCTCATGTTTAGTTCCTTTTGTTCGAAAAAGTATTTCAAGCTTTTGTGATCGGAGTAGATGGTGCATTTAACTCCATACAAGTAGTGTCTCCATATTTTCAACGCGAAAACTACTGCTGCTAATTCTAGATCATGTGTTGGGTAGTTAACTTCATGAACCTTTAGTTGCCGCGATGCATAAGCAATTACCTTTCCTCGTTGCATGAGTACGCACCCTAAACCTTGCCCTGAAGCGTCAGAGTAGACTACTAAGTCTTCATTTCCCTCAGGTAGTGTTAATACTGGAGCTTGAGTTAATCGTGTCTTAAGTTCCTCAAACGCGTTGTTTTGGGTTGGACCCCATTCATACTTTACTTCCTTCCGTGTCAGTTTGGTTAGCGGCGAGGCAATTCTTGAGAAATCTTGGATAAACCTTCGATAGTAGCCTGCCAACCCTAGAAAGCTTCGTATCTCTGTTGGTGTCTTTGGGATGTTCCATTCCTTTACTGTCTCGATCTTTGCAGGATCCACCATGATGCCGTTTGGGTTTATTACATGACCTAGGAATTGGACTTCCCTAAGCCAGAACGCGCATTTGGAGAATTTTGCGTACAACTTTTCCTGCTTTAGCACCTCCAATACTTCTCTTAGGTGACAGTGGTGATCACCTTCATTCTTTGAATATATGAGGATGTCATCTATAAAAACTATTACTGATCGATCCAACATGGGTCGGCATACTCTGTTCATTAAATCCATAAATGCTGCTGGTGCGTTGGTTAGTCCGAAGGACATCACAAGAAATTCATAATGCCCGTAACGTGTACGAAACGCAGTTTTCGGTACATCCTTCTCTCTTACTTTCAATTGATGGTAACCCGACCTGAGATCAATCTTTGAGAACCAACTCGCGCCTTGCAGTTGATCAAAAAGGTCGTCTATTCTAGGCAGTGGGTATTTGTTCTTTACTGTTCTCTTGTTCAATTCGCGGTAGTCGATACACATGCGCATACTGCCGTCCTTCTTCTTTACAAATAGTACCGGAGCGCCCCATGGTGAGATGCTCGGCCTAATAAATCCTTTCTCGGTTAGTTCCTCTAGTTGGGACATCAATTCCTTCATTTCTGACGGAGGCAATCGGTAGGGGGCTTTGGCAACGGGCTCAGCTCCTGGCAGTAAATCAATCTGAAATTCTATTTCCCGATCGGGTGGCAACCCAGGTAGATCCTCAGGGAATACTTCCGGAAAATTGCACACCACGGGTACATTCTTGAGTTCTTTCGTTTTCATTCTATCATCTATAACATATGCCAGATAAGCTTCGCAGCCGCGCCTCATGTAACTTTCGGCCTTAATCATCGAGATGACGTTCGGCATTGTGCAATTCCAATCCCCATAAACCGTAATTGGACTGCCGCTAGGACCTTTGAGGTGTATCCTCTTACGTTTACATATGATTTGAGCTTCGTTGGCAGCTAGCCAATCCATACCCAATACTATATCGAATCCTCCTAAGGTGAGAAGGAATAATCTAGAAGGAAATTTATGACCCTCTATTTCTATTATGCAATCCTCTGTTACTTGGAATACTGTCGAATTTTTACCAACGGCAGTTTGTACACTAAAGGCCTTTACTACTGTGTTGATAGTGCAATTCAGTTTTCGACTAAAGGCATTTGATATAAAGCTTTTACTAGCACCAGAGTCAAATAAAATAGCAGCATGTTCGTTATTAACTAGGGATGTACCTGACACAACATCAGGGTTTCCCCTTGCTTCCTCTTCAGTCAGGGCGTAGCCTCTAGTCCTCGCCTTCTGTTGTTCCTTTTCTTTTCCCGAACCAGATTGTCTAGTTCTCTTGCAATTCTTGGTTAGGTGTCCAAATAGTCCACAACCTTGGCATTTAGTGTCTCTTAAACATTCGCGAGAATAGTGCCCCGCCTTCCCACACCTATAACAGACGGTGGAATCAACTAGGCACACGCCTTGGTGTTTCCTCAAACATTTCTTACAAGCTTCGTATTTTTCAGTTCTTGGCTTCTTAGCCTCAGCTATATAGTTCCCCTTTCCAGTTCCTTTAGACGCGTTTTCCCTTTTCCTTTTATGTGTCTCAGGTAATAGACCAGGCAATATGCTCTTTAGTGTCAGTACAACCTCACGGGGAATAGCAACCCTAAGTTCGGGTTCCAATCGTAGTGCCCCTTCATTGTCACCTCCCGGTGGGGTCACATTAGTGTCATGCACTCTCTCGGTGTATTTCACGTGCATGCTTTCTTCTTTCTCTTGTCTTTGGTTCATTGGCGGTCTACCTACTCGGCCCGTATGGCCGCCTTGGCGTGCAGTTCTTCCTCTACTTGCCATAGTTTTCTAGAAATTTCTGATATGAAAAGGAAATACATCAATGTCATTTCTTCAGATCATAGTTTGGAACAGTACGAGCAAGGTAAATTCTTAATTACAGTGACCGGTTTGTGATTACTAATTTACATTGCTTTTCGGGTTCGAAACTCTTCAAATCAGTCGTGGCATTAACATCTATTTGTTCTAAGTTAAGGTATCTATTCCTATGCAAGAGTATTAACTTTATGACTTACTTACCGTGCTAGCGTTGGCGTTGGTTACCCATACTGACATCCGTGCGTTGGTCCCATAATCAGTTTGAGTCTAGACATTTAGGGATGTCTAAATCTCTCAAACTATTGCTCTGATACCAACTTGTAAGGCCCCTTTCCCGGGTGACCTCACTTGTTGGATTTACTCATAAACATAGCCATAAATACTGAACTTAAATTTAAAACATTCAATTACATTACATAACAGCGGAAGTCTTAACAATTAAAAACATAACATTGTCTTAACAAACAAAAGTGGGATGTCAGTCTTGTGCCGGGTAACCCTCACGCCATCGCACGACCTTTTCTTCCTTTACCTGAAATGTATACTAAAAGTCAGCTAACGCTGGTGAGTTCTAGTTTAATGCAATTTGATATAAACATTCTATTCTTTACTTTATAAGTATGCATTACTGTATAGTCATTCATATAAATACGTATTCATAACTTTTGTCTTTCTTTTCATCTTTCTTTTCTGTATTTTTGTGATTTCATATATATATATGCATTCACCCTTTTCTTTCTTTTCTTTCTTTCTTTAATTTCATGGGTCATACTATATAAGGGTGATCAACCCGTCATTTGCTTACGAATGTCACAAAGACAATCGCCGTGGTCCATCGTCATGGCCCACCTATACTTACAACCGTCCGGCAACTAGTGCCGTCCGTCATTTTATTCTTACAACCGTCCGGCAATCTTTGTCCGTCCGTCATGACTTACAACCGTCCTACCGTCGTAGGCCGTAATTCGCCCGTCTACCCGAAGGTATCCGTTTCCCATGCGACTATTATTTATACAACCGTTCTACTATAATATGCCAATTGCTTCGACCGTCCATTAATGGCATTCGTACGTCCTAGCCGATGAAGGAGCGCACTTGTCCCGGTTATAAAATAGTCACATGGTCGTCCGTCTACCGAAGTAGCCGTTATCATCGAAGCGTCCATAACATTTTCTGTACTTGGCAAGCAATATATACATGGATATAAAGCAGGATTTCATTCTTTCATATTGTGTTATACTTTCATTCATTCTTGATAATCATGCTTTTCATTCTTTATTCAAAATTCTCTTTCATGTATAGGTATATATATATATATACTTGTATAACACATATGATCACATTGGCATTCATAACATTTATTCACTTAGTGTATACATCTCAGCCCCAAAACATTTGAAAACATTTGCACATAACATAGAAGGGGGCACATAGAACTCACCTGATGAGTAGTTTCTGTAATACACTAAGCTGGCTACTGGGCTTCACTAATGTCACTCACGATCTGTATAATAAAGTCATACACATAAGATGGTGCTCCTAGATGACACTAGACCTTACTATGCTTGAACTCAGTAGTTTCGGGAGGTGGGTCGCATCAAAACTATGGTAGTTTCGAGCTATGGTCTTACACTCGAAACTAGGTAGTTTCGAGTCATAATCCTTCTATCGAAACTAGGTAGTTTCGAGTCATGAGATCCTATCGAAACTATGGTAGTTTCGAGTCATTAACTTATGAAAAATCTTAGTTTAGGTTCAAGGTGACACTCGAAACTAGGTAGTTTCGAGTCCTGAGTTCCTATCGAAACTATGGTAGTTTCGAGTCATTGGCTGCTATCGAAACTAGATAGTTTCGAGTCAAACATGACTATCGAAACTAGAGTAGTTTCGACGGGTCTGTATGTATCGAAACTATAGTTTCGAGTCATGGGTCTGCATCTTCCCTGACCAGAACCTTGCTCCAGCCAACTTATTTCCAATCGATTAAACCTTGAGCATTTTACGTTAAACACCTTCCTTTATCGTTCTTGAGTTCAAATACGTGATTTGTTTCAAGTTTCGTATGCAAAAATCGTATCTTTATTTGATTTAAACCCGAGACATGCAAAGACTCATAATCAGAGGCGATGCTTACCTCAACAGGCCCGATTTCTGTTGCTATGCGTTGAAATGGTGGAGTCGGATGATTCCCGAGCCCTTGAGTCTTCTCCTTGCGGTTTTCTTCACAAGCCGATCGCTCTCTCTCTCTCTCTAGTATTCTTGCGCAGGAAGATGAAATGAGAGGGGTTTGGGTTGAAGCTGCTGTTTTGTAATGGGGTTTCCCCCTTTTCTTTTCGGCCCATGGGCCAAAATTTTGGCCAAGCCCACTTTATTTCCCTTTTCTCTTTGTCTTGTCATTATTTGGGATGTTACAAGACATAATCACCATGTCTTCTGGAATCATAAACTCCTTTTTCAAGATATAACAATGCTTGTCATCAAAAAGAACCTTGAACTCCTTATCACAGATTTGAGAAACAGAAAGCAAGTTGTTATCCAACTGTTTGACAAAGTTGACTTTCTCAAAGCTGACAGCTCCATTAGACAGTGTTCCCTGAGCTGAGATAAAACCACCTTTATCGCCTGCAAATGAAACATAGCCTCCTTTGATATTTCTGACGTCGAAAAGGAGAGCTAAGTTCCCAGTCATGTGCCTGGATGCCCCACTATCAATAATCCAATTATTGCTAATAGGATTATAAAGGACAACCTGCACAAGAAGGAAAGTAATTAGTTTAGGTTAGGAACCCAAGCCTTTACAGTCTTGGGTTTCCCAGTCTCATCTACAACAGTACAATCCATCCACTGTCCTTGTGGATTTTTGGAACAACCATTTGACTTTGAAGTACAGTCGTCAGAAGCATCATCTGATTTTGCTTTCCACACATGTTGTTTGTGCAACGACTGTTTGTGGTAAACAGTGGATTGCTTAACGATTTGTACAGGTGTGGAACTCGAATCAGAGACCAACAAGTCATGCATCTTTTGTTTAACTTTCTTTTGATGCACTTGTTGTTGGGTAAAAGAGTTAGATTTTGACTTTAAAAACTTTTGTTTATTTTCTGGAAAATGGTTAACTCTTTTACTTGGCTTCTGAAGATAAGGACAGTTGACAACAACGTGTCCTTGTGTACCGCAATCAAAACAGTATCTCCGCTCAACCAACCTCGGAGATCTGTATTGATTTTCACTTTGGTGAGTTTTTGAACCACCAGCCTTAGCTTCTTTTAGTTCAGCTGAAGAGAGTGACTTGTTTGATTGAACAGACTCTCCAGCTTTAACAAAATTAACCTTTTTGATTGAGGCTTTGGTTACTTGACTCTTCTGATCAGAAGTAGTGGGATAAGATGGACGGCAATTGGTTTGTTTAATTTTAAAAACATTTTTAGAAGCAGATTTTGAAATACCAATGCTGTCATTCTGTGGAGCAGAAGAGTTTTTGTGTCCCAAACCACGAGTAGGGTACTCATCGTCGTCTTCATCCCACTCTTCTACCATTCCATCAACACACTGGGACTCCGAGGTCGAAGCACCATTATCGTTAACCTTTGGTTGAGAAATTTTGTTTTCGGTTGGATCAACGACAAGTGGCGTTTTGACCTTAAAGTCAGTGATTGAGTTATCATCTGGTGTGTTTACCATAGTATTCAACACAGGTGGAGGACAATTGTTATACCCCATCCCAGCATTTTTCTTTCTTGGACGCTGTGAAACCATGTAATCAAGTATGTAAGAAGCATTTGAATAACTTTTCAGCTTTTGATTTAAAGTTTCATAATCACATTCGACAAGCGCCAGCTTTTTCTTTGTTTCATCAATCGTGTTTAAATAAAAGGTGATGGCATTTTGTTTGTTGATAACACAGATTTCTAATTCATGAACTTGCCTGTTTAAAAGATCAATTTTGTTTTTGAAGGCAAGTTCGTTTCCCTTTAAAACACGGTTTGCTTCAAGACAACCAGTTAAATCAGTAATTAAGTCTGTGTTGTGACTTTTAAGTGCCTCAACTTTCTTTTCAAGTTCATCACAAATTAAACACGGTTGAGATTCAGACTCACTTTCAAAACTGTCAGAATTTACCTGAATGCATGTGGATGTTTTTACCATAAAAGCACAGCTACAGGTAGATTCAGAAGAGGAATTGTTATCATCCACATCAGCTGTCGATTGACTTGAAGAGACGACATATGATTTTTCTTCATTCTCAGCTGTGAAACCAGAACTGTTTGAAGATGTGTCGTCTTCAGCTGATGAACTTTCTGAAGCAATCTCTTTCTCAACATCAGAATTTGATTCTTCATTGATTTCTACAGCCTTTGCCATGTAAGCTCTATCCCCTGAACTGCCATCAGCTCCAAATTTAAAAGACCAATCAACAGTCTCATCTGTTTGAACAACCATAGCTTTTGTTCCACTTGAAGTGCCCTTATCTTGTGCAAGAGTAACTGGAACAAGGTTTGTTTCTGTATTTTGAGTTTGTGGCTTCGGTTGGCTTTGACGGTTGTTGAAAGGGTTGCGGTTTCCAGTCTGTTTAGGCTTTTCACATTGCCTAGCAAAATGACCTTTCTCACCACAGTTAAAACAAACAACAGCAGACAGATCAAAACCATAAGTAGTGTCTTTGTTCCCTTCGAGAGTTTTTCCTGTCCTTTTTACATAATCTCTCGCTCTTCTGACTGCACTTGCAAGAGCCCACATTATATCAATTCGATCCATTTCATCCTTATCAATATGAGCATAGTCTTCTGCTGTCAGATGACTGTTTCCAACCTGTCCAGCAACAAGACTGTCATATGAATTGATAACGGTAGACAACAGTGCCATGTGTTCCTTGGCCACTTCGATAGTAACCTTGTCAAAGTTGTCTGTTTGCAATTTAATGGGGCTTGGTGGAGGAGTACTAGTAGTATTTCCCTGCTTTGGAACCGAGCTTGATGAAACTGAAGCATGAGCTGTTGAAGACTGGCTGGCTGAAACATTTGACATGTTTGATACAAACGCAGTCTGCAAAGGAACATTTTGTTGAGTTGATGTAGAATAGTACAATAAAGGATCCTGAGTTTGTACGCCTCTCTTTAGCTTCCACTTATTCAACACCTCTTGTTCTCTCAATTTCTGAAGAAGTTCATTGATGTCAATGGTTCCAAGAGTATTGTTCTGTTTGAGAACCATCAAGAATGAATCCCATTTTGGTGGTAGCGCATCTGCCATGCATTGAACCTTTTCTTCTTTCGTTGTTTTGATCTCATGGGCATGCAATTCACTCATCAAGTGATAGAATCTCTCAATTAGATCATCTAAGGACTCATTCCCAATATACATGAAATTATCAAATTCCTTCTTAATGGCCTTAGCATTGATAGCTTTCAACGAAGCATTTCCTTCGTGACGTTGTTCTAAGGCATCCCACAGAGATTTTGAAGATGTAAACTGCCTGAATTGATGAAATATTTCTCTTGATATGGCCTGAGATAGGATAGCATATGCCTTCTTTTCTAAGTCATAATCTTTTCTATGTTGTTCGCTTAAAAGGGAAGGCAAAACAGGAGTTCCATCCTCACTCAACACTTTCTGATATCCATTCTCTAACATCATCCATAAGTTTGTATCAACTCCATTAATGTGTATCTCAAACCTGTTTTTCCAGTGATGATATTCGTCCATTGTCATGAGTTTTGGAGCCTTGTTAGCATTTCCAGCTTCATTATCGATTAATAACAAGTTTTGGATTTTGCTGTTCTGACTGGCAACAAAGGCTAAGTCCGACATGGTAAAAAAAATTTTTCGACACTAAAAAAAAATTCAGAAGAGATTTGTGCGAATGGGTCTATTCGTGCGATTGGAAGCTTGAACGAATGAGCAGGAGACTTGATCTATTCGTGCGAATGGTAGGAGCTATTCGTGCGAATGAAGTTCATCATAGTAGCCATTCGTACGACAGAGAGCTGTTTGACTTTTTTGTACCAAAAGCACCAATGATTGAGCCTTTTATCAGATCTGGAAACTGAGACGATCAGATCACTCAGAAGCAATAATCACAAGTTTTGAACGTGGCTAAACAGCGATCAAGTGATCTTTATAACATTCAAGAAGATAGAAAAAGCAAGATTAGATTTTCTATGTTGAATCTAGAGCACAATGGCTCTGATACCACTTTGTTGGATCAAGATCTACCTTGATCCAATGATTCAACACATTAACCAAACCAAATCATGCGGAATCCGATTTGATTGGCAATCCAATCTATGACACGGATCGGGTCGTGAGAAACGAGCGGATTAGATGTCGAAACGAAGGTTTCTATCGACCCTTTGGTGTAGAGAAGTTGGATACAAGACCTGGAAACTCTCAACGGACAGAGATTCGACAATGCCGGTGCAAAGAGTTTGTGTGTGTTCCGTTGCTTAGTCTGGTTCTGCTCTGGTTAGTCTCTCTTCACTTATTGTGCTCATGAAGTGAAAGTTATATATATAGTGCAGAGGCCATTCGTACGAATGAGCCATGTGAATGGACTCATTCGTGCGAATGAATCAGTAGAATGGTTCATTCGTAAGAATGACTCATCAGAATGGTTCATTCGTACGAATGAATCATTCTCATGACTTATTCTAGCGAATGAATCATTCTCATGATCTATTAGCGCGAATGGATCATTCTCATGATCCATTCGTGCGAATGGGCCTTTCAATAGCACGATTGATCAATGTTATCGATATTTATCAGATCGTTTAATACACAGTCGTTATATATGAGTAAACATTAAGGATAAACATGTAATTTCATTAATATATCAAATAGTTACATTAAACATAGATGAAATACATATTACAAGGGATTAGGGACATATCATGCATCTACAATTACATAATACACCCCTAAACTTTGACACACATGGATTAATAAGTTAGTATTCAATACTCCCCCCTAATTTATTAATCCATATCTTCTACATCTTCAAGCTCCATCATCTTTGTCTTGAGCAGGTTGTAGTAAGTCTTGGTCTCTGAAATTTGGCTTTCTTCCATTTTGATAAGTGTTTGTTGTTTTAACTTTGTCTTCATCATTTGTAGCATCAACTTTGTCTTTATCACAAACTGTATCTTCTAAGTCTGCCCATCTTTCTTGATCATCTTCAGGTTGTAAGTCATCTTCTACCACTTGTCTCATTTTATCTTCTTGAACTTTGACTGGTCCGTCTTCCTTTGCTTTGACTGGTTCATTTTTGAATGGTAAGTCACTTATAGCTTCTCATTTCTTTCTTTTGCAACTTGATTCAGTATCCTTTGATGTCATCCTTCCATGTCTCTCACATTTCTTTTCTTTTTGTTGCTCATCTTCTAGATGTTTTTTACTTGCAAGCATTTCTTGCTTCTCTTTCTCTAACTGAGCTCTTTCTTAGTTCTTCTATCTCTTTGTTTGTAGCTTCTTTCAAACTCATTAAGCTCTCAATTTTGTCATTCATCTTTTTCTCGGATTCTAATTCTCTGTTTCTTATCTCGGTCTTGAGTTCTTGTTTCTTTACTTCAAGCTCACGAAGCATGTCTAATTTCCATATCTCCAATTTTCCCTTTATATCAATCTCTATCTCTGATTTCATCTCTTTCGACTTTGCATCTTCGAGCTTCTGATTCCTCTCAGTAACTAATCCTGGCCACTCCGGCTCTTCGTCATTAAAATACTTTGCTAATGACGTCCAATAATTTCTTTCCTTCTCATTTGAGGTATTCTCTTCATATATCTCTTTGTCTCCTGTAACTGCCATTAAGAGGGTTGGTTCTATATCCTCTTGTACTAGGTTTGCCTCCTCTTTTCTGTGGTCTGATTCTGGACAATCTGATGCATAATGTCCAAACTTATGGGAATTATAACACTCTACTTCTCTAATATCTCTTATAGGATGGTTTTGATCTCTAGGGTTTCTCTTCCTACTATCATAACCATTTTCACTCTTGTTCCCGGAGTTATCTTCGAGATATTTCCTCCTCTTTGTCTAAACTTCTCACACGCCAATTTCCTTATGATGTATTAAACCTTCCTTGTCCACGGTTTTTAAAATGTCTTCCTCGACCATAGTTCTTGTCGTGTTGTGTGAACAAAAGTCTATCTTGATTGTTCAGCGGGTTTCATCCATTAGACTGGTTCTTTCTTCAAAGGCTTTCAACCTTCCAATTGTCTCATCTAGATTGTTGTATCTAGGTCAGCGAACTGCTTGATGGTTGCAGCTATTTGAGCAAACCTCTTTGGTACAGCACTTAGTAGTTTTCGTACTAAGGTTGGTTCATAATATACTGATCCTAAACCTTTTGGTCTAGTAACAATACGATTTAGCTTTGCAGTGAACATATCTATACTATCTTCCTCTTTCATTCTCAACATTTTAAACTCTGTTTTGAGTGTTTGTAGACGTGCCTTCTTCACTCGCTCTACACCGATACGTCTTGTCTTTAGTGCATCCCAAATCTCTTTTGCACTTTTACAACTTGCCACGTGTAATATCATCTCTTCTGGTAACGCTTGAAATAGATGTGCTGTCGCCTCCATATCTTTCCTCTCGTCAACTTGCGTACTCGCACTTAGTTCTATCATTTCCCATAGTCCGTTTGCCTTAAGTATGGTTTTTATACAAATTGCCCATACGGCATAATTTGTAGATTTTAGGACGGGACATTATGGGAAACATAACTCGTCTCCTTATGTATTACAATTTCTTTTTAAGACGAATCTTTTCAAAAATCTTTATCATTGTCCCCCTTCTTTTTAGAAGGGTTCTCCGTTTGCTCAAGACTTTTCTCGTGCTCTTCGTTGGTAGCCATCATACAGTTGTACGTTTAGTCAAAGCATTAGTTTAACATGCAATTATTTAACATTCACATGCATACTAAATCCCTTTTACCTATTGAGTGTCACGTCATACAATCACTTTTTTCCCTTGGCTCATAACCCATTATTCTTTTCCCTTGCTCATAACCCATTATTCTCATCACTCACTCTATGGCTCTATTAATATGATTATGTTAGTTTAAAGAACAACTTAGTATCATGTGTCCACCACTGCATCTGCCAAATTCAATGATGTACACACATTACACAAGTATTTTTTATTACTACCATAGTATATTTCAAGTAACTAACTTCAGTTTGATCCCATACTTGGCATACAATTATAACCTTTACATTCCCATTCTGTTATATTCCAAAAAATTAGTGGAGATCAAAGTTATTTTTATATACTAATTCATAGTTTATATGTTTACAAAAGCTTTCAATACATTTCCAAAAGTTTCAAAAGACATAGTCATTCGATTTCGATTCAAGACTTGATCTTCATTTCATTTACATTTGTGCTTTACTTGTGACATATACACAAACAACTAATTCTGATACAACACCAAATGAATAATTCATAAGAATATTAGATAAAAGTTACAACTATCGAATGACCCGGACAATATTCACCCACCGGCGTAACCCACGGCGACCCTAATGTTCCTCTTTTGGCGTAAAAAGGTAGTGTATACAGTAGGTTTTGGCACAAAACCTGCAACTCAGCGTAGGCTACGCTTGGCATGGCGTAGCTTACGCCACTTACAGGCCTTTTAACCCATTTCAACTTGTTTCAACCTGCATTTTTGTTCTCGTTTCATTGATGCTCAAAAGTGTCATTTCCCCATTTTAGCTCCACCATTCTAATGAGGTTAGTAATTCCTTCATACATAAACTTTAGCCCTGTCTTATGGATACTATATATGCTAACAAATTGTTACCCACATGATTCAACAATCCCTTCCCATACTTGTGGTTCATTTATAATGCTCACATCTCCTTATGACGCACCTTCCCCTCAAGATTACAAGCCCTTTTGAACATCTTATATGCCCAAAGAAAACGTAATTCATTCATGAATCCTAATCCCTCTTATATCCTTGTCTTACTCGCAATAGTCCCCCATGTAAATACCCATTTTTCCCGATTCAATCACACTTCAATGTAACTTTTTAGAATCGTTTTATAAATATAAATTTAAGAACAATAGTCATAAGGAGATGTATAAACTCACCTTTGCTTGAAGAACCTTCGTTTGCATAAGTCCTCCTTTCTTGATATTGACTTCTTATTGTCAACACGTCTTAGTTAATAACAACTCACGATATTAGTCAAATTTTTTACATACATTCACTTTATATCAACTCCTTTTTTTTCATCTGAACCCATTTGACCCGTTTAACCCATTTAACCGTTTATCCCATTAAATCCATTTTACTAATTTAACCCATTTTACCCGTTTAACCCATTTTACCCGTTTAACCCATTTTTGACACATTTAACCCGTAATTTTTTTTTTCAAAACTCTTATTCTTCTCATGTTGTTAGCACATAGAACTCTATTTTGTAGATTTTATTGCATCTGGTGTAAAATTTTATCTCAATTTATAATAAAACTAACAAACAACTTGCTAAGGACAACATCCCTTCAACCCGAACCAACTTTCAAATTTATTATATAATATGTTACATCAGGGGGGTGGAAAGTAAATAAATAAAGTTGGGGGTTTTACTTTCAAGTGTTGCAATTATACTGTGGAGAAAAAAAGGAGTCCAGTTTGGAAGTGCATGGGGCAGATTGTAGAATTTAGAACTCTAAATTCAATGGGGAGGGGATGGCGACACACATACACATATCAGGTGTGTGTGTGTGTTTGTGTCGTGAATAGCAAGGGATAAAGGATCAAGCTCAAAATCTAAAAGTTGTATGTGAAATCAGTCGATTTTGAGGTGTTCATCTTCATCTAAACTTCAAGTAACTTCCCTTTCATATCTTGAAACCTCGTTAATTGAATTCTCGATGGGTTTTGGGTTAAACAACCCTAATTGGTGGAATTGGAGGGATTAAATAGTTAAATCCATGGTTCGAAGTAATTATCTAATGTTTTTGGTGATAAGGAACATAAGTTCCTTAATTGAAACATTTAATTTAGGGTTTTTGAAATTCAGGGTTCATGTTATAAAATTTGGGGGTTTTGACCAATTGGGTGTTAAAATGGAATATTGGGATTATGAAGTGTTTATGTTAATCATAGATATAAAATTAATGTGTCTAAAATTATACATGTTATTCATGCATAGGCATACCCATAATTAGTTAGTTTTTAAGTGATATTCATAGGAAACGATACTTAATTGCTTCCTATTTGAATTTGCAGTCCATTTAGTCTTCCAGAGAAGAAAGGAAGCAAAAACCCACAAAATGGTGACTTTTTGATGCTAGCAGCCAAGCATGAACGTGCTCACTAGGCATGACCATGCCTCCTCTGAAACCAAGAATGGAATAAACCAGGAAGTCAACAGAAGTCAAAGATCAAGATGCACGGCCGTGCTTTATAGGCATGGTCGTGCTCATGTCTGACTCGTACCCCAACGATCACTGGAAAAGTTGAAGATTCGTTCGTGATACCATGTACTTTTTGTACGAAGCACATGCGTGCTCCCTCAAGCACGGGCATGCTTGCCCTAGACTTCAGCCTATAAATAGAGGCTCAAGCCTCACTCATTGGTGTGCACTTCCATGGGTAAAACCCCATTCTCTGTAAATAGAAGTTTTCCAAGTAATGTAGAATCTTAGTTCTTCATATTCAAGTATCTAGAGGCAAATTATACTCACTTTAATTTGGTTTTGGGTTGATCCTTGGATCCTCCCATGATTATATCCCCACATTCTTGGCTAGTTCTCTTGTATCACTTGGGTTTTTGATGAACCTAAGTTTCATTTAACGTTTTAATTTAATGTATGGTGTGTTTATGTTTCTTGGTTAGTTTTTTTTCTATGATCTTCCTTTATGGACATGAGTTCTTGATTTCTTACCACTAAATCTTTAAATCATGTGATTGTCTTAATCAAAGCATCTTGTTAAACATTCATTCAAGGTTGTGTGTTTTCAAACAAATCTGGTGCTTTACTAGGCATGGGTGGTAATTGATTTAAACTTGTGCTGGTTGAGATTTGGGTACTCAAGAAAGACATTTTGAGTCTTAGCTTGACCTTGTGTTTTCTGTCGATATTTTTGTTATTCTTTTATTCTAGCCCGCATTGGACTCTTAGCTGGAGCCGTGGTGTTCAAGATCTGATAATAATGTAAATATTTTTGCAAACGAACCTTGTAGTTGATATATCCCAAATTATACATGTTTTGCATGCATAATAATCCCCATATTATGGTACTAATTGATTAATAACCTTATAATTGATACTTAAAATGTTAATATTTCACAATTGCAGGTTATTCGATGCTCCAAGATAAACAAACCAAAAAACCAGCTTAAAACATGAAGAAATCAAGCTTTTGGAGCACCAAACCGAGCATTGACCCCCAAGAAGTCAAACCAGGTCAACACAAGTCAACCAGCAGCTAAAAGATGAGCCTAGGGAGCAGGCAAAGGGTTTCACGGCCGTGCAACCCATTGCACGGTCGTGCAATGCTCTTCTGCCCTCCCTAGACTCTGGTACACTGTCCTTTGTACCCTGTTTGATTCCCGAGGTGTTTGCACGCCCGTGCAATCCAATGCACGAGTGTGCATTGCTCATTTTGAGGCCTGTAAATAGATGGCTTGAGTTATTCATTGAAGCATCCTTTACACACCCCAACAACACACCTGAGAAAGCTTATTTCGTAGTTAGAGTGTAGTAGTTGTGAGTAGAGGGGCTCTTCCTCCTTGTTCCGCAATAGGGGAGCCTACAAAACTCAGCGTTATGCTAGTTAGTATGGCCATTCGTGGCTAGACTCTTTGTATTGCTAGGGTGAAGATAAAGTTTGGTGCATGTTAATGTTTAACGTATTAATCTAAGTGATGTGTTTATGTCTTTAACTATTCATCCTTAAAACCACCATTTTGGTGGGCTTTTTTTATTGTCTAAATCCGTCTTTATATTTGTGAGTGTTCTTGATTTTTAAAGTGTAAAACCTTTTTAATCAAAATTCTCTTGAAGCTTGTACGTCTTTATACAAGTAGAGATTGATAAGCCAAGGCTTGGTTAACACTATTAAGATCGTACGTCTTTATATGAACTTATTATGCGACCAAGAATTGGTAAACTCATGTTGGTGTTGAAGAAATTCTTGCGACAAGCACTCTGAAGCTGGTAGAGACTGTAGACATCTCCAGACTATTATACAAATACTACTTACATACTGATGATAGAGACTGAAGACATCTCCAGAGCTGCTATGAAGGGGGAGTTTGTTGAAGCAATTCTTGTGACAAACACTCTGAAGATTGTTTTTACTTATGTAATGTCTTTATGTATTTTTATGTCAGCGTCTGTATGCATTGGTTTATCGAGTTGTAATCATGTTCATAGGTACTTGTCGTTGTATTTGCCTTTGTTAAGTGTTGTCCGCGTTTAGTAAGTGCGCAAGATGTATATCCTGCGTACATAGCAAGTACTTAGCAAGTACGCAAGAAAAAAGTCTGCGTACTTGCTAAGTATGCATGAGTTAAACCCTGCGTACTTGCTAAGTGCACAGGCAACAGGTCTAGTATATATAGCCAGTTAGTGACAGAATTATGTACGCACTCATTCTCACTGTAACCGGTTGTGATTATCAATAGACGAAGTTTGAAAGTATCTTGTGTTTTTGTTGTCGGTTTACTTTGTGTTGATTGATACTCCACCTAGTCACGGGTATTCCGCACCCGATTCGACTAAGAACACACTTGCATGTGACGATCCGAGACACCCGGGGACCTACAAGTGGTATTAGAGCTTTTGCTCTTGATTTCGAGTGTTGTGAGTGTGCTAGGAGCATTTTTGACACAATCTACAACCTTTCTACAAGGAAAAGTGACTGATTTTGGTGATTTTTGTGATAAAATAGAGGTAGCTCTTGAGCGCTATTTTAAAAGCAAAAACCCTTCAAAATCCGACCTTTTCATGTTTGTTTGAGTGTTTTGCTCATCAAGGGTTTGTTAGAAACAAGTTTCTAACCTTTTGGCTTGATCAAGTTGTTCATATCTTCAAAATTTGAAGATCTGAGGTATTTCCTGCGATCTAAAAAAGTTGGTGAGAGCAGTTGAAAAAGTGACTTGCGTACTTACCCTTTTTGGCTAAAAGGACAGTCTTCGTGCGTACTTAATATTTACTCCTGCGTACTTAGTAAGTACGCAAGAGGAAATCTCAAGTGCGCAAGAACAGTTTCTTAAGCGCGCAAGGCCATTCTTAAGTGCGCAAGTTGTATTGACTTTCTGAGTTTTTGACTAAGTTTTGCCCTATGGCAAATCTTTAGAATCTTGGTAACCTGCTTAATTATGATAACGAGATAGGTACTCCGCAAAAACCGCCAAAGCTGCTGAATGTTAATGATTATTCAAATTGGAAAGCAAGCTTTGAGCATTACATTTCATACACTGATTCCTCTTTGTGGATACCTATACTTGAGGGTTATAAGCATCCGACTTATACCTATCTTGATGAGATTGTTCCCAAGCCTATATCTAAGCTAGATGAAGAAGAAAATAAAGTTTATGACAGAGAAAAGAAGGCACATGGATCTATCACAATGGCCCTAACTAGAGAGCTCTTTCACAACTTCAGAGGATATGATAATTCTAAAGATCTCTAGAAGGCATTGCAGAAAAGATTTGAGGGGAACAGTGATATCAAGAAAAGCAAAAGAGATCTCCTGAGAAAGTAGTATGAGTGCTTCAGATACGTGGAGAATGAATCTAATGAACTTATATCTAGATTCTATCATCTGCAAACTGAGTTAAAAGCTTTTGAGCTGAGGTATCCTAATGAGGAATTAGTTGAAAAATTTCTGGATGCGTTACCACCAAAGTTTGAGATGTATACCACTCTGCTGAGAGAGAACCACAAGTTCTATGAGATGACGATTGAAGAAGCAATCGTTAAGGTTCAAGCACACGATATGAACCTTAAGAGAAAAGAAAGCTCAAGGAGACCACAAATCCAAGACCCTTCTATGTATTATGGGACGTCTTCCACAACTAAATCATCTGGTTCAGGAATCGCCTTATTCTCAGGGAACTCTCATGACGAAGATAACTCGAATGGTTGTGGGGTCATACATGCTTTACAGCATCTGGATCTGGTTCTCACCACCAACATTCCTTAAGAAATCCTACCTCCACATCTTCAGCTAACCAAGCTGCAATAGCCAAGATAGCTGAAGATCATGTAGCATTGTTTTCATCGTGTATGCTTGCCTATGAGAACTTCATTGGTGGCAAGCTTACAGATCCTAAAACAATTGAAGAAGATTTTAATCAGGTGGATTCAGATGACATGGAGTACATGGATATTCAATGGTTTATGGCCATGATCTTGAGAAGGGCTAAGCGTTTCTTGAATAGAACTGGCAGGAAGTTTATTGGTGGGCATTCAAATGCCAAGGTGGGTTTTGATAAATCCAAGGCCAAGTGCTACAAGTGTCAGAACTTTGGACACTTTGCTCGTGAATGTCAGAAGGATAAAGCACCTGCCTCAGGATTCACTAGACCAAGCCAGGGAAATAACCAAGGAAATAATCAAGGGTACAACAATTCTAACAACTGCAATCAAGGTCAAGGTGGGACGTCCAATGCTTTGGTAGCTCAACATGACGAAAGCTTTGATTGGGGTGTTCATTTGGAGGATGCCCTTATTGCCCAAACACAAGTTGGTCTAATGGCTGAGATAGTAGGGATGATGGAAGCAGAAGAACGGGAAGCGTTTGTAGCTAACCAAGAGGAGTCAACAACTGCATTTGCCCTCATGGCTATTGGGGAGGCATCAAGTTCGTCAACTGAGGTATACTCTAATTCTTTTGCTGTCATTTCATGTTCCAAATGTCTTGGCTTGAAAGAAGAAAATTCTAAGCTTCAGGACAAAGTCGAACCCCTTCATATTGCAGCTTTAAGCTACAAAGAAAATGAAAAACGTTACAAAGATTTAATTGAAACTTTAAAGAAAGAAAGAAAAACGTGATTTTTCACTTAAAATCGGCGAACAACAGTTTCATTTGGATGTTGGGTACAAGGGGTTAGAAAAGAGAAATAATGAAATTACCAAGCTGCAAAATGAGGTCTTGCAGTTAAATGGTAAAATTGAGAAGTTGAAAAATTCTCGCTTTGTGGTGGAACATTATGAATCAGTAGTGAGACAAGTGAATTGCTTAGGGCTGGGTACTAATGCCATTCCTCCACCAGTAAACGGGAAATTTGTCAACGGATTAATTGACATTGATCTGTCTTGTTTTATGATTCCTCAAGTAAGGCTAACTCTGCATCTGATGAAGAGTTCTTTACTGCTTCTGATGAAGGAGTAGTCTCTGAGGAGTTGCTCGGTGAACAAAAAGTTAAGAAAAACATTGTCACTAATGGTGATAATTGTATTTTGACTGAACCTGATATCGTTGAATCAAATGAAAAATTAAAAGTGATGCTTTATGGGGGATATAAAAACATTAATCAAGTTAAGAAAGAAGTCTTTTCAGCTCATTTTGGGCTTGGCTATCAAGAAAATATGCAAAAGTATTATATTCCCAAAAACCAATCACCACCAGGTCAAACTATTGTTCACCAAACAACTTCTCATGTTCATCATGCTAAGTCATCAAATTTCAAATCAAATGAGCCTTACAAGAGGACTTACAAAGAAAAGAAAACATGTTTTCACTGTGGTATGGTCGGTCACATCTTGGTGAACTGCCCTAATAAGATTCAAGGGAAACGACCAATTAGTTCACAACCAGCTGTTGTCCCCAAGTCACCACCAGTGAAACAACCCAAGAGTCCTAAAGCAAATGTGGTGAAACCACCAGTAAAACCTATGGTTAAGCCAAAAATCATGTGTGAGGCTAAACCATCTGTTTCAAAAAGGGGAAAGCTACCTGCTAAACCTTGTGCATCTACCTCTGGTAGTGCACCAACTGGTGAGAAACCTGTGGTGAAACTCTCCAAACCACAGAGGAGAAGAAGGAACAAGAGATTGAGAAAGCTGGAACACCTGGCTGGAATTCAATCAGGTGAAGCATCAACTAGTTCACCTGCTGCTATTGAATGTAAGCCTACTATTCCATTTAAGAAAAAGAAGACGTCTTGGAACAAGAAATCCAAAAGTTCTCAATCTCTTGATCCTATGTCTTCTAAAGATTCACCCATTTTTGACAATCACGACTGTGAATTAATTGTAGTAGTTTATTTTGAGAAAGACGGATGACCCAAGACCACCATGGCTTGGGTCTCCAAATCTAATTAATTTCTTGTGACTCGTGGAGGGACATCCAAAGGGAACTATCTCTAATCTTTGGTGTGTAGATAGTGGATGATCCCGGCACATGACAGGCAACATGGCCCTGCTTCAAGATGTAAAACCATTCAGAGGCGGCTATGTGTCCTTTGCAGGTGAGAAAGGCGACAGTATTATGTGTCAAGGCGTGGTTTCGAACATCTTGTCAACATGATAGCAATGTTCAATCCGGAGTGAAAACTTGTTTTTCTTAAATCAATTCAATTCATGAAAGTTAAATTTTATTCCTTCTAAGTTTTCTGTATAGTTCTTTTAATTTTCAAATATTTTACAAAAATCCAAACAAAATAGAAAACCAGAAAATTTCAAAGTTCTCTTGAGAAAAGAGGAAATGATAGTAAATCAGAAATGATATAAACGTCCTAGACTGCACATATGGGAAATGAATGCGTCATGCTTACTTGATTGTTTAAATTGTTGTGTTTTTAATCTTCTTATTTACAAGTAATTTGAATTGTCAGTAGGCTGTAAGCATCTTTGAATCATTATTAGGGTGGAATTTAAATCAATACTACAAGTGTGATTTGAACCCATGTTTGCTAGTGTGTGTGCGTAAAATAATGCAAAAGATCACTATCGGATACATGATGTTAGATTTTGGCAATTATTTTCTTCTGAGACCAGTTTCGGGATAGGTCGTTAGCACAACTAATGCAGTTCATCTCACTGCCCATACTGACAAGTATGCAATGAGAGATTGAATCAAGACATGTCTTTACATCAACCGTTGAGCGTGTATTCACCCTTGAATCACTCCTGATTCGTTGAATTCAAATCCAGATAAAAGTTGGATTCCCTTACCTAAATCCTCAAACACCATATTCATTATCCTGAATCATCAAACCGATATTCACTGAAGAAATCACATGAAACCAAGACAAATGAATCACTCGATTCTAAATCTTATGATTCCTGATAATCCTTATGGATTCTGTTTGATTTTTACTATGCTAATTGATGTAGCCTCATTCTGGAAATTTAGAAAATCATTAGGAAAATCTTAGATGCCTTGAGATAAGTGCAAAGTAAGTTCGTAGCGTAACTGTGGGGCACACGCTGTATATTAATAACTATTACCTTAACACACAAGAACATGATACTAAGATGCTTATCGTTTCAATCTTATAATATTGCCAACTTGAATTACTTGTTTATGTGTTTTTATGTATAAATAAATTGTAATCCATGACATGATCTCATATTCTTTGATGTTTATCTTGTATCATTATTGTTATAAATTAGCCTGATATGATCCTCTGCTCGTGTTTTTGAACAAAAATTGCTTGTGTGTGAATATGTGTATATCGTTATTCTGAAAAGATCAAAAAGAATTTAAGTTTGTGTATAGTTCAATTCTTATCAAAAATGCCAACATTATTTGTGTTTAACCTTCTTGAATTGACTTTGAATCCTCTTGATTAAATGTGCTTATCATGTTCTTTATTTGACTTGACAATCTTCATAATTTGAGTTGAAATTAGATTTCACAAGGGTTTCTGCGTACTTGTTAAGTGCGCAGAAATTAAACCTTGCGTACTTGTAAGTACGCAAGACTTAAGTCATGCGTACTTGCTAAGTACGCAAGAGTTAAGTCTTGCACACTTGTTAAGTACATAAGACCTGAATGTGTGGGTATATATATACAAGTATTAGAAATTTCTCTCAGTTCATCTCATTCAAACTCTCTACACTGTGTACACTCCCTGCTCCGATTTCACTCAAATTTTCGTGTGTTTCTAATCCAATTTTTCATCCCGATCATTGTTTAATCTTCACCTGTCTAACATTTGAGATGGCTGGTGATGGTGGTGATGAAGAAGAAGGAGGAGAGGGTGCTGAAGAGTCAGATTCTGAGGTGACTGAATCTGATTCATCTGACTCTTATGATGCACCAGACCAAACACACCCATGGAGAATAGCAAAGGTTTCCCTTCCCGAGTCATCCTCCAAAAGACAAAGACGAAAGAATTCAGACAACAAGTATGTTCCTGAACATGAGACTGAGAGAAGGAAGAACAGGACTATTCAGGGATTCCTTCTTGAATCTTTCTATATACGTCATTTTGAGTTACTGACGTGGAGCGCGTTAGCCATGCTGGCGTCGGTTTCACGGAGCTCAAATTTGACATAGTCATCCTTGAGCTCACAGATTTTGACCTTGGGGAACCTCTAGTACGATGCTGTTAGACAAATACTACTTACATACTGATGACAGAGACTGAAGACATCTCTAGGGTCTGTCTTGATTCTAAGTTAGTATAAATACTATGTAAACACTTCATTGTAAGTGTGCTTTTGAATTAGAGTTTTCACTTGTAATCGTTTATTCTCAAAGCTTAATACAACAGTGTTCTTATCAGTATTCTTTCTGTCTACTCGATTGTAATTGTGTAGTTGTTATTGTTTCCGCCAATCTCAACTAAGAACATAACCATCTTGTAATTTCACGATCCTACAAGTGGTATCAGAGCTTTGGCTCAGATTAAACAAACTCACACTTGTTTAATCACTTCTGGTTCTATTCTAAACTCTCTCTATTTCATCAAATCACCAAGAACAAAAATGGCACAAAGCAACAGGTTTGAAAACATCCTGAAGCAGCAGTATGAAAACTTCGTCTGGAAGGAAGGTGAGTCTCTAATTGTTTTATATAACAGATTTACCTATCTTGTAGGAGAGCTGCAGTGCTCAAAGGTGAAGCTAGAGAATGAAGATATTCTCAAGAAGTTCATCAGGTCTCTACCAAGCTGCTGGACACTTTACACAGTGTCAATCAGAAGAACGGAGAATCTGAAAACTCTCTAGATGACTGAGCTCTTTGAAATGCTAAAAACCTATGAGCTAGAGATGATTCAGGCAAAAGAAAGAAGCTCAAGCTACCAAACAGCCTCAACATCCACCACCACCTCCTATGCCCTACATTCTGAGCACTCGGGTCCTAGTTCAATTCAAACTGCAGCATGTGAAACTGTTGGAACTTCTGAGTTCGACTGGAGCTTTCAATATGAAGAACTGCCCGTCAACAATCAAGATCTAATGGCAGACACTACAGAGATACCACCTCAGGTATTTGAACATCTTTGCTCTCAAGCCTGTATTGATAAAGTTTTGGGTTATAGAAAGCACTACCAAAACCTTATAAATCAAAATGAAGAGTTTCATCAAATGAAATATGAGTTCAAAAAGGTTGAAAATACTTATAAAGAAAAGATTAACTGCCTTAAGAAAGAGATTTCATCGCTAAAACACGAACAAACTAATCTTGAAACTCAGATTGATGATCTACTGGTCAAATTAAAAGCTACCAGAGCTGAACTGGCAGAACAGAAAGTTCATGTTGAAAAATATGAATTTTCCTCCAAAAAGCTACAAAGACTTTTAGATATTCAAGTCCATGAGAAGGTAAAAACTAGACTTGGGTATAACAATGATCAGTACAATGTTGTTCCTCCTCCTGCTGACTATATTGACATATACGAACCAAGCTTCAATGTTGAAAATCTTGACACTGCAAACCGAAACCTTGATCCTTCAACTGATGAACATCTCATCGAAGATTGCACTACCTCATCGAAATCTGACTCAACTCACTCAGACCATGATGAAACCAGCGCAGTCCCATCTGAAGCTGTTCTGAATAGAGATGCAGTTCCTGCTGTTCTTCCAGCTGTTATAGCCCCTGTACCATTCAAACAGATCAAGATCAGCTATCCTCCATGTGGAGGTAAGCTAGAAAAGGGACAGACATCAGAACCCACAAACCCCAAGCCTCAGTTCATGCCAATCACAAAGAGAAAGGTAATTGATGTATGTCGTAAGCCTGAAGAAAAAGTTCCATATGTTCAAAGGACCTTAGAAGAAGACACCTTTGAACATAACAAAGCTCATCCATGGAACTTCACGGATCTGTTCCAAAGAAAGGACTATGTCTACCTTTCAAAAGACAAACTGGCAAAATCATGTTTTGTGTGTGGCAGATATAACCACACTGGCAGCACCTGCTTTCATACCTGGAATATCAAAGACATTCAAAGCAGCATGCCTTTGAAAAGACTAACAAAAAATAAGAAGGTAAGAAGCTACGAAGACAAAGCAACAAAGTTCAAAAAGTCTCTATCTCCCTCAAAAGTGAAGCTGCCTAGATCTCAACAAACTTGCATCATTTGTTGTGAATCAGACCACTTTGCTGCAAACTGTAAGTTTAACCCATTCAACCAGATCCTTCATCAAGCTCCTCAAAGACAAAGGGTAAAGAAAGATCAGCATACATCGGTTGTTAGTCCAGTCCAGCCCAAGAAAACAAAGCAGAAGCTTTCAGCAGCAACCAAGTCTGCTGCTGATAAGCTAAAATCCTCCGCAGCAAAATCTGCTGCTGATAAGGCAAAGACATCAGCAGCAAAAGTGCCCACTGCTGATAAGGAAAAATCCAAGGCAAAGCCTACAGTAGCAAAGAATGCTGACACTTCAATAAAGCTGTCAGCAGCAGGATCTACTGTCAACAAGCCAGAAACATCAGAAGCAAAATCTGCTGCTGATAGTGTGAGGAAAACTAGAAAAACACCAATAAGGCAATGGAAAGCCAAATCATCTTCAAGCACTGTCATTGGTTCCATTGAATGCAAACATACTGAAAAGGATAAACTAACAACCATCTTTTTCAAGTCTGCAGACTCTTGGGTTCCTTCTACTAATTAGAAACATATCATGTGCAGGGACAGCCAGGTCACAAGAATAACACTTGGGTGGTATACAGTGGGTGTTCCAGGCACATGATACTGAGAACTGTTTCCAAAAAGTTCTCAGGGGTCAATGTTCAATTGTTATCTACAATGCTAAACAAACAGAGTACCCCGGGTGACAGTTCAGCAATCCCAGCTGATACTGATCCCACACCCTCCACCTCACATCCTGAACAACAGTCTGCTTCAACCATTCGAATCCCTGTGCATACTACTAAGGATGCACAGGCACAAACATTACTTACACATGTTTTGGATGATATCGTTCAACCGGAACACAGGGCCCCGGTTGCAACGACATATACTAGGAAAAGGGGCAAGAAAACTCCTTCTTCTCTTGCCTCCAAGGCCCAAACCCAACCTAACAGCCCTCACTCAGAATCACAACATTCTGGTGAGAATATCATAAGGGAAAGCCATATTATTAGGGAGCCTCCTTTGGATGTCTCTCTATTAGGATCAGGATCACTTCCTGGATCTATAGAACAGCCCCCCCTGAGCCTTTCCTTTCTCTTCTGAACTTAAGTGTTGAGGAACCTGATCAAGATGATGTACCTTCTCCAACTACCACCATCTCGGGGGTACTGATTGATCTTGCTTCCAACACACCCAACCCAAGTTCTTCTACCCTGAAGGACCACTCTAGGAGTTATGAAAGAGTGGATGTGGAAGAGGTTGTCACTACTGCTAGTCCATCAAATGACCAGGAGGACAGTGACAACATTGTTAAGACCTCAACCACGGCAACTCACAATGAGGATGTTTCCTTGGAAACTCCCCTCACTGAGAGGAATCCCAGGTGCCAAGAAACCATGGGTGATGGGGATGAAGAGGCTAGGCCTAAGGCCCCATCTAGATCCAAGGATTCCACAACTGTGGATGAGGACAGACTGAAACTTCATATCTTGGAATTGACGGCCAGGGTGAATATGATAGAGGCACATCAATGCCCAACTTTTCTTACTCCCTCCTTTGTATCAGTGGGCACCCAAACTAATGCACATTTGTCCACTGATGCAACCAAAAAGGGGGAGATGGTCCCAATGGAGAAAGAATCAAATAGCTTTGACGATTGCAGGCTGTATTTCAAAGTACAAGATGGCTGTTTTTGAAGCTTTTTCCTTTGGTTGAAAGGATAGTTAGAAATGTGCAAAAGCTTCAGCAACAAAGGCAATAAGAGAATTTTGGTAGCATCAGTATAGGGGGAGTTTGTAGAACCAAAGACTGATGGCTACAAAATTCTCTAAATACAAATGCTGCTGATCTCAGAGTTTGTTGCTGACCAACAATCTGCTGCGGACAAGCTTATCTGCTGCAGATACTTGTTCTCCTGCTGAAGAACAAATCTGCTGCAGATAGCCTTATCTGCTGAAGACCAAAGTTGCTGCGGATATGCTTCTCAACAGCATCAACACTTGATGCTGCTGACAGGTAAATCATCAGCAACTCTGGATGGTTACATCTTGCTGCTGATCAACATCTTTGCTGCTGACAGCCTTGTGCCTTGAAGACAATCGTTGCAGCTGACTATCCATACCAAGCGTCACTAACAACTTTCTGCAAAAGCAACTGACACACTTAAAGCAGAAGGAACCTCAATGGCACAACCAATGACGGACAACAATGCTCTTCTCCAAGCATGCAATTAACGATGCATAAAGAAGACGCTTCAATAAAGTTAACTAGATATAGACAAAACGTGTAATAGTTAGCTAGATACAATCGATCAACGGTCTGTGTAAGATCTGATCCTTAGAATCATGGGTCTGTCTTGATTCTAAGTTAGTATAAATACTATGTAAACACTTCATTGTAAGTGTGCTTTTGAATTGGAGTTTTCACTTGTAATCGTTTATTCTCAAAGCTTAATACAACAGTGTTCTTATCAGTACTCTTTCTGTCTACTCGATTGTAATTGTGTAGTTGTTATTGTTTCCGCCAATCTCAACTAAGAACAGAACCATCTTGTAATTTCACGATCCTACAAAATACTACTTACATACTGATGATAGAGACTGAAGACATCTCTTGAGCTGTTGTCAATGGGGAGTTTGTTGAAGCAATTCTTGTGACAAGCACTCTGAAGATTTTTTTTACTTATGTGATGTCTTTATGTATTTGTATGTCAACGTCTGTATGTATTGGTTTATCGAGTTGTAATCATGTTCATAGGTACTTGTCGTTGTAGTTGTCTTTGTTAAGTGTTGTGCGCACTTAGTAAGTGCGCAGTATGTATATCCTGCGTACTTAGCAAATACGCAAGAACAAAGTCTGCGTACTTGCTAAGTACGCATGAGTTAAACCCTGCGCACTTGCTAAGTGCGCATGCAACAGGTCTAGTATATATAGCCAGTTAGTGACAGAATTATGTACGCACTCATTCTCACTATAACCGGCTGTGATTATCAATAGACGAAGTTTGAAAGTATCTTGTGTCTTTGTTGTCGGTTTACTTTGTGTTGATTGATACTCCACCTAGTCACGGGCATTCTGCACCCGGTTCGACTAGGAACACACTTGTATGTGACGATCCGAGACACCCGGGGACCTATAGTTGGGATCGGTACGTCTTTATACTTGGTCCCATTGTTGCACCGCCTCCCGATGAGCAAAATATAATCACCTATTTAACTCTAATACAAAGCATTTTACGTTTGATGCCTTAAACCAACCCGGAGATGACCAATCGAAGGGTTGAGGGTAATTGTTGTCCTTAACGGGAGGCACTACCACTTGTAAAAGCTTTTAAATTTACAAATCAAATGTCCTGAGAACGAGACTCTAGCGGTGACCCGGGTCACACATTTGTAGTAGTCATATCACTGGATTAGTCAACTTAACATTATCACACACCAAGCGGATTCGAAACCCAAAGCAATACTATTTGTAACCTGATCATTTCCAATCTATTTACTTTCCTGTTATTTACTCTTCTGTTCGTTACATTTCTGTTACACACTTCACGCACGTTTTTACTTTTCTACTATTTACTTTATCGCCATTTACTTTTTTGTCATTTACTTTCCTGTTCCACAAGCACACAAAACTCACTCACTAATTAAACCGGCTAAACGTTAACAAAAGTTGAGTATTGGAATTCGACCGTGTCCGTTGGTTCGATACTTGGTTCTTACCTAAACTATATTACGCTGCGATAGGTACACTTGCCTATTGTGTGTGTTTTAAGTTAAAGCAATTATCATTTTATAAATTTAAAACCTAATCTCGTGAAACTATCCTAAAAATATGTTTATTATATTTTTACATATTAAAACATTACGCATCAAGTTTTTGGCGCCGTTGCCGGGGACCCGGTGATTTCAAGAAAAGTTCGAGTTAACGGATTAGCATTTTTAACCTTAACATTTTTATGGTTTGTTTTGATTATTCTTTACAGTAACTTTCATGGATGACAACTACGAGAGTTGTTATGGAGGATACCAAAACGACTATGAGTACCACTTTTCGGAGAGTTGGTGTGAGATATGTGGCAAACCCACTACATTCAAGATTGTTATCACTATCAAGGGTATTCCACAGATTTCCGCCAACCCTACTGGTAACCATATGAGGAAATCACACCATCTCATGAAATTCAACACACAGCTCTAGATTCCGACTCATGGACCCTAGGAAATATGTTTCATCATTTGGAAGAAATTAAGGTTCAACTCCTAAAGAGCTCTCCAACTGAACAACAAGTGTTTCTTAATTTGGAAGAAATTAAGGTTCAGATCCTAAAAAGCTATCCAAATAAACAACAAGATGATTCCTTCAAAGTCCAAGAATCGGAAGTTATAGTTCCAACATCTCTAGTAAGGTCGAGTGACTCTAAGGAGCAAGAACCTTCCATCTTCACAAGCATGGATCAGACGGAGTGAGACCGGGTGATTTAGAAGAGACGGCTACTACAACTTTACAATCACTTCTTGACTTCTCTGAGAAGCTTGAAGCTAAACAATCAAAGGAGCCAGAAGAGCGAAGATCTAAAGAAGAACTGGTAGGAATCCTAAATATGGAAGCACGGGAGGATGTAATCACCAACAAACAATTGAAAATGGTGGCACCTCTTCGTTGTAACAGTGATAGTTGGCCTGTGACCAAGCATATCAGTGAATCATTCCATGAATCACATAAGCCATAGCATAGGGTATATCACTCTGAGGACCACTTCTCATGGAAGTAGCAATGCTCATCCAATGAAGATTACGTGCAAAATTATCATATCGGGGTGACCGTCTCCTTCACTACATGGGCTTCTTGAAGTTTGGTCCAGGAAATTTCAAATGGTGGTGGCGTGATTTAATTACACCATTTTCTTTAGGTGCTCTTTTATACAGCATTCTAAATTTGGCAGGTTTACAAAAATTTTCAAAAGTTCAAATCGATCCATCCAAACTACAATTACAACTATAAATAGAGTTTGAAAATATATAAATAAATGATTCACCCGATTTAGCACTAAAAAGTTGAAGGAATAAAAATTAGAAAATTGGGGAAAATCTTTTATTTGTGAAATTGGGCCACTTAATGGGGGAATTTTGCTCGGACCACTAGGAAAAACCGCCTATGGCCATTTGCCACATGATGCGGCTCGTCGAAACCTTTCTGTCCCCTGGTCGGGGGCCCTCTAACTCCAAACGTAGCTCAAGTTATGACCGTTTCAAGTTTGAACACTTTTTACCCTGTTTTTCTCTGTCAGGGGTATGATTATGCACGAGTTTGCTTGAGGACAAGCAAAGTCTAAGTGTGGGGTATTATGATATGTCCTAAATTATACATGTGTTTGCATGCATAATAATCCCCATATTATGGTACTAATTGATTAATAACCTTACAATTGATACTTAAAACGTTAATATTTCACAATTGCAGCTTATTCAGTGCTCCAATATAAACAAACCAAAAAACTAGCTTAAAACATGAAGAAATCAAGCTTTTGGAGCACCAAACCCAAGCATTGACCCCCAAGAAGTCAAACCAGGTCAACACAAGTCAACCAGCAGCTAAAAGACGAGCCTAGGGAGCAGGCAGGGGGTTGCACGACCGTGCAATGCCCTTCTGTCCTTCCTAGACTTCGGTACACTGTCCTTTATACCCTGTTTGATTCTCGAGGTGTTTGCACGCCTGTGCAATCCAATGCACGACCGTGCATTGCTCATTTTGAGGCCTATAAATAGATGGCTTGATTTCTTCATTGAAGCATCCCTTACACACCCCAAGAACACACCTGAGAAAGCTTATTTCGTAGTTAGAGTGTAGTAGTGAGTAGAGGGGCTCTTCCTCCTTGTTCCGCAATAGGAGAGCCTACGAAACTCAGCGTTATGCTAGTTAGTATGGCCATTCGTGGCGAGACTCTTTGTATTGCTAGGGTGAAGATGAAGTTTGGTGCATGTTAATGTTTAACGTATTAATCCAAGTTATGTGTTTATGTCTTTAACTATTCGTCCTTAAAACCACCATTTTGGTGGGCTTTTATTATTGTCTAAATCCATCTTTATATTTGTGAGTGTTCTTGATTTTTAAAGTGTAAAACCTTTTAAATCAAAATTCTCTTGAAGCTTGTACACCTTCATACAAGTAGAGATTGATAAGTCAAGGCTTGGTTAACACTATTAAGATCGTACGTCTTTATACGAACTTATTATGCGACCAAGAATTGGTGAACTCATGTTGGGAATGGTATGTCTTTATATTTGGTCCCATTGTTGCACCGTCTCCCGGTGAGCAAAATATAATCAAATGTTTAACTCTAATACAAAGCATTTTACGTTCGATGTCTTAAACCAACCCGGAGATGACCATTCGAAGGGTTGAGGGTAATTTTTGTCCTTAACGGGAGGCACTACCACTTGTTAAAGCTTTTAAATTTGCAAATCAAATGTCGTGAGGACGAGGCTCTAGCGGTAACCCGGGTCACACATTTGTAGTAGTCATATCACTGGATTAGTCAACTTAACATTATCACGCACCAAGCGGATTCGAAACCCAAAACAATACTATTCGTAACCTGATCATTTCCGATCTATTTACTTTCCTATTATTTACTATTCTGTTCATTACATTTCTGTTACACACTTCACGCACGTTTTTACTTTTCTGTTATTTACTTTATCGCCATTTACTTTTCTGTCATTTACTTTCCTGTTCCACAAGCACACAAAACTCACTCACTAATTAAATCGGCTAAACGTTAACAAAAGTTGAGTTTTGGAATTCGACCGTGTCCGTTGGTTCCATACTAGGTTCTTACCTAAACTATATTATGCTGTGATAGGTACCCTTGCCTATTGTGTGTGTTTTAAGTTAAAGTAATTATCATTTTATAAATTTAAAACCTGATCTCGTGAAACCATCCTAAAAATATATTTTTACATATTAAAACATTACGCATCAGTAGTCAAAATATTTTATTCTAATCTTGAGAACGGTTCTGAGTGGACACCCACCTTAGCTTTCCATGGGATTATGGGTCATGGTAACCCTACCCGAGAGCCTGTCTACTTTACATCCGAGAAACATTAGAGATTAGTTTAGATTTTAGACCAACAGTCGGACATCCGGTGCTGCATGAAATATTTAACTAACCACATCCTAACAGAGATTAATTTGGACTTCAGACTAGTAGTCGGACATCCTTGCTGCATGAACTCCGTAACTAACTACATCATTAACTTTAAAATACTTAAATTACACAAAGTGGATTCAAACCTTAGTGATATCTTGCTTTGATTAAATAAGTTTCTACTCTACAATTTTTTTTTCATTATTCTCCTTTATTTTGTTTTGCAACCACTCTTTCACCCTTTATTTTTGTCAGATAATAGCTAGGATTGATTATTGGAAGCCACTAATGTATCCTTTAGGTTTGATACTTGGTTCTTACCTAAGCTAAATTATTCTACGATAGGTTCGCTTGCCTATTTTGTGTGGTTAGTAAAAGTAATAATCATTTTTATAAATTTAAAACCTGATAACTGTGTTACAAAATCTTAATCATAAAAACATATTACTAACGCAACACATCAAAGTTTTTGGTGCCATTGTCGTGGATTCCAAGAAAGATTTAAGCCGTTGGACTGACTATTTTTATTTTGTATTTCCTTTTCATTTTTATTTGTCATTTTCACTTACAAAGGTTCTTGCAATTGTCTTGTCTATTCTTTTATTGTAGCTTTCATGGATCGCGATTACGGAAGTTACTACGTAGGATTCCAGGGTGATTACGAGTACCAACATTCGAAGGTCTAGTTTGATATCTGTGGAGGATCCCATTTCCTTCATGACTGTTATTATTACAGAGGGCGTGTCGCATATTGTCACCATTCCTACTAGCAACCAAATGAGGAAACCAACACAACTCATTCCAATCCGAACCTCAACATTGTACAACAGCTGACAGCCTCTTACAAAGTTTAAAGGCACTTGAAGGTCAGATCATCGAGCTTTATGAGCCAAAAGAAAGATCTTCATTCCTCAGAAGCCTGGATCAATTGAAAGTGAGACTTTACTTATTTAGATAAGGTAACTGCAACTCTATAACCACTTCTTACCTTCTATGACAAAGTGCAATCAGCACAGTCAAAATAATCGTTATGTGCAATCAACACAGTCAAAATAAGCGTTACGTGCATCCAGTGAATTCATAACCAATCAATCCCATTTTGCTTCAAAAAACCAAGAAAACTTGACCTAGGGTTTTGTTCCTAATTTTAACCCGTCTTCAAGCTTTTAAACTTCAATTTAGTATCTATTAGCTTGTATATATGTGTTAGGATGTAGTGTAGTTCTTTTATATTTGAAATTTTATCAGAAATGGATCGATTAGAGAATGTTTGACTTTTTCAAGTCAACAAAGCACGATCATGCTCCTACAAGCATGGCTATGCTTCCCTGAACATAGCAACCCAAGCACGCCCCAATACCTGGGTCGTGATCCAACATTAGATCGTGGTAGGCACGAACGTGCTTCACCAAGCACGGTCGTGCGTGCCCTAAAACCAAATCTTGGAAAGTTTCAAACCATTATGTTGAACTACTAACTCATTCCTTTGTGTGTTTTGTAGGTAATTTCCGACTCAACTTTATGGGGCAAGAGAGCCATGTCACTACACCCAATTCACCAGAATCACCTGACCCACCTACTTCACACAGAGTCTCCTTCATCATCATTCACATCATCATCGGTCGAGTACTCGCACCATCTGATGGACCTCCCTCACAACCTCAGTTCCCTGACCCTGAGCCACTACCAGAGGGTCAGGTTGATGATTTGCATCTGTGGTTGATCTTTGACCCAGAGTCAAAGGTACACGCGAGGATGGCTGTACTGTTGAGGCAGGTGTTTAGAGTGTCCATGACCATAGACTTTGGAGCTTTAGAAGAGTTGGGTTTGGGTGAGAGAACACGAGACATGATTACCTCCCAGTGGGCTAGGTTCTTTTCCATCAGACATCATACTTATAGAGAGTTCACTCTAGAGTTCCTTGCATCTTATGAGTTTGAGCCACCAGTCACCCATCAATCACACAACTGCATAGCTAGGATGGGTAGGAGGTGGTACGAGCTTACACTGGATTAGATTGCTCCTAGGATGGGACTGTACAGGCACCGAGAGATTGCTACCCCTAGTTCTTGGGGGGGAAGGTAAATTTTAGATCCTGAGAATTGAGTCTGGGGGTTACCAACCACACAACATGAAGAGTACGAGGATTCGAGAACCTCTCCACCACTATCTCCACCGCTGTATTACCCATTCCGTCAGCCGACTGAAGGACATACAGGAGTTGTGACTGCCAGGGACCTATTCTTCTTCGTAATGCCTAATTCACAGGGTTAACTACAACCTTGCTTACTCACTTGCTTCATACCTTTCTAGGAGTGCATGGAAGACCCCGGATGGTCTTATCTTTGGAGGACCTTATATCACCAAGCTTACTACGGGTATGGGAGTCATAACCCCAGACATAGTGGTCACACTTACCTAGTTGCACCTCCCCAATGAAGAGATCTGGATACAGACGATGAAGAACATGCGTCTCTTGTAGAGGATTGACGGAGAGTATCATCTGGTTGACCACCAGGATTTAGGTCCATCCGTAGGAGCAGGAGGAAGAGGAGCTTGACCAGTCTGGGGATGAGGAGCCGCCATAGGATGAGAGGATATACCACCATCACCTCCGGTATATGTTATAGCCTCGCTTCCCAGGGCCTTAGATGTGATGACCCGGTTGGGTCTGACGTGGGAGGAACAATGGCAGCAGCACCACCATCTCCAGGCACTCATCCAGGCCCATCTAGTTCAGCAGCCACCACCACCACCAGCGCAGCAGCAACCCTAGTATAGCAATGACCGCTGTAACATTCCTAAAAATTATGGGACAAATTTATAACAAATTAAACCCTATGGACAAAAAATGTAATTACATAAAAGTTCAGGGGTGAAAAAGTGAAAATTCTTAATTTTGGACGGTAACGGACCGTCACCCACCGTAACGGTCCGTTACGGGTTAAGTAGGGGGTAATGAGTGCGTGCCATGAGTCCAGTGGCTAATGGGTGACTTCTGACGCATGGAAACCCTATGACGGACCGGCACCCACCCTAACGGTCCATCACGCCGCAAACCCACCAGAGAATTACAAGTGTATGATGACTGACGGCTAACATCTGACGCGTGTAAACCCTATGACGGACCATCACCGGCTCTAATGGTCCGTCACACCGCAATTTAACCAGATGCTAACGCGTGTCAGCTGCCTCGCCAACCCTAATTTGGTGACGGACCGTCACTAGGCATAACGATCCGTTATGACCTGGTGGTGACAGACCGTCACCCACCATAACAGTCCGTCACGAAGTTGAATTTTGCATATAAATAGGATTGAAGTCCCATCCATTTTTACACAAACCAAAACGAATTCCAGAGCTTCTTTTGCTACTACCACACCTCCAATACGAACCCGTTCGTACGTTAAAGCTCCGCAATAACCAGTTTAGCTAGGAACTTCCCGAGAAGCTAGCAAAACTCCCGTTGAGGAACCAAAGCTAGAGAATTAAGTGCAGACGCTGCCCAATAAGAGTTACTACCTTAGAGACTATCTAAGTCAAGACTCCGCAAAGGTGAATACAATTTATTTTTAAAATGCTTTTTAAACCAGAACTGGTTTGATTTTAGGTCTGACTCGAATGAATTAATACAACCATCGATCGCATAAAGGGATTTACTATATAGCATTCAGGCCAAAGAGTCACGTACAATTATGCACAAGTTACAGATCAAACGATGTAATGGGGCTAGGGCTATGGCTCGGCTGTTAAGCAATCACGTAAAATTCCTAGGGCCATAGATGTAATGGATACAGACGATGAAGAACATGCGTCTCTTGTAGAGGACTGACGGAGAGTATCATCTGGTTGACCACCAGGCCAGATTTAGGTCCCTCCGTAGGAGCAGGAGGAAGAGGAGCTTGACCAGTCTGGGGATGAGGAGCCGCCATAGGATGAGGAGGATATACCACCATCACCTCCGGTATATGTTATAGCCTCGCTTCCCAGGGCCATAGATGTGATGACCCGGTTGGGTCTGATGTGGGAGGAACAATGGCAGCAGCAGCACCATCTCCTGGCACTCATCCAGGCCCATCTAGTTCAGCAGCCACCACCAGTACAAAAGGCACCACCACCAGCACAGCAGCAACCCTAGTACAGCAATGACCACTTTAACATTCCTAAAATTTTTGGGACAGATTTATAACAAATTAAACCATATGGACTAAAAATGTAATTACATAAAAGTTCAGGGGTGAAAAAGTGAAAATTCTTAATTTTGGACAGTAACGGACCATCACCCACCGTAACGGTCCGTTACGGGTTAAGTAGGGGGGTAATGAGTGCGTGCCATGAGTCCAGTGACTAATGGGTTACTTCTGACGCATGGAAACCCTATGACGGACCGTCACCCACCCTAACGGTCCATCACGACGCAAACCCACCAGAGAATGACAAGTGTATGATGACTGACGGCTAACATCAAACGCGTGTAAACCCTATGACGGACCATCACCGGCTCTAACGGTCCGTCACACCGCAATTTAACCAGATGCTAACGCGTGTCAGCTACCTCGCCAACCCTAATTTGGTGACGGACCGTCACTAGGCATAACGATCCGTTATGACCTGGTGGTGACAGACCGTCACCCACCATAACAGTCCGTCACGAAGTCAAATTTTGTGTATAAATAGGATTGAAGTCCTATCCATTTTTACACAAACCAAAACGAATTCCAGAGCTTCTTTTGCTACTACCACACCTCTAATACGAACCCGTTCGTACGTTAAAGCTCCGCAATAACCAGTTAAGCAAGGAACTTCCCGAGAAGCTAGGAAAACTCCCGTTGAGGAACCAAAGCTAGGGAATTAAGTGCAGACGCTGCCTAATAAGAGTTACTACCTTAGAGACAATCTAAGTCAAGACTCCGCAAAGGTGAATACAATTTATTTTTAAATTGCTTTTTAAAGCAGAACTGATTTGATTTTAGGTCTGACTCGAATGAATTAATAAAACCATCGATCGCATAAAGGGATTTACTATATAGCATTCAGGCCAAAGAGTCACGTATAATTATGCACATGTTATAGATCAAACGATGTAATAGGGCTAGGGCTATGGCTCGGCTGTTAAGCAATCACGTAAAATTCCTACATCGCTTGTGCGTTAGGTTATGGCTAAACGTAAAACAAAGATCATCCCCAATGAAGAGATCTGGATACAGACGATGAACAGCATGCGTCTCTTGTAGAGGATTGACGGAGAGTATCATCTGGTTGACCACCAGGCCAGATTTAGGTCCCTCCGTAGGAGCAGGAGGAAGAGGAGCTTGACCAGTCTGGGGATAAGGAGCCGCCATAGGATGAGGAGGATATACCACCATCACCTCCGGTATATGTTATACCCTCGCTTCCCAGGGCCTTAAATGTAATGACCCGATTGGGTCTGATGTGGGAGGAACAATGGCAGCTGCACCACCATCTCATGGCACTCATCCAGGCCCATCTAGTTCAGCAGCCACCACCAGTACAAAAGGCACCACCACTAGCACAGCAGCAACCCTAGTACAGCAATGACCACTTTAACATTCCTAAAACTTTTGGGACAAATTTATAACAACTTAAAACCCTACGGACTAAAAATGTAATTACATAAAAGTTCAAGGGTGAAAAAGTGAAAATTTTTAATTTTGGACGGTAACGTACCGTCACCCACCGTAACGGTCCGTTACAGGTTAAGTAGGGGGTAATGAGTGCGTGTCATGAGTCCAGTGACTAATGGGTGACTTCTGACGCATGGAAACCCTATGACGGACCGTCACCCACCCTAACGGTCCATCACGTCGCAAACCCACCAGAGAATGACAAGTGTATGATGACTGACGGGGCTAACATCTGACGCGTGTAAACCCTATGACGGACCATCACCGGCTCTAACGGTCCGTCACACCAAAATTTAACCAGATGCTGACGCGTGTCAGCTGCCTCGCCAACCCTAATTTGGTGATGGACCGTCACTAGGAATAACGGTCCGTTATGACCTGGTGGTGACAGACCGTCACCCACCATAACAGTCCATCACGAAGTCAAATTTTGCGTATAAATAGGATTGAAGTCCCATCCATTTTTACACAAACCAAAACGAATTCAAGAGCTTCTTTTGCTACTACCACACCTCCAATACGAACCCGTTCGTACGTTAAGGCTCCGTAATAACCAGTTAAGCTAGGAACTTCCCAAGAAGCTAGGAAAACTCTCGTTGAGGAACCAAAGCTAGGGAATTAAGTGCAGACGCTACCTAATAAGAGTTACTACCTTAGAGACTATCTAAGTCAAGACTCCGCAAAGGTGAATACAATTTATTTTTAAATTGCTTTTTAAAGCAGAACTGATTTGATTTTAGGTCTGACTCGAATGAATTAATAAAACCATCGATCGCATAAAGGGATTTACTATATAGCATTCAGGCCAAAGAGTCACGTATAATTATGCACATGTTATAGATCAAACGATGTAATGGGCTAGGGCTATGGCTCGGCTGTTAAGCAATCACGTAAAATTCCTACATCGCTTGTGCGTTAGGTTATGGCTAAACGTAAAACAAAGATCATCCGAGAAAGTACTTTGTGTGAGTGGTGGTTATACATTCGGGCTAGGTAGTTTTCTCGATGTGTAAATTGACCATACAAATATTGGCAAATTGTTCTATTTATTTAATCTTGTCAGATTATAAAAAGCATACTTGGAGTTCGATCTCAACGAGTACGAGGCTCGTCTGGATGTTCTGTGGCCCCGCCGAGGCCGGATTTTAGCCGCTCGTCGTTTGGAGACGGCCGCCATTGATGCCATTGGTCAGAGGGACCGATGGGACGATCTTGTCACCGCCCCCTGGCGCCGCTTGTTCAGGTTCCATGCTATCCAGTATATAGAGCTTGTGATGGAGTTTTTCTCCACATATGAGTTCGATTATCCTTGCTTAGACCTAGAACAGCCCGAGACGATTAGGTTTAGGTTAGGTGGGGAGTGGCGAGTGATGTCGGTTGCCCGGTTTGGGGAATTGTTAGGATTGTACAAGAGACAGGAGCTCCAGACTGAGATATTCACTGAGGGTACCACCGAGTTCCCGACAGAGGAGGATAAGGACCAGTTCTGGCATGAGTTTGGTTTTGGGATTTACGATCCGAGTTTGACCAAGGCTTCGAGCCTTCGGGATCCGCTACACCGTGTTCTTCATCGCTGCATTGTTTATTCCATATCTGGGCGAGGACAGGGAGAGACGGTAGTGAATTTGAGGGAGTTATTCTATCTGTTTTTCCTTGTACGCCCGCGCACTTGCAATCTTGCGCACTCTATCGCGGGGTACTTGGTGAACAGCTTGGGGCGCGATGTTACCAGCGCCATCTGTGGAGGTCACTTTGTGACCAAGTTGGCGAGGCACTTTCAGCTGCTGACCGACGATTTGATAGGGGACCTGACCACTGTGTCCGAGACCGTCGTGATGACCGTGCAGACACTCAGAAACATGCACGTAGCTCGTCGAGGCGCAGGAGGGATTAGATTGGTCGACAGATGGGGACGGGTATGGGATCTAGACCGTCCGGGCCCCGATCCAGATGTTGTCCAGGCCGAGGCCGAGGCTATTGCCGTCGCCCATCAGGCACACGCAGCTCAGCAGGAGCAGGAGCACCACGAGCATCATGTCGAGGATCCAGTTGTTCCGCCTCCTCCTCCACCTCCTCCGCCTCCACCACCACCTTCGGTGACCGTCTCCCATGATTTATTCATGCGCTACTAGGCCTGGAAGTATGAGGTCCAGTGCGCCGCTGCTGCTGCTGCTGGCGGGGCACCATACGTGGTTCCCCTCCCATTCTTTATGCAGCCAGGGCAGCAGCCCGATCAGCATCAGCCACCTCCATCACCGCAGCATCAGCCATCACCACCACCGCATCATCAGTCACCACCACCCAGAGGAGATGGAGCAGAGGGTGCCGGCCTTGCTCTTGAGGATTTTGAGATGGAGGAGTAGTGCCCTCCACTGTTTTGGTAACACCTTTTGTGAGTTGTATTTTTGTTGTATTGTACAAACTCTTGTATCGCGCTACGGCGTTTATGTTGTACTTTTGTTTCCTTGTACTTTTGTTTTCTTGTACTTTTGTTTCCATGTACTGTTGTATATATTTGTGTTTATATTTTGGCTTGATGTTACTGATCTGTGTTTGATGTTAGTCTTGATTAGATCTTGGAATTGTGGAACTACATGGAACTACGTGGAACGTCATTGTTGTGGGTTGGATTTTTGCGTGTGCCATGATCGACACGAGGGAAGTTTCAGTTATCCCTTCACACTCCATTGCATTGCATTCCCTTTTGCTTTGCATGTTTTTGTATACATTGTGGGCAATGTATGTTTCTAAGTGTGGGGTTGGGTGTTCATTCTTTGCTTTACATTATTTTTTGTTGTACATTGAGGGCAATGTACAATTCTAAGTGTAGGGTGGGATTGTATTCGCGCATTGTTTGTCCTTTTAGCATTTTATCGATTCATTTTTTGCAAAATATTCCTTCATAATTTTTTATTGGCACTAAATTAAAAGTTAACCGTTTAGCATTCACAATTTTTAGTAAATAATAGAGGTTTGATTTTTCCAAAGCAATTGAGATAGAAATTCCATTGAGTCAAACCTAATTTTTTGTGATAACCATGAGTTTTAGTGGGCTAAACGAATGAATTGCATGTAACCTTTTGCTTACACCCATTCCTTTCCGTTTCCGTGAGTTTATTTTTGAGCCTTGATAGCTTTAGACATTGTTTGCTCTCGTTTTTGCGGATTTGAGTGTGCCGGATGTTTCATGCTTGTTAGAACTTGCTTTTAGTATACATTTCGAAATCATGAACATAAATATTGCATAAAAATGATTGAGGCATTAGGATAAACCACTTTGTTAGCCTTTTATCTTTGTTTTCCCTTACCCGAACACATCCACTAGTTAACCACGTTGAGCCTATCCCATGTTCTTTCTTTTATTACCCACATTACACCGCCATTAAACCTTCATTAGCCTTTTTACTTATTTATTCTATTTTTTTACCCGTGTTTGAAATCCGATCGGCTAATGTTAATTTTATAGCTTTTACTTTGTTGTAATCTTCAAATTCTTGAAAAGTTTTTAGCTAAGGAAATATGCATATTGACTTAGTTCCCTTCAAAAAAAAAAAAAAAAAAAGGGGGAAATAGTGAAAAAAAAAAATTATATCACCAAAATCAGGTGAAATATAGTCGATTAGAGCAATTTTGTGAGCAAAGATGGAAAGAATTCGGTTGTTAGCTCTTACCTATATACGGAAGTATTAGTTAGTTTATTTTTTCATATTAGAAGTTTTTTAGTTTTTGAATTAGCATAACCGTCGGGTTTTTAGCCATTTAGCCACTTTTAAATTCCATTTCCTTACCCTTAACCATTGCCAAGTTACAACCCGTTTAAAGCCCACTTGATTTGTGCTTTGTTTCATGTTAGTTGATAGAGATTTGATCTTTTAACAAGCTTATGATTTATGCATGTTAATTGTCTTGGCATTTGAGTGTTCTATACATACACCATTACTTGTATGATCATATATATTCCCGAGTGTGTGTGAACATTGTGAGAAGCATAAAGTTGCATGCTAATAATTTCCTAGGCATATTCATTTGCTCATTCGGTTGTCACTTCATTGGGTTTCATTTAGTTAATTTTGCATCTCTTGTCAAACCATTATAAATTTATTAATGCTTACGGTTTTCCGAATTGATCCATAGTGTCATTGGAAGTTTTGTTTTATTTTGATTTATTGCATGAGGACAAGCAATGTTCAAGTGTGTGGTTGTTTGATGTGTTAGTATTTACACATCTTTTTGGCACAAAACTTCGCTCATTTAACGATCAATTCTTGGTTATATTCAACGTTTAGGCACTTATTTGCTTCATTTCCTGTTTTGTAGGTTTTTGTGAAGCTTGTGAACAAACAAGAAGATTCCAGGATAAAAAGTGAAGTTTTTAGGGTTTCTGTGATGAAGGCACGGTCGTGTCCCTAATTGGCACGGTCGTGCCTAACTTGCAAACCCTAAGCACGGTCGCGCCCCGTACATGGCACGACCGCGCCAAGCCAAAAGGCAAGGCACAACCGTGCCCTGCCTCCACACGGTTGCGGGAACACCCGTGAGTCTGACACCTCGAAGCAAGAGACCCAATGGAAGCTCCGGATCGGTCAACCCTCTGTCACACGGTCGCGGCAAAGACCTAGACGCGACCGCGCCTTTGCACTTGGCACGGTCGTGCCCTCTCTCTTGGCACGGTCGTGCCTCCCCTTTTATATTTAAACAGAACTTAAACTCTCATTCAGACATCAAGCAACCAGGGGAGAAAGTCTACTGTTCCAGCTCGAATTTCTCTTGTTCCAGCCATATTTCAAGATTCTTGGAGAGGATACAACATCAAGAGGATCATCTTACATCAACAACAACATCTAGGCTTGGAGGAGTGGTTTGATTCTTGTTTTCATATCATGTTTCTCACTACTTTTCCCTGTTTATTTGTAATTCTTGTGCTCATGATGGGCTAAAACTCCTGTTCACTTTGGTTTAGATGAAGTTTAGATACATTTAACAACATTCATGGATTATTGGCAATTATTGTGTTAATGTTATGACAACCGTATGATTATTCTTCAATGAAATTATGTATTCAAGTGTTTTGAGATGTTTACAAGACTTGTGTTTGTGTATATCATATTATGTTGGAAAACTTATGGTTTATGCTTATATTCATAAATTGGTGTATGTATTTATACTAGTTTATGGTTTTTGACTAGGAATGGTGAATGAAGTCTTGTTTATGAATCATTATATTTGTATGTGTATCCTTATGCTTATGTTTGGAAAGACAAAGTGTTTGTTAGAATGTTTCATGCTTAGTTTTATGTTTATCTAGGAATTGTTGACACATTCTCCTAATTTATATAATCTTTACATGAATATTGTATGTTGAAGAAATGCATATTGTTGTCTAATTTAATCAACTTGAGGTGGGTAGTGTGTTGTTCATATTATCTTTCCAACTAGTTGTTGGACTAGCGTACCTTAATCGGAAACTAGTTTAATCTTTATAAACATTAACATGATTGTTAAACACGTGAGCTTCATTGTATGATTATAGGTGGTTAGTTTGTATAATTCATGCTAGCTTTCCGAATAGTCATTTGATTAGATATCTTTGACAAGAGTTTAGTCAATTTATGTTTCGTGTGATTGCCATGTTCCTATGAGTGTATTGGATGTATTCTAGATGGATTCGACACCGAAGTGATATTTTCTCCCTAATCGTTTGAATTGTGACCTTAGCTTAGTTTACATATATTTGCATGTAAGTTAATTAAACAAAACTCTTCAAAATATCTTTATACCCTCACTTGATTAGATTTTAGTTCCGGTTTATTATCGCATTCCACCGTGTCCACGGATTGATATCCGGTTCTTACCTTTACTATATTGCTATCCGACGGGTACACTGCCCGATGTGTGTGTGATTAGTTTTTGGTGAAAACCCTTTTTAAAACTCATATTGTGTGAAAATTATTTATTAAAATATATATATAGTTTCACACGCATCAGTTCCCCCAATTTCAGTTTCTCGAAAACTGCGTATGGCATTAGGTTGATGCTTGCTCCTAGGTCGGCCAGGGCATTGCTTACTGAAAGATCTCCTATTAAGAAAGGGATGGTGAAACTTCCTGGGTCAGTCATTTTTATGGGAAGCTTGTTTTGTAGGACAGCTGAGCATTCTTCATTCAATATTACATGTGACAATTCTTCGAGTTTCCTCTTGTTTGTCAGAACTCCTTTGAGAAATTTTGCATAATTCGGCATTTAAGCAAGAGCTTCGATAAAATAAAGATTCACATGTAATTGCTTGAAAAGAACCAAGAATTTCCCATATTCTTTTTCCAGCTTCTCCTTTTTCAAGTGTCTTGGATATGGGATTCGTTGTACATATGCCCGAACTGGCTCTTTGTTTCGATTCTCGATAGCTGGAGTTGTAATCTCACGTATTCCGATTGGAGATTCTTTTTCTACAACGTCCTGTTCTGGAATAGGGGTTGTTCCTTCTTCGGTAATCTTACCACTCCTAAGTGTGATAGCTTTCACATGCGCGTTAGGATCAGCCACAGTGTTCCTGGGAAGGCTACCTTGCTGTCGTTCTGAGAGAAGTTGTGCCATTTGTCCTGCTTGATTCTCAATGGTCTGCATTGATGCTTTTGGGCGTCTCATTTCTACTTCATGCTTTTGGAAACGCTCTTCGTTTCTCTGGTTCTGCTGCTCAATCATTTTGTTGGATGTTTGTGTACTAGCAAGGAGTTGTTGTAATAAACTTTCAGCGCTAGGTTCTCCGGTTGGTTGATTGCTGTTACTTGGGCCATGGTATGACAGTTTGGGTGGAAAAGGTGCATTCTGTTGCTGGAAGGCTGGTCTTCTATTAAACCCTGGGGGTTGTTGATTATTTCCCCCTTCTCTGAAATTTGAGTTGTTCCTCTTGTTAAAATTGTAGTTGTTTCCATAGAGTTGTTCTGTCCTCCTACATAGTCGACTTCTTCCACTATCATTGCTTGTTGACATTCGCTGGTTCTGTGTTGTTTTCTGCATGTGTCGCAATGAAGTTGTGCTTTCTTAAGTTCAGTTTGCATTTGTTCAAACCTTTTGGTAAGTGCTTCTAATTATGTTGCAACCAAAGTGCCAGAGTCAACGTGGTGTATGCCCGCTTGGGTGGGTTTGGCTCTCAGAGGGTTCTTAGCAAAGCTTTTAGTGGCGGCTTTTTCCAATGCTTGGAATGCCTCAGTTGGGGTTGCTCCTCCGAAGTCTCCTGCGGCACACTAGTCAATGGCTTGCTTGTGCGCTCCCGAAATATCATCGTAGAACGTTTGACATTGCAGCCATATATCTAACCCGTGATGTGGGCATATTCTCAAAAGGCTTTGTATCTTTCCCAAGCCGCATGCAGTGATTCATCATCATCCTGACAGAAACCGGTGATACTCGATCTTAACTTGGCAGTTTTATCGGGTGGAAAGTATTTTAATAAGAATTGCTCGGCCATTTCGGCCCATGTTGTGATGGTGCCACGTGGCAGCGTATCTAACGATTCCATGGCACGGCCACATAGCGAAAATGGAAAGAGCCTAAGTCTAACGGCGTCGTCAGAACAGTTATGGATTTTGAAAGTCGCAAAGATTCACAAGAAACGCGCGGTATGAGCATTAGGATCCTCATCTGGTAGACCATTAAACTGAGCGAAAGTTTCCACCAGGTGAATGATGCTTGATTTTATTTCGAAATTGTTTACTGCAACTGTTGGTTGGGCTACACTAGAATCGTAACCGCCAAGGGATGGTTTGGCATAGTACGTCATGTTCCTTTCCTATGCATCCCCCATGTTGTCTTTTGGTTGTGTATCCTCAACTGCTTCTCCAACTATCGCCTCAGCTATTGTTCATGTCCATTCTCATAATCGGTAAAGGAAATGTCATTCGGGATCCTAAAATGGCGTGACGATATTAGGTTCAGGTGTGGTGGACATTCATTACCTAAAATTGGGATATTTTTACCAAAAGAAAAAGAACTAAGAATGAAAATTGAAAATATGTTCACTACTATTTACGAATTAAAATTTTGGATTTTCTTGTTGAAACCGTATCCCCGGCAACGGCGCTAAAAACTTGATGTGCGTGAAGTATATATATATTTTTGATAAAGATTTTTTCACACAAATGTCGGTTTTAAAATTGGTTTTCACCTAAACTAAACAACACACACCAAGGCAAGTGAATCTATCGGGTGGTAATATAGCATTGATAAGAACCAAGTATCAATCCATGGACACAGTTTAACGCTTTGATCCAAACCTTTAATTTGCTTGATTGAATAGGGAAAATATTTGTTGTTCCAATCTCCTTTAGTAAACTCTTTTCTAAAGTGACAATGATTAATTTTGCAAAGACTTAATTGATTAGGAATCATAAATGTTTTTGTGAGACAATCATCTTAGTTTAGAATCCGCTTATTTAATTATGTCGAAACAAATTATATGGCTACAGGTTGTGATTATGTTAATGTTCTTTGAAGCAGTCGGATTAGACTCCTGTTAAGGTTTTTAATCCCATAATCATTAAGAAAGACATCTATGTGTAAATTACATGTTGCCCACTTAATGTTACTTTAATTAGATAAAATGGTGTAATTTCTTAACTTATGAATTTCCAAGTCAAAGTCATGTAATTTTTAAGCTTAAGTCATCAATACTTTAACTAGCATAACTATTGTCAAAGAAGGATCATAACATTTCTCTTAGTTTTTCCAAACACGATTAAAGGGACTACATGTTTTATATTTATTTCACAACAAAGGTTTCAAATATTCATTCCTAATTCTTGGATATAACATTATACCAAAAGATAATAAATTTATAAATAAATGGCAGTCTCATAGGTTTTCCAACACAATATGATTTCTCATTTATAAACCTTTAGTTGATTGATAACCATTTAGACATGCAAATCCATCAAGAGATTAACACAAGATTATCAATACATTAACATAAAACTTTAGCCATAGTCATAAGTTCAACATAATTAATTAAGCTTCACCAAACTAAGATGATTGAAAATATGTTTAGCTCATAGTGAGCTTGTAAACAACAACAACACAAATGGAATACATGCAAGTCATAATAGGATCAAAGATATAACCAAAGTTTCCAAGTGGAGTAGTGTAGTGATCTTCTAAGTGGAATTTGATGATGGAATGGACCTTCCTAACCCTCTAAAATTGGCTCCCAAGCCTGGTTCCTGAGTGTTTGAGTGAGTGGAATTTTATCCAAAAGGGCTCTCCTTTTCAAATAAGCTAAAGAGCTCTATTTATACTGTCTGAGCAAGGAGGCACGGCCCCGTGTTGGGACCACCGTGTAACCATTTTTGTTTTCTGTCGTGGACGTACTGAGCATGTACTAGGCACGGGGGCTTGCTTGGTGGGGCACGACCCCGTGTTACACCTGGTCGGGGGACAATAGTACACTGTACAATTCTAAGTTGACCACGGGGGCGTGCCTGGTGGGGCACGGCCCGTGCTTGACCGGAAGGCTTCTGTCTTTTCTACATGATGGGGCATGGGGGCGTGCCTGATGGGGCGCGGCCCGTTCTTGATCTCCCGAGTTGTCCAATTTCTTCATTTTTAGCCGTTTATTTGCTTGATTGTTCCTTTTAAGCCAAGGGTTCCCTGAGATTCAAATACAAGCTAAATGAGCGACAAATTCAGTCAATGTATAGAGAAATTGACAATAAATGGGATACAAATGATGTGAAATATATGTATAATGTAGAGCACATCACATATCTGGTTCAGATTACTAGTATAGAAGAAAAGAATATAGAAAATGTACCTGTAGTATCTGAATACCCAGATGTATTCCCAAGCGAGTTACCGGATATACCACCCAAACGATAAGTGGCATTTAAAATAAATATGGTACCGGGTACGACACCAATTGCCAAAGCTCCATATCAGTTAGCTCTAACGGAGGTGAAAGAATTAAATAAGCAACTAGATGAATTACTTGAAAAAGGATTCATAAGAACAAGCTCATCTCCTTGGGGTGCTCCTATTCTCTTTGTTAATAATAAATATGGTACAATGCGTATGTGTATTGATTACCGGGAGCTGAACAAAGTGACAATAAAGAATCGTTACCAACTTCCAACAATTGACGATCTATTTGACCAACTTCAAGACGCATGCCAATTTTCAAAAATAAATATTCGTTCTGGTTATCATCAGCTAAAGGTTCAGGAGGAAGATATTCCTAAAATGGCCTTCCGAACTAGATACGGATATTATGAGTTCAAGGTTATGCCGTTTGGACTGACTAATGCTCCAGCCGCATTTATGGATATGATGAATCGTATCTGTAAACCTTATTTAGATAATTTTGTTATCGTGTTTATTGAAGATATACTTATTTATTCTAAATCTGCGGAAGAACATGAAAGTCATCTCAGAACAGTATTAGAACTTCTGAGAAAAGAAAAATTGTATGCTAAATTCTCTAAATATAAATTCTGGATTCGAGAAGTACAATTTCTGGGTCATGTGGTAAATGCAGAAGGCATTCATCTAGACCCAGCAAAGATTGAAACCATATCCAAATGGGAAATTCCAAAATCTCTGACTGAAGTCCGTAGTTTCCTAGGCCAGGCAGGATACAACAGACGATTTATTCGGGATTTCTCAAAGATTGCGGTTCCACTCACTACTTTGACTAGTAAATCTGTAAAGTATGAGTGGGGACCCAAACAAGACGAAGCTTTTCAAGTTCTGAAATAGAAACTAACAAATGCACCCATACTGGCTTTGCCAGATGATAACGAAGACTTTATAATATACTATGATGCTTCACACAACGGCCTTGGTTGTCTGTTAATGCAAAGAAACAAAGTTATCGCTTATGCATCTCGTCAGTTGAAAACGCATGAGAAGAATTATACAACTCACGATTTAGAGTTGGGTGCCATAATTTTTGTTCTGAAATTATGGAGGCACTATCTCTATAGAGTCAAATTTACAGTTTATACTGACTACAAAAAGTTTAAAATACATCTTTGGTTAGAAAAAACTGAATATGAGACAAAGACGATGGTTAAGAGTCTTAAGCGATTATGACTGTGAAACCTGCTACCATGAAGGTAAGGAAAATGTTATTGCAAATGCTTGGAGTAAAAAGAGAAAGATAAACCTAGACGGGTTCATACTTTAAGACTTGACATTCATGTTGATTTTATGTCTCAAATAAAAGATGCCCAATATTCAGCTCAAACCGAAGAAAATATAGAGAAGGAAGGAATGAAGGGTATGATTGATCAACTGGTCAAAGGAAATGATGAAAGTCTTCGTATGAATAAAGAATCTGGGTTCCTGTTTCCGGAGATCTTCGAGAAAGAATTCTCAAAGAAGCACATAAATGAAAATACATGATACACCCAGGAAGTGACAAGATGTATAAAAACCTGAAGAATAATTAATAGTGGATCAACATGAAGAAAGATGTCGCCATTTATGTTGCAAAATGCCTTACCTGCGCCGAAGTAAAAGCAGAACACTAGAAACCTTCTGGTTTATTGCAACAACTCGAATTGCAAGTCTTGAAATGAGAGATGGTAACAATGGATTTCATTACTACGCTTCCTCGAACCAGTCGAGGAAACGATACTATTTGGGTTATTATTGACAGATTAACTAAATCTACCCATTCTCTGCCGATGAAAAAAACCTTCAGTATGGATAGATTAGCATGGTTATATAGATGACATCGTATCTCTACACGGTGTGCCACTATCCATAGTGTCAGATAGTGACAGTCGATTTACATCTCGATTCTTGCAAAGTTTCAAAAAAGCCATGAGAACTCATCTGAACTTAAGCACTGCCTATCATCCATAAACAGACGGGAATAGAGAGAGAACAGTTCAGAAATTGGAAGATATGCTTCGGGTATGTGTGATAGACTTAGGAAGTAACTAGGATGATCATCTACCCCGAATAGAAATTTCATACAATAATAGCTATCACACAAGCATTCAGGCAGCACCTTTTGAAACTCTATATGGAAGGAAATGGATAACTACTGTATGCTGGTATGAGGTTGGGGAAAGTCAATTGCCAGGTTATGAACTGGTACAGGAAACTACTGAAAAAGTGGCTCAACTACAAGAACGATTAAAAGCAACTCGTGACTGGTAGAAGAGCTACGCCGATAAAAGAAGGAAGCCACTGGAATTTAATACTAGAGATAAAGTATTATTAAAAGTGTCACCATTGAGGAGGTGTAATTCGATTCGAAAAGAAGGGAAAACTCAGTCCTCGTTTTGTTGGACCCTTCAACATCATAAAACGAATCGGACCAGTGGCATACCATTTGGAATTACCAGAGGAAATGAATGGAATACACGATGTGATCCATGTATCTAATCTACGCAAATGTTTAGCTAACGAATCTCTGGTAATGCCCCTACAAGATATAGAGGTAAATGAAAATTTGAAATTTGTAGATCAACCACTATAAATTGAAGATCACCACTTAAAGAAACTTAAAAAGAAAAGATTGATATTGGTCAAAGTTAAGTGGAAATCCAGTCGTAGTCCAGAATATACATGGGATCTAGAATCAGAAATGAAGAAAAATTATCCACACCTATTCCAATAATCTCGAGGATGAGATTTTTCAAAAGGTGGGAAGGATGTAACATTCCTAAAATTTTTGTTCCAAATTTATCACAAATTAAACCCTATGGACTAAAAATGTAATTACATAAAAGTTCAAGGGTTAAAAAGTGAAAACTTTCAATTTTGTATGGTAACAGACTGTCAACCACTGTAACGGTCCGTTACGGGTTGAGCAAGGGGGTAATGAGTATGTGCCACGGTTCCAATGACTAATAGGAGAATTCTGACGCGCGGAAACCCTATGACGGACCGTCACCCATCATAACGGTCCGTCACGTCGCAAACACACCAGAGAATGACATGTGTCTGATGACTAACGGCCAAGATCTAACGCGTGTAAACCCTATGACGGACCGTCACCCGCTTTAATGGTCCGTCATGCCGCAATTTGACCGGATGCTGACGCGTGTTAGCTAACTCGCCAACCCTAATTTGATGATGGACCGTCACCAGGCATAACGGTTCGTTAGACCTGGTGGTGACAGACCGTCACCTACCATAACAGTTCTTCATAGACCCAAATTTTTCCTATAAACAGGATTGAAGTCTCGTCAATTTTTACACAAACCAAAACGAATTCCAGAGCTTCTTTTGCTACTACCACACCCGTAATACGAACCCGTTCATATGTTAAAGCTCTGCAATAACCAGTTAACCTAGGAACTTCCTGAGAAGCTAGGAAAACTACTATTGAAGAACCAAAGCTAGGGAACCAGGTGGTGATGCTACCTAAAAAAGGCTACTACCTTAGAGACTATCTAAGTCAAGACTCTGCAAAGATGAATACATGTTATTTTTAAAATGCTTTTGAAACCATAAACTGATTTGATTTATGGTCTGACTCGAATGAACTAATACAACCATTGGTCGCATAAGGTGATTTACCATATAGCATTCAGGCCAGAGAGTCAGGTTTAATTGTGCACAAGTTACAGATGAAACGGTGTAACGGGCTAGGATTATGGCTCCATTGTTAAGCAATCATATAAAATACCTACATCTCTTGTGCGTAAGGTTGTGGCTAAACGTAAAACAAAGATCATCCGAGAAAGTACATAGTGTGACTGGTGGTTATACATTCGGGCTAGGTAGTTCGTTCGATGTGTAAATTGACCATACAAATATGGGCAAATTGTTCTATTTATTCAGTCTTGTCAGATTATAAAAAGCATACTCATATTCACCAGTTTATATTGATCAAATATTTTCAAACGTTTTGCAGGTAACCAAGGATAAATATGTTTGCACGATTAAGCCGAAAGGACAGTAGATCCTTGGCAGAAAAACATGATGTCAAAAAGGGAACGTACACCCTAGACTTCAACTGAAATGAATGGCTCTGTAAAAACCTTGATTTTGTATAAACGTTTTGTGAACAATCAGGGTGTTTACCCCTGTTTATATGAAATAAAATGATTTGAGTTTTGATCCATATTTCTGCTACGAAATATAAACTCTGATGTTATAAAAGGAAACAGGTACCAACTGGTGTTCACATGCTCGAGCGGTTAAAATCACGAGGTGTGACAACCACCACCACCATAGCAGCACGAGCAGAGTTTCGAAGGAGAGTTGTTATCGTCATCGTCGTCATCAAAGGGAAGCATTGGAGATTTTCTGATGAAAGTGGAGAAGAAGAAAGAGGGGTTGGATTACGCTTGGCCGGGTAAAATCACGAGGTGTGACAACCACCACCACCGTAGCAGCAGTAGCAGCAGTAGCAGAGTTCCTGTGACTCCAACATTGAGGGCTAGTCTGACGCCCGTCCATTTTGATTATATCTTTTGGGATGTTCGAGTTGTACTATTGATATGTATTTATACAAAGTCGTGATACACTACTCCACCACCACCATATTTGATATATATATATATATATATATATATATATATATATATATATATATATATATATATATATATATATATATATATATATATATATATATATATATATATATAGGGGGTTCAAATAATAGCCAGTTTTTTATGTGATAACCGTGATAACCACTCTCAAACAATCACATAATTTATAAATTATTTTTTCTTTTAATTATTAAAAGATTATTTAAGTATCTTGAAGATATATCTTAAAGATAAATACGTAAATAATGAGTCTTACATATACGTACCAAATAATGTTACATATACGTGACACATAGTGTTTACGTATATGGAATACTAACAGAATGATAATTGTTACATATAAGTAACATTATGTTTGAGGATATATATAGGCAAAGAGTAAAATGAACTCTCTCCACTTGAGAAAACCCACTAAATCTTATGAAAAATAATAGAAAAAAAAGTTTAAAAATATATATATATATATATATATATATATATATATATACCTAAAAAAACATGTAAAAAATAGTCAAAAATCCCGTTTTCTCTTTCTTACATCCGCAACATGTCAGCAACTTACATATGTAAAAAGCGTCAGACAGCTTAAAAAGATTAAAAAAAAAACCACTCTGCGTTTTGTTTTATATTTTTTCACCTAAAGTGATAAAATTGAATGTAGAATTCATCCCAAAAATAAAAAGACTTTGTGTTTGATGTGTTACATATGTAAAAAAATAGGATTTAGTGGGTTTTTTTAAGTGGAGTGGGTTTTTATTCGATGCTTTATATGATTGTGGCAGTGGACAGCTTTGAGGCACGTTCTGAATCGACCATACGCTTTGTAAGCATAAAATATCAGGGGAGTATCAGTTCCTTTCCTTCTCACACATTACCTTTGACTTAATTGCATTATATATATATATGTGTACATTGAGGATAATGTACATTTTAAGAGTGGGGAGGAATCTCATCTAATACTAGCTACTTTGTCTTGTCCTTTGCATTACACATTCTCATAAATACAGTAAATCAACCCATTTTTTGGCTAAAAATAATTTTTTTCAAAATGATAAATATCCATTAAAACTTAAGTCTTAAATAATTTGTCAGTGCCTTGAGAAACACAAACTTTGATAAAACAATTAGATTGTAAGAAGCGTATGCACAGTTTCACACTTTTAACCCCTAACATTCATTTCCGGTGAGTATTTTGGGCCTTTCTAAACATTATAACTTATCTATTGTGTGATTGCCAAATGCTGCTTTGTATATTAAAACTTGTGTAAAATGTACATTTCAAAATCATGAACTAAAATAATGTATAGAAATGATAGAGGTATTAGGATTAACCCACTTACTAGTTCTTTCCTTTTCATTCCCTACCTACAACATTATCCCATAGTTAGCCCCTTTTGAGCCTATTACTCTTTCATTTCTAAACCCATATTACACGCACCTAGTCAAATTCAGCCTTTTTAATTTTTAAACCGTTTTTGTTAAAGATCAGCTTTGGCATATTGTATAATTGTGACCCTTTTTAAGAACCCTTGCATATCCGTAGTTGATCCAATAAAAAAATCAAAAAATTCAAGCTTATTTGCTTGCCCAACAAGAGAGAAAAGAATAAGAAGGGGGAAAAAGAAAAATGAAAAGAAAAAGAAAATACAAAATCCCCGAAGTATTAGGAAAAAAATTCATGAGCAACTTTTCGATTAAGGATTAAAGCTCATTAAAATGACCATTAGTATTCTTCATTCCCTTTTGTTTTCGGTCATAAGTCAACAATTAACCAAACTGATTCTTTAATAGTTAGCCACTTCTTCCCAAAATATTACCCTAATCACAAGCCAACATTACAACCCTTATACAAGTACTCTTGATTTATGCATATATTTTATGTTAGTTGTTGAAGATTTGAATTTTATATAAGCTTATGTTTATACATGCTTCATTTGCTAGCATTTGAGTGTTCCACTTAAAAGTCCTTTATCCACATATCATAGCCTAGTATTGAGTGAACATTTGTGAGGAGTACGATCCTGTGAATATGTAGGTCCCCGGGTGTCTCGGATCGTTACGTGCGACCATGTGACTAGTCGAACCGAGTGCGGAATACCCGTGACTAGGTAGAAAATCAAACAACACAAAGCAAACCGACAATAAAAACACTTTCAAACTTCGTCTATTTTAAACTTAGCCGGTTACAGAATTCTTACATATGAATGCGTACTTACATTCTGTCAAGACCTGCTATTTATACTAGACCTGTTTCCTGCGCACTTGGCAAGTGCGCAGGGCTTAACTGCTGCATACTTAGCAAGTACGCAGACTTTGTTCTTACGTACTTGATAAGTATGCAGGTTAAGCAACCTGCGCACTTGTTAAGTGCGCACAACACTTAACAAAGACAAATACAACAACAAGTACCTATGAACATGATTACAACTTGATAAACCAATACATACAGACGCTGACATACAAATACATAAAGACATTACATAAGTACAAACAATCTTCATAGTGCTTGACACAAGAATTGCTTCAACAAACTTCCCCTTGACAGCAGCTTTGGAGATGTGTACAGTCTCTAACAGCTTCAGAGTGATTGTCACAAGAATTGCTTCAACAAACTCCCCCTTGACAGCAGCTTTGGAGATGTCTTTAGTCTCTTATGCAGGTAGTATTTGGCTAACAACGTCGTATCAGAGGTTCCCCAAGGTCAAAATCCATGAGTTCAAGGACGACTACGTCAAAATTGAGCTCCATGAAACCGACGCCAGCATGGCTAACAAGCTCCACGTCAGTAACTCAAAATGACATATATAGAAAGATTTAGGAAGGAATCTCTAAATAGTCCTATTCTTCCTTCTCTCAGTCTCATGTTCAGGAACATACTTGTTGTCTGAATTCTTTCGTCTTTGTCTTTTGGAGGATGACTCGGGAAGGGAAACCTTCGCCATTCTCCGTGGGTGTGTTTGGTCTTGCGCATCATCAGAGTCAGATGAATCAGATTCAGTCACCTCAGAATCTGACTCTTCAGCACCAGCTTCTCCTTCTTCTTCATCACTGCCATCACCAGCCATCTCTACAATAGCATAAGATATACAACATTAGATCAAACAGAATCAACGGTATAGAACAAGTCATGACAAAGTATAGCACTTGCACATTGAACCGAATTTCAAACTTAGAAAAATTTCTGAGTTACACTTCCTGCGTACTTAACAAAATACGCAGGAAATTGTTCTTGCGTACTTAGTAAGTACGCAGGAGCTAATTCTTGCGTACTTAATGTCACACCCCCAAATTCCACTAACGGAGTTTTACCGTTTTGGAAGGTGACAAACCAGGATCTCAGACATCAGTTACTTCAAACGACACTATATGGGACTTGAAATGTAATAACATAAAAGATCAAAGTTCAGAGTGTATATGCGGAAGCGTTAAACGAAAGTAAATGCGCAAAACAACGCGCCCACGTCCAATTACAAACAAAACATAAATATTATTCAATAGATAATTATTTCAATTGGAGTCCAAGACACATGCATGACTTAACGTGATCCTGAGTGCCAACCTGAGAAAACATGTAAGAAAAACGAGTCAACACTAGGTTGGTGAGTTCACAGGTTTCAATCATTTTAAGTAAAGCGTTTACGGATTATGTACATTCAATATATATCAATAGGTTGCATGCCTATATTCATGTTTTGCTAAAGCGCTCACAACCGAAACTGACAGCGTGTTTGTTTGTTTGCCTCCAGCCAGGTCTATCAACTCTGACTAATGTGTTAAGGTCAATATAACACCCGTTTGACCTTCAATCGAGTTAGCGCGACTAACACGGGTGGGGTTTGTCAAACCCAGTAGTACTACCAAAATTACCTCGTTCATACCATATTAACGGTCCGATGTGTGTGAGGACTTTTCATGATAGTGTGTTATGCTTAGCCTCAACAGTGATATCATATGAATTACAATAACCCAAAAAGGGTTGTGACATGTTTTATCCCCCAAATAAAAACAGTAAAAGGGGTCGTGAAACTCACCTGCGTTGCGAAGTAGGTAGTATCACACAAGTATCAGATTTGAAATCTCAAGTGTTAGCCTGCACGGCTTACGTATGCCCTATAATTATAACACATAAGTTAGGGACATATGAGATTTGTGACGACGACACGGAAGTTAGAACACCTTAACGCTTTCTAAGGATTTAAGAGTAGACGAACGTGTCTACGGAATTATATAAATTTCTTAATATAATCAATAAGGAAAAAGCGTTACGTGTCATACGTTAAAAACAAATAATAAATAAATAAATACATTCGTACGTTAAAGTCGTTTACAAAAGTTAGGAAAATAATATAATTTAATATATTATTTTTTAGGTTCGAATGATTAACTAAAATAGTCATTTGTATGAAAAAATAATAACTATATTATTTTTAATCGAGTATATAAACGTGGGTAAATAATATAACAATTATATTATTAATTTGGTTTGAAACTTCACACGAGGTATAAAACGATACGAAATAATATAAAGTATATATTATTTTATAAAACGAATCACGGGTTGAAAATAATATAAATATATTATTTTATACTAAGTTATGATTTGAAAATAATATAAATATATTATTTTAAAAGTGGATAATTAATATAAAAATGGGTTATAAAATCAAAACCGAGCCTACGGGTTGTTTTCCGAGCTAAAACACATCAATATAATATAATAATAATATAGGATAGGTTTTTATAATTAAAATAATAATAAAAACTACTCTAAAAATGAATTGGGGGTGGAGGGACTCGAACCCGGGTCTCCTCCCCCACAGCCAACAGTCCTAACCATCACAACTCGCTAGGATTTCGCGATCTAAACCCTTCAAGAATTTGTTTTAATCATCCCAGTCCCCAGTCCTAATCCCCATTCGCGATTCCAATTCAATCCTTCCAGAATTCCCTTGAACTTGATCATAATGGGCAACGAGGGCATAGGGGTTTTGTTTATCACTCAAAACCGAGCCTGAGGGTAGCTTTTATTTCCAAAATACAAGTTTCCATTTTGATTAATCTTTGCTTTTTGAAACCGAACCCTAGGTTAGAACATTAGATCATTTTGTTTGATTCTTGTAATATTAGTTTCTGGATTCATGGGGCTATTGATCAGTGAAGGATTTCGAATCTGTCCATATAAGTTAATTGCATTTTGGTTGAGACTAGAATCGAAACCCCCAAATTGAACTTATGATGAACCCTAGATTACGGATTTTAATCAATTCGATATTGTTTGATTCAATTGATGTGAGGCTTTCAAAGAGTAGGTAATTGCGAATCTACCCATGTAATTCAATTGAATTTTAATCAAGTTTAGGATCGAAAGCCCCAAATTGGGTTTCGTATGAACCCTAGATTACGGTCTGGGTTAATTCGATGAAATGAGCCCCAATAAACATAGGGCTTTCATTTAGTGGATAAAAACGAAGATGTAGATGTAAATCTTTACCAGAATCGAGTTGCAATTGATGGTTATTGACCGAACTGGCTCTGTCGTGCGCGGGTTAGTCCTCGGCAGTACCAACTTCGTTTTAGATGGAATTGGGGTATGATTTTGCTACTGATGAATGCGACTAAGGTGTATGAAAATCAAATTCGTAAAATGGAGATTGATATGCACGAATTCGCTTCATCTTGTAATGAGTTCGACGGTTACGGTTATTCCAATCGAAATTGGGATTAATTTTGATATGAATGCAGTTTAATTAGCCTAATGATGATCGATCATAACTTTAATGTGTATAACCGTTAGAGAATTTCAATAGAAAATGGTTGGGAACTTTGAATTTTTGCAAAAGTCGTGAGTTTGACTTTCCAAAGTCAAACAGAGTCAAAAATTGGTTAAATACCATATTAGTCCCTCTGGTTTGGTGCATAATGAGTTAAAAAGTTTTTTTGAATAAGTCCCTGCAGTTAGATTGAACTGATTTAGCTAACGGGGTTAGGTTTTTAACAGAATGTTTAACGGCGATTGTTAACGGCGTTAACATGAAAAGTCCGGATTGTCACATCGTCCCCTAGTTGAAAGAACTTTCGTCATGAAAATTAAATAAATAAAATAAAAAAAAATTTCCGGATTGTCACATCATCCCCTAGTTAAAAGAATTTTCGTCCCGAAAATTACAATAGTACCTTAAGAATTTGACATGGAGTACTTGAACAGATTAGGATATTTGCGTATCATCTGATCCTCGCGTTCCCACGTAAATTCCGGTCCGCGTTTCGAGTTCCAACGAACTCTGACAATAGGGATTTTACTGCGTTTCAGCGTTTTGATTTCTCTATCCATAATTTCCACCGGTTCTTCAATGAACCGCAGTTGTTCATCGATGTGTAGTTCCTCAAGAGGAACCGCGAGTGTTTCGTCTACTAGACATTTCTTCAAGTTCGAGACATGAAAGACATCGTGTACACCACTAAGTCCTTCAGGTAGGTCCAGCTGATACACTACTGGGCCAAGTCTCTTCACTATCTTGATCGTTCCAACATAACGAGAATTTAGTTTGCCTCGTTTCCTGAAGCGAATTACACCCTTCCAAGGTGAGACTTTAAATAGAAACATGTCGCCTATTTGAAACTCTAACGGTTCACGACGCTTATCAGCATAGCCCTTTTGACGATCACGAACTGCCGCCATACGGTTTCAGATTTGAATGATCTTTTCAGAGGTTTCGAATACAAGTTCGGGACTTGTAAGTTGGCTATCCCCAACTCCAGTCCAACATATAGGGGATCGGTATTTACATCCATACAATACTTCGAATGGTGCCGCCTTGATAATAGTGTGATAACCATTAATATAGGAGGACTCCACTAGAGGTAAGTGAGACTATTATTTGTGTCTTCATGAAGGATATGATGCCCATAACAGCACCACTCGTTTCGCCTTGGACGGAGAGGGTTTCTCCATTAGGAAGAGGAAGGCGAACGATTTTTTTTTTCGCGACAGATAATCTCAGCTTGGTTCTTAGATAATCAGCCCATTCTGACAATTACGTTGAAACTACCGAGTGTGACCAGCATAAGATCAATGTCAAATTTATGACTAGCTAGTTCAAGTTTACAACCTTAAGAACATGGGTTGCTTCTATTATTTGTCCCTCGACTATTTCTATGGTGTATTTGTCCTCTAAAAGGGTTGGGATTTTTCTTAGTAGGTTACAAAGTTTATTAGTCATAAAAATCCTATCAGCACTATGTCAAATAGTACAGAAGCAAAATAGTTGTTTAATAAGGAATTTACCGGTAACCACGTTGTGGTCATTACGAGCTTTTCCGGATCCTAGCACAAAGGCTCGCCCCTTTGCACCATTCCCTGCATTATTCCCCTGATTGTTATTATTGCTTTGGTGGTTGTTGCTGTTGTCGATGTCACCCTTCTTTAATTGTGGACAATCCTTCCGGAAGTGTCCCTCTTTTCCACATTCAAAACAACCTTTGGTAAAACCCGGTTGTTGGAAGGGCTGCTTGGCTTGTAATTCCCCTCTGCAGTCTTTGGCAGCATGGCCCACCTTGCCACACCGCTGGCAACGGTTTTTGTCACAAGAACCGAGGTGGTGGTAATTACATTTGTTACACCTGGGGTGTCTCCCAATATAACCACTTTGATGCTGACTCGAAAAGGTCGACTGGTTGAAGTTCTTCGTAGGTTCAAACATACGATGTTGTTGTTGCTGTGGCTGATTTGACTGAAATCCCATGTTGTTATTGCTACTGTCAAACTTCCTCTTGTTGTTGTTAGTAGACTTAGATGCTGACTTCCTGGGAGGTAGTGTCCCTTGGGTAACGGCTTGGTCCGTCAGTTTGTGAGCAAGACGGATGGTTTGTTGAATGGTAGTGGGGTTGGATGAAGTAACCTTGCTCTGGATTTGTGGTACTAATCCACTGATGAACATTTCGATTCTCTTGTAGGGTGGTGTGACCATGTGAGGACACATCCCCGCTAGTTCATGCGAGCGAGTGGTGTAGAGTTCTATTTCAGAACCCTCCATTTTCAGATTCCAGAATTCTCCCTTGAGTTTCTGACTTTCATCCCTGGGATAGTACTCTTCCTTCATCAGGATCTTGAAGTCTTCCCATGGTGATGCATTGGCCATGTCCAGACCTAGCATCTGGACCTGTGCATTCCACCATGTGAGGGCAGGACCCTCTAGAGTTCCTGATGCAAATTTGACTCGGTCGGCCACAGGGCAGTTACACATGGAGAACACAGATTCAATCTTTTCAAACCATCGGAGTAATCCGACAGCTCCCTCAGCTCCACTGAATGTGTGGGGCTTGCAGTCCATAAATGTCTTGAAGGTACAGACATGCTGATTGTTCTGTGGATTGTTTGCTTGCCCTGGATTAGAAAGAGTAGGTTGGGTTTAGGAAAAAGTAGAATAAATGTGTACAGTTGGTTGTCTAGGGTTAACGGTTAACAGGTTTACCTGCAATATGTGCTGCTAAGGCTTCAACAACGCTGTCATTAATTAACGCAGCCAGTTCGGCTGGTGTCAGGTTTATATTTCCACGACCACCGTTGCGACCGCCACGTCCACGTCCGGCCATGATTCTTCATATTCATAAACACAAGAAATGAGTAAATACATCGCATATTGACATCCCTCAAGTGTAAGCAAACAGAAGGAGATGTGTAAAGACATGCAGGTTTAGTACAAGGCGAACTTAAATCATAAGGCCATAGAATAAATAATTCAACTCAAACAGTTCACTAAGATTTTATTGGAATGGGAACATCCTTACCCATTTAGGTTTTTATTTGAAACATAAAGAAATGACAAAATAAGATAAGATAGAATAGAATGGAATATCAAGCTCCACTGCCGGCGGATGAGATGACTGACTCAGCATCATCCTCCTCTACTTCCTCAGGCTCATCCTCAGGCTCAAAATCGGGTACTTCAGCTGGCTCTAGAGCTGCTGCAAGTTGTATCTCTAAATCTCCAAATCTTTCCTGAGATTCTACTTCAGCCTCCTCGAGTACATTCACTCTAGCCTGTAAAGCCCTTACGTCGTCCACTAATGCATTATGCAAGCGGTCAGTGACTTCCAGTTCTGCTACTAGCAGATCTATCCTATGATCCGTTTGTTTCTCTCCTCTTAACAGACCTGTGATCGCTCCTGCTGCGTCTCTCATATTCCGGATCTCTCGATCCATAGTTGCTACAAATGCTGCAAAGGCTTGCTCCAAGTGGCAAGGTAGTAATGGTAAACGTGGTCCTGATGATGATGAAGCTCCAAAGTACGGTGATAGAACTCGTTCCTGTCTAACCCATTTGCTCAGTAAACCGGGGTACCAATCCCAGTCACTCCCATTCCGGATATGCATGGGCTCTCCATACACAATAGAGTTATCAATGGGCTCAAGCCTACGCCTCTTGGGCTCCGGTGATGCAATGGTAGGAATGTCATGTTCCTGATTGGTAGGTGGTGAAGATGGTGGTGTAGACATAATTCCTGAAACATAAGGAGTAAGTGTCTATGCCAAGTAACTAATGTGTGTGGCTATAGTCTAGAATGCAGTCCTAGTTCTCTATAACCAATGTCTCTGATACCAATCTGTCACACCCCCAAATTCCACTAACGGAGTTTTACCGTTTTGGAAGGTGACAAACCAGGATCTCAGACATCAGTTACTTCAAACGACACTATATGGGACTTGAAATGTAATAACATAAAAGATCAAAGTTCAAAGTGTATATGCGGAAGAGTTAAACGAAAGTAAATGCGCAAAACAACGCGCCCACGTCTAATTACAAACAAAACATAAATATTATTCAATAGATAATTATTTCAATTGGAGTCCAAGACACATGCATGACTTAACGTGATCCTGAGTGCCAACCTGAGAAAACATGTAAGAAAAACGAGTCAACACTAGGTTGGTGAGTTCACAGGTTTCAATCATTTTAAGTAAAGCGTTTACGGATTATGTACATTCAATATATATATCAATACGTTGCATGACTATATTCATGTTTTGCTAAAGCGCTCGCAACCGAAACTGACAGCGTGTTTGTTTGTTTGCCTCCACCCAGGTCTATCAACTCTGACTAATGTGTTAAGGTCAATATAACACCCGTTCGACCTCCAATCGAGTTAGCGCGACTAATGCGGGTGGGGTTTGTCAAACCCAGTAGTACTACCAAAATTACCTCGTTCATACCATATTAACGGTCCGATGTGTGTGAGGACTTTTCATGATAGTGTGTTACGCTTAGCCTCAACAGTGATATCATATGAATTAGAATAACCCAAAAAGGGTTGTGACATGTTTTCTCCCCCAAATAAAAACAGTAAAAGGGGCCGTGAAACTCACCTGCGTTGCGTAGTAGGTAGTATCATACAAGTATGTGATTTGAAATCTTAAGTGTTAGCCTGCACGGCTTACGTATGCCCTATAATTATAACACATAAGTTAGGGACATATGAGATTTGTGACGACAACATGGAAGTTAGAACACCTTAACGCTTTCTAAGGATTTAAGAGTAGACGAACGTGTCTACGGAATTATATAAACTTCTTAATATAATCATTAAGGAAAAAGCGTTACGTGTCGTACGTTAATAACAAATAATAAATAAATAAGTACATTCGTACGTTAAAGTCGTTTACAAAAGTTAGGAAAATAATATAATTTAATATATTATTTTTTAGGTTCGAAGGATTAACTAAAATAGTCATTTGTATGGAAAAATAATAACTGTATTATTTTTAATCGAGTATATAAACGTGGGTAAATAATATAAAAAATATATTATTAATTTGGTTTGAAACTTCACACGAGGTGTAAAACGATACGAAATAATATAAACTATATATTATTTTATAACACGAATCACGGGTTGAAAATAATATAAATATATTATTTTATACGAAGTTATGGTTTGAAAATAATATAAATATATTATTTTAAAAGTGAATAATTAATATAAAATGGGTTATAAAATCAAAACCGAGCCTACGGGTTGTTTTTCGGGCTAAAACACATCAATATAATATAATAATAATAATATGGGATAGGTTTTTATAATTAAAATAATAACAAAAACTACTCTAAAAACGAATTGGGGGTGGAGGGACTCGAACCCGAGTCTCCTCCCCCACAACCAACAGTCCTAACCATCACAACTCGCTAGGATTTCGCGATCTAAACCCTTCAAGAATTTGTTTTAATCATCCCAGTACCCAGTCCCAATCCCCATTCGCGATTCCAATTCAATCCTTCCCGAATTCCCTTAAACTTGATCATGATTGGCAACGAGGGCATAGGGGTTTTGTTTATCACTCAAAACTGAGCCTGAGGGTAGCTTTTATTTCCAAAATACAAGTTTCCATTTTGATTAATCTTTGCTTTTCGAAATCGAACCCTAGGTTAGAACATTAGATCGTTTTGTTTGATTCTTGTAATATTAGTTTCTGGATTCATGGGGCTATTGATCAGTGAAGGATTTCGAATCTGTCCATATAATTTAATTGCATTTTGGTTGAGACTAGAATCGAAACCCCCAAATCAAACTTATGATGAACCCTAGATTACGGATTTTAATCAATTCGATATTGTTTGATTCAATTGATGTGAGGCTTTCAAAGAGTAGGTAATTGCGAATCTACCCATGTAATTCAATTGAATTTTAATCAAGTTTAGGATCGAAAGCCCCAAATTGGGTTTCGTATGAACCCTTGATTACGGTCTGGGTTAATTCGATGAAATGAGCCCCAGTAAACATAGGGCTTTCATTTAGTGGATAAAAACGAAGATGTAGATGTAAATCTTTACCAGAATCAAGTTGCAATTGATGGTTATTGACCGAACTGGCTCTGTCGTGTGCGGGTTAGTCCTCGGCAGTACCAACTTCGTTTTAGATGGAATTGGGGTATGATTTTGCTACTGATGAATGCGACTAAGGTGTATTAACATCAAATTCATAAAATGGAGATTGATATGCACGAATTCGCTTCATCTTGTAATGAGTTCGACGGTTACTGTTATTCCAATCGAAATTGGGATTAATTTTGATATGAATGCAGTTTAATTAGCCTAATGATGATCGATCATAGCTTTAATGTGTATAACTGTTAGAGAATTTCAATAGAAAATGGTTGGGAACTTTGAATTTTTGCAAAAGTCGTGAGTTTGACTTTCCAAAGTCAAACAGAGTCAAAAATTGGTTAATTACCATATTAGTCCCTCTGGTTTGATGCATAATGAGTTAAAAAAAAATTTAGAATAAGTCCCTGCAGTTAGATTTAACGGATTTAGCTAACGGGGTTAGGTTTTTAACAGAATGTTTAACGGGGATTGTTAACGGCGTTAACATGAAAAGTCTGGATTGTCACACTTAATAAGTGCGAAGGAACTAACATTTATAACTTTTAAAATAATCCAAAATCAAGAGATTCAAAGTTTTAGATTATGATATCGGTCACCACAATGTCGAAAAACTTGTTTAAGACTTATGGGACCAAAACCAACATCAATGCAAAGCTAAACCCAGGTCATATGGACCTAACCTCGGTCTGATGCAAAACCACGAGACCCAAAGGTTCAAAACCAAAATCAAGAACAATTAAGGACGAATTTAGCATGCTAGAGCTTTGATTGATGAATATAAACTAGTTTTAGGGCCTAATTTAACTTAAGAACGCCCAAACCCGGTTTAAATTTCATCATAAAAACCCTAAGCTCGAAAGCCAAGAAATCGGTCCTCAACAAGAGATTTTGCGGATGAAATGGTCCAAGAATCTCACCAAATGTTAGACAGGTGAAGACTAAACAATGATCGGGACGAAAAATCAGATTAGAAACACACGAAAATTTGAGTGAAATCGGAGCAGGGAGTGTACACAGTGTAGAGAGTTTGAGTGAGATGAACTGAGAGAAATTTCTAACACCAGTATATATACCCACACATTCGGGTCTTGCGTACTTAACAAGTGCACAAGACTTAACTCTTGCGTACTTAGCAAGTCGCAAGGTTTAATTCCTGTGCACTTAACAAGTACGCTGAAACCCTTGTGAAATCCAATTTCAACCCAATTTATGAAGAATGTCAAGTCAAATAACAAACCTGATATGAACATTCAATCAGGAGGTTTCAAAAACAATTCAAGGAAGTTAAACACAAATATTTTTTGCATTTTTGATAATAACTGAACTGTACATAAACTTAAAATCTTTTTGAGCTTTTCTGAATGAAGATATACACATATTCACACACATGCTATTTTTGTTTAATGACACGAGCAGAGGATCATATCAGGCTAAACTATAGCAATAATGATACAAGATAAACATCAAAGAATATGAGATCATGTCATGGATTACAATTTATTCATACGTAATAAGCACATAAAACAAGTAATTCAAGTTGTCAATATTATAAGACTTGAAATCATAAGCATCTTAGTATCATGTTCTTGTGTGTTAAGGTAATAGTTATTTAATATGCAACGTGTGCCCCACAGTTATGCTATGAGCTTACTTTGCACTTATCTCAAGGCATCTAAGATTTTTCCAATGATTTTCTAAATTTTCAAAATGAGGCTACATCAATTATCACAGGAAAAATCAAATAGAATCCATAAGGATTATCAGGAATCATAAGATTCAGAATCGAGTGATTCATTTGTCTTGGTTTCATGTGATTTCTTCAGTGAATATCGCTATGATGATTCAGAATAATGAGTATGGTGTTTGAGGATTTAGGTAAGGGGATCCAACTTTTATCTGGATTTGAATTCAATGAATCAGGAGTGATTCAAGGGTGAATACACGCTCAACGGTTGACGTAAAGACATGTCTTGATTCAATCTCTCATTGTATACTTGTGAGTATAGGCAGTGAGATGAACCACATTAATTATGCTAACGACCTATCCCGAAACTGGTCTCAAAAGAAAATAATTGCCAAAATCTAACATCATGTATTGATTTAATTTCCACCCTACTAATGATTCAAAGATGCTTACAGCCTACTGACAATTCAAATTACTTGTAAATAAGCAGATTAAAAACACAACAATTTAAACAATCAAGTAAGCATGATGCAATCATTTCCCATATGTGCAGTGTAGGACGTTTAGATCATTTCTGATGTACTATCATTTCCTCTTTTCTCAAGAGAACTTTGAAATTTTCTGTTTTCTATTTTGTTTGGATTTTTGTAAAATATTTGAAAATTAAAAGAACTATATAGAAAACTTAAAAGAAATAAAATTTAACTTTCATGAATTGAATTGATTTAAGAAAAACAAGTTTTCACTCCGGATTAAACATTCCTATCATGTTGACAAGATGTTCGAAACCACGCAGTGACATGTAACATTGCCGCCTTTCTCGCCTGCAAAGGCCACATGGCCGCCTCTGAATGGTTTTACATCTTGAAGCAGGGCCATGTTGCTTGGCATATGCCGGGAGCATCCACTATCTACATACCAACGATTAGAGATAGTTCCCTTCGTATGTCCCTACACGAGTCACAAGAAATTAATTAGATTTGGAGACCCAAGCCATGGTGGTCTTGGGTCGTCCGTCTTTCTCAAAATAAACTAATCAATTAATTCACAGTCATGACTATCAAAAATTGATGAATCTTTTGAAGACTTGGGATCAGGAGATTGAGAAATTTTGGATTTCCTATTCCAGGACCTCTTCTTTTTCTTAACTGGAACAGTAGGCTTACATTCAATAGCAGCAGGTGAACTAGTGGAAGCTTCACCTGATTGAATTCTAGCTAGGTGTTCCAGCTTTCTCAATCTCTTGTTCCTTCTTCTCCTCTATGGTTTGGAGAGTTTCACCATAGGTTTCTCACCAGTTGGTGCATTACTAGAGGTAGATGCACAAGGTTTAGCAGGTAGCTTTCCCCTTTTTGAAACAGATGGTTTAGCCTCACACATGATTTTTGGCTTAACCATAGGTTTTACCGGTGGTTTCACCACATTTGCTTTAGGACTCTTGGGCTGTTTCACTGGTGGTGACTTGGGGACAACAGCTGGTTGTGAACCAATTGGTCGTTTCCCTTGATTCTTATTAGGGCAATTCACCAAGATGTGACCGACCATACCACAGTGAAAACAGGTTCTCTTTTCTTTGTAAGTCCTCCTGTAAGGCTCATTTGATTTGAAATTTGATGACTCGACATGATTAACAGGAGAAGTTGTTTGGTGAATAGTATTTTGACCCGATTATGATTGGTTTTTGGGAATATAATACTTTTGCATATTTTCTTGACAGCCAAGCCCAAAATGAGCTGAAAAGACTTCTTTCTTAACTTGATTAATGTTTTTATATCCCCCATAAAGCATCACTTTTAATTTTTCATTTGATTCAACGATATCAGGTTCAGTCAAAATACAATTATCACCATTAGTGACAATGTTTTCTTAACTTTCTGTTCACCGAGCAACTCCTCAGAGACTACTCCTTCAGGGCAGGTGTTCTCAGACCCATCATCAGAAGCAGTAAAGAACTCTTCATCAGATACAGAGTTAGCCTTACTTGAGGAATCATCAAGGCAAGACAGATCAATGTCAATTAATCCGTTAACAAATTTCCCGCTTACTAGTGGAGGAATGGCATTAGTACCCAGCCCTAAGCCATTCACTTGTCAACAGACTCATAGTGTTCCACCACAAAACAAGAATTTTTCAACTTCTCAATATTGCCTTTCATTTACAAGATCTCATTTTGCAGCTTGGTGATCTCGTTGTTTCTCTTTTCCAACCCCTTGTACACAACATCCAAATGAAACTGTTGATCACTGATTTTAAGTGAATAATCACGTTTATCTTTCTTCAAAGTTTCAATTGAATCTTTGTATCATTTTTCGTTTTCTTTGTAGCTTAAAGCTGCAATACGAAGGGGTTCGATTTTGTCTTGAAACTTAGAATTTTCATCCTTCAAGCTTAGACATTTTGAACAAGAAATGACAGCAAAAGAGTTAGAATCGACCTCATTTGATGAACATGATGCCTCTCCAATAGCCATGAGGGAAAATACAGATGTAGACTCTTCTTGGTCAGCCACAGAAGCTTCCCGTTCCTCTGTTTTCATCATCTTCATAATCTCAGCCATGAGACCAACCTGTATTTGAGCAATAATGGCATCCTCCAGATGAACAACCCAATCAAAGCTATCGTTCTGTTGAGCTACCAAAGCTTTGGACGTACCACTTTGACTTTGATTGCGGTTGTTGGAGTTGTTGTACCCTTAACTGTTTCCTTGGCTAGGTCTGGTGAAACCCGAGGCCTGTGCTTTGTCCTTTTGACATTCACGAGCAAAGTGTCCAAAATTCTGACACTTATAGCACTTGGCTTTGGATTTATCAAAACTAACCTTGGCATTTGAATGCCCACCAATGAACTTTCTTCTTGTTCTGTTCAGGAAACGCTTGACTCTTCTCAAGATCATGGCCATATTCCACTGAATATCCATGTCCTCCATATCATCCGGATCCACCTGATTAAAGTCTTCTTCTATGGTTTCAGGATTCGTAAGCTTGCCACCAATGAAGTTCTCATAGGCAAGCATACACGATGAAAACAATGCTACATGATCTTCAGCTATCTTGGCTATTGCAGATTGGTTAGTTGAATATGTAGGAGAAGGATTTCTTGAGGAACTTTGATGATGAGATCCAAAACCAGAACCAGATCCAGATGCTGTATAGCAAGCATGACCACCACAAACTTTTGAGTTATCCTCCTCGTGAGAGTTCCCTGAGAAAAGGGCAACTCCAGAACCCGATGACTTGGTTGTGGAAGACGTCCCAAAATACATAGAAGGGTCTTGTATTTGAGGTCTCCCTGAGCTCTCTTTTCGTTTTAGGTTCATATCATATGCTTGAACCTTTCCGATTGCTTCATCAATAGTCATCTCATAAAACTTTGAGTTCTCTCTCATCATGGTAGTGTACATCTCAAATTTTGGTGGTAGGGCATCTAGAAACTTCTCAACTAACTCCTCATTTGGATAGATGAGGTCAAAAGCTTCCAGCTCAGTTTGCAGATGATAGAATCTAGAGATGAGCTCATCTATGGATTCATTCTCCAGATATCTGAAGCACTCATACTACTTCCTAAGAAGATCCCTCTTACTCTTCTTGATGTCGCTATTTCCCTCGAATCTCTTCTGCAAAGCCTTCAAGAGATCCTTGGAGTTATCGTATCCTCTAAAGCTATGAAATAACTCCCTGGTCAAGGCCGTAGTAATAGATCCGTGTGCCTTCTTCTCTCTATCATAAACTTTCTTTTCTTTTTCATCAAGTTTGAAGATAGGCTTGGGAACTTCCTCATCAAGATATGTATATGTGGGATGCTTATAACCCTCTAGAATGGATATCCAAAGTGAAGAATCGGTGTATGAGATCTAATGCTCAAAGCGTGCTTTCCAGATTAAATAATCATTAACATTCAGCAGCTTTAGCGGTTTTTGCGGAGTACCTATCTCGTTATCATAATTAAGCAGGTTACCAAGATTCTGAAGATTTGCCATAGTGTAAAACTTAGTCAAAAACTCAGAAAGTCAACATAACTTGCGCACTTAAGAATGGCCTTGCGCACTTACTATTTGCGCTTGCATACTTAGTAAGTATACAGGAGTAAATGTTAAGTACGCAGGAGGAAAACTTAAATACACACAAGAAAGGTCTTGCGTACTTAACAAGTACGCACGAAGATTGTCCTTTTTGCCAAAAAGGGTAAGTACGCATGTCACTTTTTCACTTGCTCTCACCAACTTTTTTCGATCGCTGGAAATATCTCAGATCTTCAAATTTTGAAGATATGAACCAATTAATCAAGCCAAAGGGTTAGAAACTTATTTCTAACAAACCCTTGATGATCAAAACACTCAAACATTCAACAAAAGGTCAGATTTTGACTGATTTTTGCTTCTAAAATAGCGCTCAAGAGCTACCTCTATTTTATCAAAAAATCACCAAAATCGGTCCCTTTTGCTTGTAAAAAGGTTGTAGATTGTGTCGAAAATGCTCCTAACACACTCACAACACTCGAAATCAAGAGCAAAAGCTCTGATACCACTTGTAGGTCCCCGGGTGTCTCGGATCATTACGTACGAGCGTGTGTCTAGTCGAACCGGGTGCGGAATGCCCGTGACTAGGTGGAGAATCAAACAACACAAAGAAAATTGACAACAAAAACACCTTCAAACTTCTTCTATTATAAACTTAGCCGGTTACAGAATTCTTACATATGAATGCGTACTTACATTCTGTCAAGACCTGCTATTTATACTAGACATGTTTCATGCGCACTTGGCAAGGTCGCAGGGCTTAACTCATGCGTACTTAGCAAGTACGCAGACTTTGTTCTTGTGTACTTGATAAGTACGCAGGTTAAGCAACATGCGCACTTGTTAAGTGCACACAACACTTAACAAAGACAAATACAATGACAAGTACCTATGAACATGATTACAACTTGATAAACCAATATATACGGACGCTGACATACAAATACATAAAGACATTACATAAGTAAAAACAATCTTCAGAGTGCTTGTCATAAGAATTGCTTCAACATAATAATCATAGTTCTAGTAAGCATGTTGTAGTTTTATAAATATCACCATAAAAATGAATACAAAAAAATAAAATAACAAACTCAATTATTATAATTCTTTTTTTGTTGTCTTCTTAAAGTACACTTGTACATTTGGGACTATAGCAGCTTCAAATTAGCTGTCCTTTTATTTGTGCTTTATTTTTCCTCTTTTCCAATTGGGTTTGCTCAATGCATGAGTTACTTAAGGACAAGCAAAAATACAAGTATGGGTATGTATGATGTGTCATAAATTATACATGTTTTTCATGCATAATCATACCCATAATTGGCAATTTTTTAACTCATATTCATATGAAACGATACTTAATTGCTTCCTATTTGAATTTGTAGTTCATTTAGTCTTCCATAGAAGAAAGGAAGTAAAACCCCACAAAACGGAGACTTTTGGATGCTAGAAGCCAAGCATGGTCGTGCTCACAAGGCATAATCATGCCTCCCTGAAATCAAGAATAGAAAAAACTAGGAAGTAAACAAAAGTCAAAGATCAAGAGGCACGACCGTGCTTCCCTAGGAACGGTCGTGCTCGTGTCTGACTCGTACCCCTAATGGTCACCGGAAAAACTGAAGTTTCATTCGTGGTACCATGTACTTTCTGTACGAAGCATGGGCGTGCTCCCCCAAGCACGGGCATGCCTGCCCTAGATTTCAGCCTATAAATAGAAGCTCAAGCCTCACTCGTTGGTGTGCACTTCCAGGGGAAAACTCCACCCTTTGAACCCCATTCTCTGTAAATAGAAGTGTTCCAAGTAATGTAGAATCCTAGTTCTCATATTCAAGTATCTAGAGGCAATTTATACTCACTTCACTTTGGTTTTGGGTTGATCCTTGGATCCTCCCATGATTATATCGCCAAGTGTTAGTGTACTCATTTGTATGGCCATTCTTGGTTAGTTCTCTTGTATCGCTTGTGTTTTTAATGAACCTTGTTTTGATTTAACGTTTAAATTTAATGTATAGTGTGTTTATGTTTCATGGTTAGTTTTTTTCTATGATCTTCATTTATGGACATGAGTTCTTGATTTCTTACCACTAAAGCTTTAAATCATGTGATTGTCTTAATCATAGCATCTTGTTAAACATTCATTCAAGGTTGTGCGTTTCCATACAAATCTGGTGCCATACTAGGCCTGGTTGGTTATTAATTTAAACTTGGGTTGGTTGGGATTTGGGTACTCAAGCAAGACATTTTGAGTCTTAGCCGGACTTTGTGTTTTGTGTCGATATTTCTGTTTTTGTATTATTTTAGCTCGCATTGGACTCTTAGCTAGAGTCGTGGTGTTCAAGATTTGAGAATACTGAAAGTATATTTGTAAAAGAACCTTGTAGTCAAAATATTTTATTCTAATCTCGAGGACGGTTCTGAGTGGAAATCTACCTTAGCTTTCTGTAACATCCCGAAAATCCGTAAGCTAATGGTTCAGGATATTGGGTGACCTGAATTTTTATTAAATGTAATAATTAGCAAGGTTTGTCATGCATGGGGGCGTTTTAATGTCATTAAATGACACATATAGACGCTTAAGGAAGGGGTTGAGATCGAAACACGTGAAAGAGAAAAAGGAGGGACCCGGATGTAAACTATGGTGGTTTAAATACCCCATTAGCGCAAACCCTAGGGGCATTTGGGACCCTAGGTGCGCGACGGCTGCAATCGAAGGAAGAGGAAAACCGACGATGGTGGAAGGAGGAGGACGACGGCACGGAGTGCTCCGGCGAATGTAGTCTCTGAAACACATTAAGGTAATCCCCGTTATGTTTAAGTTATGCTCATGTCTTCGTTCTCTTGCATGGTTTGTTATTGTTATCGGGGAGAGGAGTAATGCCCGGCTGTGGTGGCTGTGGTGGTAAACGGCGGTGGCTACGGGTTGTAACACACGACGACGACGGCTAGGTGGTGGTACGTGATGGTGACTGCCGCAGGAGGGGACTCGGTGATGGTTGCTTGCCAAGATGAAAAAGAGAGAGAGGGTGATGGGCTGCAGTTGTGTGGCGAGGAGGCGGCAACGGTGATTGGCGGCTGCTGTGGTGGTGCTCTACGGCGACAAACGGCGGGGACGATGATGGTGATGCTTCTGGTGGGGGAAGGGCTCGGGTGGAGTGCAATGGTGTTGGTAGTGGTGATGTTAGCCGTTAGGGTTTTGCACGACGAAGAAGACGATGGTGACGTGCGTGGTGGTGCACGGTGTGGAAACAGAGGACAAAGAGGAGGCCGGTTAGGTTTTTCCAGCTAGGGGTGCATAGCTTTCATGCACGAAGGGAAACCCGGCTTGAGCACACGTGTTGCGTGGGGCTAGGGTTTTGCATGGTCACGCGTACGTGCATGCATGGGACGGAACCCGGTTCGGGTGTTCGGGTTCTAAGTGGGTCAAGAACGACTCGATTCATGTGAACTTGTGAAAATAGGGTTTCATGGAGGAGAATGACGAGCTGACGAGACAAGTGTTGGGACGTAATTATATTTACGCGTTATTCGACGCATGTTTAGAACGTGTCTGATCATGTGATCATATATTGGACAGGTTTGAGTTTTGGGCAAGAGGACGGACGGGTTGCAGAGCAAGGATTTGATCTTCGCAACCAATGAGTTTCTAATCCCCTTGTTTTCACTTATTTTCGGGGCTATCGTACAAACTTAAATGTTTGATCATATAAACCAAAGTGCTATGAGAAATGTTTTAAACTGTCAAGTTTTACAAGTTGGCTATATCTTTAATTAATCTAAGGGTTAGTGTGAAGTCCTTAGGTTGTGTGGGTTATTTTCAGTGCGACACTGGTATATAGTATATTGACTTGTGCGATAAGTAAGATGTGGTGTTTAGAAGTTATGAAGATACGTTTAGGGTGTGTGTCAGGTATTACGCGTAGGAGATCCGTGTAAGGATGGTGAGTTATGGTACCTGTCCAAGTCATGTCATGTGTGTATAGCTTGTTGTTTGTGTGCTTGCATTGTTTTCCGTGTACTTGGTCAACGGTGATGGGAAGGAGTCGGTCCTTCGGGTGTTGTCATCACGTGGTGACGTGGCAGTCTCTATGGGGGGCGTAGCAGTCACCATGTGGGAGACTGGGTAGTCATCACGGATGAAGAGTGTGTCACTGTGTGACGTGACGGGGCCCCGCGTGGGCAATAGTGAGACCCGAAAGGGGGTTCTCGGAGGTGATATGAATATCCCGATGGGGATAATCCTGACGAGGGTATAGGTGTAATTTATTGTGTGTTAAACTTTGATTGGCCTTGGTGATAAGGTAATGATGTGATGATATTATTAGCTTGCATGCTTGATATTGATGATTATGATGTCATGTTATTAACTAGAATGTTAGAGGACCTTGGGAAGAGTCTTGTATAGGCTTGTCAGGTCTATGTCTAGGAGTCGGTTGTGTTAACCGGTCTTCGGGTTGCTATGGGTGATCCAGTGCTACATGAAAACTGTAACTAACCTCTACTATTTTCTTTTCATTTTATTCTCCTTTATTTTGTTTTACAACCACTCTTTCACCATTTATTTTTAGTCAGGTAATAGTAAGGATTGATTATTGGAAGCCCCTACTGTATCCGTTGGGTTCGATACTTGGTTCTTACCTGAGCTATACTATGGTACGATAGGGCCACTTACCTATTGTGTGAGATTAGTAAAAGTAATAATCATTTTTATAAATTTAAAACCTGATATACTGTGTTACAAAATCTTAATCATAAAAACATACTACTAACGTAACATATCAAAAATCAATTGGAATTTGTAAACAATTTGGTGAAATTTGAAATTAGTGGTTTGGGTGAGTTATGAAATAGAACTAAACGGGTCAAATGGGTTGAAAGATGATTGTAATGGTGCCTAAGGGACTTTAGGGTGTGGTTAAAGTGTTAATTGACCAACATAAATAGGGAGTCTTAACCATTAGGTTAGGAATGTTATAAATCCCAACGAGTGGATATAATGGGATCAATATATTACTTAACATGGGTGTAAATTGTTTAGGTGTTCAATTTAAAAAGGTTGAAGAACAACCGAGATCGTCTAAGGATAAAGGTAATTGTTTACACACTTACTTAGTAGTTGTAACATCCCGGAAATCTATAAGTCTATGGTTCAGGTTAATGGGTAACCCGAATCAAGAGTGAATGAAGCCGTTGGTAGGTGGGTCCGTGAAACATGGTACAACGGGAGTAAAAAGGGTCCGGTTAGCAGTTTAATAATCACTTCAACCCAAAACGCACGATAATGGATATCTCAAGGACCCGGTTGGTTATTATTGCAAGGTTTGGGATAGAAACGTGTCGATGGAGTAGGAAGGGGGACCCAGACGAAAATACATGAAGTAATTAAATCACCTAAAACCCAACCCTAGAGCCATATCGGCTCTAGGTGTACTCGACGGCATAAAAGAACACGCAAGGAGGGAGAGATGGCCGGATTTTTGTTGGTCGCACAGTGGTCGCGTGACGGTAGCCGGCGGAGGAAGAGATTCATCCGCGTAAGGTAACTCCCTAACCCGTTGTCTTTATTTTAATTCGTTTTAGTTATGGCATGAAACCCGACTAGGGTTTTTAGTTATTGAAAATGGTGACGACCGGCTGGGACGGTTGTAGTTGTGGCCGATGATGGCTCGGCGGTGATAATGGTAGCATATGGCAGCAATGGTGATGATGGTTCGGTGGTGCACGGTTGTGACAAAAGGAGGAATCCGGTGAGGGGCGACACGGTTAGGATTAACCCGAGGGTAAGGAAGGGAAGCCGACGACGGGACTGCTGGGGTGGCAATAGTGGTGGCGTGGTACGACAGCGAGGGGCGGTGGCCGGTTAGGGTTTGGACTCGGCAACTAGGATGAAGACAAGGAAGACGATGGTGGGGTGTATGGTGAAAACTATGGTGACGGTTGATAAGGGTTCACGGTGGTGAATGGGGAGGAGAATGGAATCGGGCTAAACCTGATTAGGGTTTCGTGAGTTTAGAGTTTGCATGGTGTGGTTTCAAAAGCATGGGGAGCTCGGATCGTGTACGTGCAATCCTTGAGATCGGGGTTTTTGCATGGCACGTATACGTGCATGCATGCGGATTTCCAAACGTGTCAAGGGTAACCCGGTTCGGGCAGGCACGTGGATTAGAGTTTTTTACATGGTGAAGGATGTGCGGATGAGACAAGTACATGGAATAATTATACTTATACGTAATGGACATCCGTCTAGTGCATACTTTGACTGTGCGATCTTGCGTTGATAGGTTCGAGTTCGTGTTAAGAGATCGTTGCAGTATAAGAGTTGGATCTTCAAGCCAGTGAGTTTCTAATCCCCTCTTTTAAATGATTTGAATGTTTTGGGGCTATCGTACGTACTTTTGAGACATGTTTTATAGTATTAAATGGGTAAAGAACCTTGGAATGTAACCCGATAACTTTATGAAGTTAAATAGTTAAATGTGGGGCTAAGGGACTATGTGTGTCCATAGGACGTACGGGTTACAGGTGGGGATATGGTCACGGGTCGTATAGTAACCTAACAGGGTGAGTCGAGATTACAGTTATGGGTTGTTCGGGTACTACCAGGAGGTGTCACAAGGTGTGCATGTACGTGGTATGTGCTTAGTTAATGAGATATAGTATCTGTATGTGTGTTGCTACATTAGTTGTGCATTGTGTTATTAGTTAGTCGGGGTGAGTCAGGATATAAGCTAAATGCTTATGATTACGTGTGGGATATCTTATTCTAATGCTATGTGTGAAGTACAAGTGCAGTTAATGAGTCATGTACATAGAATATAATGTTATGAGCCCGGGGTGTGTCGAACGCCCTGACAAGAGTAACCCTGACAAGGGTGCAACGAAGAGGTATATGTTTGTGTGCTTATATATTTGTGTTAAATTGCATACAAACGTTGAGTTATATTTATTATGCATGAGATAGTATTATTGTGGTGAGTCGAGTTAGATTGACCGTTGTGTCTGAATTATGATATGGTGTTTACAACTGTTATGTCAGTTGATTTGTAAGAGCCTTGGTCAAGGCTGAGTACATTGACGTTTAGGGATTGGATGTGTTAACCAAGTGTCGAGTTAATACGTGTATTTGAGTATGAGTTATTAGTGTAGTAAGTTCGACCTATGTCGATGAGACTACGGGGTTATTATTATAGGATGAGTCATGGGTAATGAGTTATTATGGGATATCGGGTGATGACAGGGGTTATCTAATGGTTAATGAAATGTGGATCTATTTTATAAGGACTGTGGGTCCTGAGTGAAGTTTATATAACTTTGAGACGAGTTGGCTTTTAATTAAACTAAACTATTAGAACTCACTCAACGTAGTTGAATTTGTGTGTACGTTAGATTGTTTTGCAGGTGAGTCTGCTAGACGAGGTATCTTGGCTTGGGAGCGGTGCTACTCGGATTGGTGTGCAAGCATTCGTGAGGTAACTTAATGACATTAAATAGCAATTAATGTTTTTAGAAAGACTTCCGCTGTAGTTTAATATATCTAAAATAAGTATTTTCAAGGGTATAACTCGTTATGAGAACCAACTGTAGGGTGCCTAGTTTAGGGGCCTTACAAGTTGGTATCAAAGCCGACGTTTAAGAGAAAAGTGGTGTTTTTAAACAAATAAAATGCCTTAACTTAAACTGAAAATAGGACGAGGGTGAAACGAATGCCACCACGAGTAACCGCGAGCCAAGAGGTACGTCTTTCGAGTTGAGCAGTATTTATTATTTACCACTTGTGTAGTGTTACACTAGGTAAAGTGATTGGTGTGGGTAAATGATTTATGGTTCCATGTGGGATCATGATGGGTGCTATGTGTTGTAGTAGTATGTAGAACTTCGTGAAATTGTGTGGTGTGATTGAATGAGACTATGGTGTGAGCTGAGTAATGTGGAGTAGCATTAATTGTAACTATGTGAGATAGTTTGGTGTGTCGATATGATTTACTAATTTTGTGGGTAACCTTGGATGGTGTGGAATTGTGATAACGATGATGACTTGCTAGATTATTGTGTGGTGTTATGTGAGTTGTGTGGGATGCATGTGCATCCGGTGTGTGTGAAAGGTAGAAAGTTAGTGTGAGTATGATGGGGAAGGTTTAGAATCCGAGCAGTAATCTGGACCACCAAATTGCATTTGATCACCGTGATTTGGCAGTCTATGATTACTCTCATATTCTGAATTTGACGCCCATAGTAATCACTCCAACGTTCTATCTTGTGTAGATACTTATGGCTAAGACAAAGCGTACCAGATCTGTCAGACGGGGTGCTCCGGCTGGGGGAGGAGCAGATCGTCAGAACAAACAGGCGGTTGATGTAGACAAGATGAACAGTGACATAGAAGTGGTGTTGGCGCTTCCCGCGTCAAGTGTGACTAGAGCTGAGGATGGCAGCATCCCGCGTGGTGCTGAAACCAGAGCGACAGGATGGAAAAGGAGGGCCGTGTCGGTAGTACGCGATTTCCTTCCAGGATGTGGACCTGCTTGGTTGAGAGATCAACCACCTACTATAGCTAAGGGAGCTCTATCTAGAGAGGAACCGGCTAATGACCTGGGATCCGTTGAGGAGGAACCGGAGGAGGACACATTAGATACACCTAATGTGGCCCATAGTAATCTTGCGAGCATTGTATGAGGCGTTGGACTTCTAGATGAATTTTGGACGTGACGGCTGTCGTGAGAGATTAAGGGGTGATTTAACATTTTGAGTGATTAAAAGTTTACATGGTGTAATGTTTATTGCAAATATTAATTATATGATTTTACATTGAGTGCGAGTTCTACCGCGAGATGATTTGGGTATGATAAATGATAGTTGCATGTGTGATATCTTGTTATTGGTGGTGCAATGTTAATTATGTGTGATTAAGGGATTACCTTTAAACAACAGGAGTTCACACCTAAATGTAATCTTTAATGTGATGCTAGGGCTTGGTTGATTTAACTATATGAGTAAACCTGTGTAGACCTGAGTTTTGATTACTTGTGTGCGTCTACGGTCTTAAGATATTGTCACCTACGTATTATGCTTAGGCAAAGTATGAGGTGTAAGGGGGATGCGTTTAGCCTTACTTTGATATTAAATGTATTTATATCTTAAGGCATAGATTTTCGCGAGGTAAATGTTTCGGTGCTCAAGGGGATGAAGGTGTTTTGTGAATAAACTTGTATGTCGTTAATTGAGTTGCTTATGAGTATGAGTTATTTGTGTCACTTACTTAATAGTCGTGGCGGGAGATCAAGCATAGACTTGATATTTTGTCTGGCATTAGTCAGGCACGAGATCAAGTGTAAGCTTGATATGGTGTTGACATTTGTCAACAGGTTATTGTGTCTGCCGGCAGTCAGGCGGGAGATCGTGTTTGTTCGTGCCATTGGACCAAACAACATGATATACTTGTGTGTCTATAAATGATGAGATCATATTCTATGCGCGTAGATTTACCCTAATCTAGCTAGTTGTGTATGTGCACTTTATGCGACTTAGGAGGTTGAGTTACCAGTACATGTGTAAAACAATGTATTTTCTGTAGTTATGTGTGTCGGTGTGTGTCCTTGCAGAACACACTTAGTCGTACATAGGACAGGTGGTCAGTGTGCTCAGGTATAGTATTTCTATCTTGACGATTTTCTCAACGTTGATAAATCGAGGTGGTGTGAGAAGTTTTGACGTCTTTCTAGAGGATAGGTGAGGTGCTCTTATGAGATGCCTATGCTTATATCTCATGAAACTCGGAGCACGAAGCCAATGGGCGGAGCTGTAGAGTTAGTGATGAATGCCTTTACGCGGACGCTTGACCAGAAATGTTTATGATGAGATCAAGGTGGTGACGCTAAAGATTTCAGCACAGGGTTAACAAAGTGACGAAGGACCTTCATGGAACTTCATGGAACACGTTCCATATGCAGGATTCAGTCGAGGTGAGATACCAGAGGAATGGAGATGTTTTTCCTTGAACGAGGCAACGGATATCTGAGGCTTGTGAGCAGACGGACTTCACGTTCGTACGTGATAAATAAGACGCGGTCGGTGATCACTTGGTAATGGTAGAGAAACCATGAGGAAAGTGAAACTCAGGAAAGGTAAGTGCAGGATTGCACGTAAGCGACTGGAAAAGAGATGCCTACGCTGGTGAATGTAAGATCAGTTTAAAGCAAGCTCCTATGGAGCATACAAGTAAAGTAAGTGTGTGGTTGTTGTAACAGACATGGCAGTAACAAGAGAACTTTTGAGAAACATCGAGAGATAATGAGGATGACCCTAGTGTTCGGTGTGTGTACGTACTTAACGGGCGTATTGAATGCGAGATGATGATGTAAATAGATACTGTGATAAAGAAATTTAGCAGAGACCAGTGTAGCTTTGCACAAACTCCTGGAGATCATCAGAGAAGAGCAGAGGTAATGCCCTTATAGGTAGACTGTGGAATTGAGTTTGGGAAATCATCGCAGGATGACGATCAAGGTATGGAACCTACTTGGGAGGACGACCATCGGAATGACGAGATCATTAGGAGTATACGAGGGACAAAGGCAACTGTAACGTGAGCTGGTATAGAAATAGTGGCAGATGTAGTCGTTTGGTCAAGGGACGAGAGATAAGGGAATGGGTAGGTGAAACCTACCAATCCCAAAGTTAAAAGCGGACAATGGGCAGTGTTGTGTTACCTAATACCAGGAATGGTACATACGTGTTGTTAAGAACGGTAAGAAAAACGAGGCAGTGGCAAGGTAAATGTTGGCCCCGAATTAGTTTGGTGCACAAGAACATGTTGTGTTGGTTTGTGCCAACACAGGATTCGAGGACGAATCCTTATTTAAGTGGGGTAGACTTGTAACATCCCAAAAATCTATAAGTCTATGGTTCGGGTTAATGGGTAACCCGAATCAAGAGTGAATGAAGCCGTTGGTAGGTGGGTCCGTGAAACGTGGTACAACGGGAGTAAAAAGGGTCCAGTTAGTAGTTTAATAATCAGTTCAGCCCAAAACACACGATAATGGATATCACGAGGACCTGGTTGGTTATTATTGCAAGGTTCGGGATAGAAATGTGTCGACGAAGTAAAAGGGGAACCGGTACGTAAATACATGAAGTATTTAAATCACTTAAAACCCAACCCTAGAGCCATATCGGCTCTAGGTGTACTCGACGGCAGAAAAGAACCTGCAAGGAGGGAGGGAGGGCCGGATTTTTGTTGGTCACACGGTGGTCGTGTGACGGTAGCCGGCGGAGGAAGAGATTCATTCACGTAAGGTAACTCCCTAACCCGTTGTCTTGATTTTAATTCGTTTTAGTTATGGCATGAAACCCGACTAGGGTTTTTAGTTCTTGAACATGGTGACGACCGGCTGGGACGGTGGTAGTTATGGCCGACGATGGCTCGTCGGTGATGATGGTAGAATACGGCAGCGGCGGTGATGATGGTAGCATATGGCAGCGATGGTGATGATGGTTCGGTGGTGCACGGCTGTGAAAAAAGGTGGAAGCCGATGAGGGGCGACCCGGTTATGGTTGACCCGAGGGTAAGGAAGGGAAGCTGGTGACGGGAATGCTGGGGCGGCAGTAGTGGAGGCGTGGTACGGCAGCGAGGGGTGGTGGCCGGTTAGGGTTTGGACTCGGCAACTAGGATGAAGACAAGGAAGACGATGGTGGGGTGGATGGTGAAAACCCTGGTGACGGTTGGTAGGGGTTCACAGTGGTGAACGGGGAGGAGAATGGAATCGGGCTAAACCCGATTAGGGTTTCGTGAGCTTAGAGTTTGCATGGTGTGGTTTCGACATGCATGGGGAGCTCGGATCGTGTACACGCAATCCTTGAGACCGGGGTTTTTGCATGGCATGTATACGTTCCTGCATGCGGATTTCCAAATGGGTCAAGCGTAACCCGGTTCGGGCAGGCACGCGGATTAGGGTTTTTTGCATGGTGAAGGATGTGCGGATGAGACAAGTACAGAGAATAATTATACTTATACGTAATGGACACCCGTCTAGGGCATACTTTGACTGTGTGATCTTGCGTTGATAGGTTCTAGTTCGTGTTAAGAGAACATTGTAGTATAAGAGTTGGATCTTCAAACCAGTGAGTTTCTAATCCCCTCTTTTAAATGATTTGAATGTTTTGGGGCTATCATACGTACTTTTGAGACGTGTTTTATAGTATTGAATGGGTAAAGAACCTTGGAATGTAACCTGATAAGTTTATGAAGTTCAATAGTTAAATGTGGGGCTAAGGGACTATGTGTTTCCATAGGACTTGCGGGTTACAGGTAGGGATATGGTCACGGGTCGTATAGTAACCTAACAGGGTGAGTCGGGATTATAGTTATGGGTTGTACGGGTATGACCCGGAGGTGTCACAGGGTGTGCATTGTCACACCCCAACCGACGGCGGAAACGTCGGGGCGGGACATGTAGACTGTTCATGAGCTCAAGGTTGACTAAATTGCAATATATTAAATTCATTTCAATTCAAACAAACATAAACCAATTCCAAAGTACATAAATGAAATACAAATTGTTCTTGAATTAAAATAAACTAAGTCCAAACTTAAGTATAGCATGTCTTGATCAAACTCACACATTAGCACCTGAAACATGAATAAAATAAGGTCAACTAAAAAGTTGGTGAGCATACATAGGTTCATACACAGATAGTATATAGATGTGAATAAACAAATCCTTACATAACATGATAAAATTAGGCATTTATGGGGAGCAACTATTGTGTAACCAAAGTACAATCAAACCTTTGTAACTAGCATGCAAATTGTGTTGTCGGTAACAATCACCCCAATCTGGTGGGTTTGTCAGACTCAATAGATCTATCATTGTTAACCGTCGGCTTGAATAGTTAATGATTGCACATAAATTGCACACAAACAGTTAACACACCTAGCACTCAAACATAAAGCTTAAATTTTGTACACGTGAATGTAAAGAGGATTTGTGTTTGTGTAGTTTGAGTAATTGTAAGCAATCGTGTGTATAGAATTCATGTTTCACCCCAAAAAGTGTAAAAGAGTAAAAGGGGCTATGTAAAACTCACCTGTATCAAAGATGTTGCTAGCACAAGTGTCTAGGTAGCAAAGTGTTCCTTGTAACTTATAACGTTAACCTAGAGTGTAATATATATGAATCTAGATTAATAACATGTATAATAGTCTAAAGCCAAGTATAGGGTTGCAATGGAAGTGTGTACAAAGGGTTTGTGTTGTATTATGTAACGGAATGTGTAGGTGATTGTGGTTTATACTTGAATGAGTGTTTTATAAAATGGAATGTTGAAATGAATGGTTTTAAAATAAATAATTTAGGGTTTATGTTGGAATAACTAAATAAATCAAATATTTGATATTTATTTATTTAGCTAGAAAATAGTGTGGGAATTATATTTATTTAAATATAATTAAAATAAATAAATTTACTTCATTTCTTGTTTATGAAAATATGTCGAAGTAATGGTGTAAATATATATGAGTTTATAAGAACTAATGTTAAATATAATTTAACTCTAAGCGGACTATTAAGGTAAATTAATTTATCTAAATAAAAGGATAATGTGTCTTTTAAAACAAAAGAAATGTAAATATATATTTAGAAATGTTATATTTTGTTTAAACATAGTCTAAACCCTAATTAGAATATTAATGTAAAAATGACGAGAAACATGTTTTTAGGTAATTCTTTTCAAAAAGAATTTATAAAACTAGTAGCTTAACTGTTTTAATTAAAATCTTAATAATCTTAATCATAATAACTTTTAAATGATTTATAAAATGTAAAAATAATTGTTCTTAATTAAAATTGATTCATTTTAGCACAATTTAGTTCTAAATGCAATTTGAGTCTACAAAATATTTTTTTATACATTTAAAATGTTGGTTAAAACTGATTTAAAAAGATAAGCAGCTCACCCGGTTTGAACCCGGGTGGCTGTTGTGTGAGTCTCAAGCCTCAACCACTGGACTAGGAGGCTGGCTTTGCTAAGGAACCAGTTCGAGCGGGATTAAGCATAAGCCCGACATGGGCCGGGTCTGGTTCAGTGAGCACGCAAAAACGAATCGTTGAAAGTGGGTTTAGAACCCGCGACCACACGCATGCGGGTTGTTAGTCTTAACCCGTGGAACAGGGCAGATGCCTTGATAGAAACAGCTTTGTTTAAATTAAAACTAACAATCCCAATCACTCATCATCTTCCTTAATCGGTCGAGATGAAACCCTAGCCCCAAACAGCCATGATTTCGCAACGATTGATCATGAAACCTTAGGGCTTTTGTTCTATAAGTCTTATCGAGACTAGGGATGCGTGATTTACCTAGCATGGCTACGCGAAGAAAGGAGAACGACTGGGTTTCAGGTCCGGGATTCTTCGAACTCGATGGAGCTCCAGAAGCGAAATGTGATCGAATAGAGTGTTTATGGGGTTTGTAATATGGTATGCGAAGGCTTGTGGTTACATTAACCCGTCCAATTTCATTTAAATCACTCGATTCGACTATGATTAGGGGGGGCACGGTTGTTGACCAAGATCTTACGCGTTAATTGGACAAGAGTGGATGAATTGAGTCATATAACTGGTCAGATACGTACGAAGATAGTCAGTGCATGATTTTCGGGATTTAACACGTTTCAATTCCTTGGTTGGAGGTCTAATTGGACGCGGTTTGACTTGAAAAATCAAATTCATCGGACTGATTTGAATTTTGAGTCTTGGCCGCGCTAGAACCAAATTGGGGTGTTATTTGAGTTTAATCAAGGTCGTTAATCTGTCTAGACTTCGAGGCAGGTCCGAAATCGACGGGTATAGCTCAAATTGAGGGTGGGAGGGTTCAACTTGAAAGTCCAAGAGTTCTAGGGTTCAAAACAAGTTTAAGGTTTTAAAAATATTGAATATGTATATTTTTGTATGAACTAAACCGATATTACTACGTGGTTAAATTAATAAATTTCAAACGAGTAAATGTATTTGCATACCTAACTTTATAACTAAACATTCATCCATGTGTTATAGAGAAATATATGTGATGCAAGGTTTAAAAAAAAATTAAATTTATATATGTGTAAAATAATAAGTAATTTGGCATGAGGAGTTTTAACAAGTTCGAGATTTCTTGTGTTAACTATTTTTCTTACAAGAGGAATAAAGAAAAGTTATGGTCTGAAAAATCATGGATGTTACAGTATCCTCACGTTGAGGGAATTTCGTCCCGAAATTGAACTAGTGGAGTCTACTGAATTAGGAAAGAGATATGGATACTTGAGCTTCATTTGATCTTTACGTTCCCAAGCAAACTCTGGGCTACGTTTGGATTCTCAATGAACTTTGAAAATTGGGTTGCGGAGTACGATTGATAACAAGATTCAGGTGTGTTTCTCAAGGTCAGGTATGAATGATGATAATGACCTTAGTTTTAAAATGAGCTTAAGGAGGAAAATCGTCGAATAATAATTTGGACTCTGAAGGTGAAATGCATTACATGGTATAGGTTTGGTGGGAAATTTGATAATTAGGGTTTGCCTAATATGCTCAAGAATTGTCAGTGGATAAGAGATTTCACAACTAATGGTCTAGGTCAAAACGACATAATACTTCACGTGACACGAACAACGCTACTTCTAATGATATGATAGAGCACTTATATATAGGAAATACCATCGGCGTATCCACCATGCCCTTGTCATATCACATTAGTTTCGTTGTTACTTGTCATGATAAGTTTTAGGTCACAACACACGACAAAATTTACTATGTTTTCCATGCGCTGATTTTTATAATTCCGTGTGCACCCGTAATTACTCAAATCATCGCATGGTCCTTATAGATCATTCTGTTGTGTGCGGATCAAGAGGGGCACAATTTCACTCCGTTCATATCTATTTTTTTCGCATAAAAGTTGTTAAAAAGTAACTATGTCCTCAGGTAGGGAGGTCAGTTAGCAACTAAGGAGTAATAAGGTAGTATAACTTAGAGTTTCTTAGTTTACTCGTGTTTGAACAAGAATACGTCAAACCCCGAGTAGTTTCAATGTGTTATGGTTTCCAAGTTTGGTGAACAAAGTGTATGACCATTCTTTGTGTATAATGTGCTCAATCATTTGTAACAATTGCAAGCAACTTAGTTTCGCGTATAATGTAAACACACAAGTCTCATGTATGATCTAGTGTCACGTAGCTTGTAATAAAATAGGTTTCATGTGTAGCGTGAACAACTTAGTATCATGTATTTTGTAAATCAATAAGCTATCATGTGTAATGTAAACAACATAGTGTCATGTGTATTGTAGGAAATGAAGTTCATGTATGGTGTTGATAACTTAGTATCATGTATTTTGTAGCTCAATAAGTTTCATGTTCAATGTAGTTAATCTAGTATTTTGTACCAAGCAAACAATTGTCATGTATCATGTATATTGCAAATAAACTGGTTTCATGTGTTATGTGATCAATCTAGTAAATTATGATTTGCAAAAAAACTAGTTTCATGTATTATGTGATCATGATGTGTATCTTGTGAACGTGCATACGTAAGTTATTGAATTTTGTGTGACATATACTAACGAGTTTTGCATGTGATCAGGCGTTGCGGAGCAGCATGTTGGTTTATGTTCGTGTAGGATGTGGTAGTTAGGTTCTAGTCTTTAAATCTCGTTGAGGTTTATAGGGATGGTTAATCGTTTACGCGAAATGGGTCGTCTCTTGAAGTGGTAAGTGAAAGGTAACGAGGATGTTCTGAAAACATTCAGGGAAATGTGTTTACAAATACTGATCTTTGTTTGAAGATAGAAAGTGGTAAATTGTTCTTGGTTGTAGATATATAAAGTAGTGAAACCATTGAGTTACATAATTTAAATAAATAGACATTTTATAGGAAAAACTTTTTAAATTTTCAATTATTATAAGGAGAATATTTTTAAGAGAAATTATAAGCTAATCAAGTAGTTGTACATCAATTTAGCCAGGTTTTAGAAATAATTACTTTAATGAGGAAAATCATACTTATTTATTAATTTGAAATGATGCTTTTATAAAACAGGTTCTCACAAGATGAAAATGTTTATAGAAAATTTGTATTTCTAAAAGTTTGATAAACGTTTTGTTTGAACAAAATAACGAGGTTGTCTAAATCAAATAATAGGATGATATTTTTACGATGAAGATTGTCGGTAGTGTACTAAATCGTATTGAATGAAGAATGTGATACTTGAGAAATTTTGATGAAAATATGATGTGTGTAATTCACACTCAACGGGTCAAATCAATGAATAGTAATTTTAGAGTTGGGATATATAAAATTGATTAAATGTTGAAATGTTAAACATTACTCAAAACATAGGGAAATGGTTCTCAAACTGAAAATTTAAGTACAATAAATAATGAAAAAATAATTTTGTTAACGTCTCTTGTAGCTTTCCACAAGAAGGAGAATAATTCCCAAGACGAGTACCGCTATGGTCACTCGGGTAGCCGATCAGGCTTCAGCTTTAGCTGTCTCCGTGCGATGCTCCAGTATTTCTTTTTCTAGGATGGAAATTAACTCCTTTTGGTACCCTAATTGGTTTGCTAGCCTATCCATTTTTTGTCTTTGCAAGTCATGCATTACCCCCTGCTCCATCCTTTGCCTCTCAAATTTCGAGGTCCATACTTATTGGTGAATGTCATTAGTTGGAATTCCCATAACACTAGTGGGTGCCATGGTATGCCCTACCCAAGGGTTAGGATGGTACGGGTCGGGCATTAGATATGGGTCTCTTAGTGGGGGTGGTAACTGATTGTGGAGATGGGGTGTCTGATACGGGTTCCAGGGTGCGGGTGATCCAGATGTTCGAAGTCTTGGGCCGGTGTTCCTAATCCAATCTGCCCTTACATCAAACCTTGGTCTAGTAACTGGGGGTGTTGGTGACCGATACACGGGTGTCCCGATGTCTTCTTCCCCATCAGATTCTGCTCCAGGACGGTAAACCGGGGAGGAAGGAGAGTAAGAGTCCATGTCTAACAATAAAGAAAAAAAAAGTTGTAAGCGATAATGAAATATTGAGTGTTAGACATAGGAGTTCTCATAAGTTTAGAGTTTGACTAGTCATAACACCGAGCCTTCACAATAGTATTTTAGAAATACACTTGACCTATAAGCAATGCATCCCCGAGGAGAATTCCCAGGAAAGAGGGGTGGGTCACTAGGACACACTTAAGTACCCTATCTTTCCTTAACCAGAATCCCTCATAGGCCTACACACTCTTCCAGCCATCATGTATTAAAAACACTATTGTTGGGCTCATGGTCATGATGAGAATTGTTGTGGACTGGGCTTTGAGGCCCGAAAGTGAGGCTTATATGTTGTAGTAGGCTTTTTCTTCTTGGAAGGTAAGTGGGCTTCTAGTTTATTATTAATGGGCTTTAGGCCCAATAGTTTAGATTTAGATCACAAGAGTCGATGACATTATATGTGTGAGTTTAAGGGTGCATGAAAAGCTAAGTGTGTATAAGTGTGTGTTGAAACTTAGGATAGCACTTAAATGGATCAAATGGATAGCATGAATATAGCACAAAAATTTTCAGGTAGTGTGACACATAAGTCAGTAAATATTGTATCATGCAGTGTAATGATAGCATGTAGAAATATTCACATAAGAAGAGATCATGTAGCATGTAGTAGCATGGCATTGTATGGGTGTCCTAAGGTTATAGTCTAGGTCAATAGTGTCTAATAACCTAATTCCCTATAACCAAGGATCTGATACCAATCTGTCACACCCCAACCGACGGCGGAAACGTCGGGGCGGGACATGTAGACTGTTCATGAGCTCAAGGTTGACTAAATTGCAATATATTAAATTCATTTCAATTCAAACAAACATAAACCAATTCCAAAGTACATAAATGAAATACAAATTGTTCTTGAATTAAAATTAACTAAGTCCAAACTTAAGTGTAGCATGTCTTGATCAAACTCACACATTAGCACCTGAAACATGAATAAAATAAAGTCAACTAAAAAGTTGGTGAGCATACATAGGTTTGTACATAGATAGTATATAGATGTGAATAAACAAATCCTTACATAACATGATAAAATAAGGCATTTATGGGGAGCAACTATTGTGTAACCAAAGTACAATCAAACCTTTGTAACTAGCATGCAAATTGTGTTGTCGGTAACAATCACCCCAATCTGTGTGGGTTTGTCAGACTCAATAGATTTATCATTGTTAACCGTCGGCTTGAATAGTTAATGATTGCACATAAATTGCACACAAACAGTTAACACACCTAGCACTCAAACATAAAGCTCAAATTTTGTATACATGAATGTAAAGAGGATTTGTGTTTGTATAGTTTGAGTAATTGTAAGCAATCGTGTGTATAGAATTCATGTTTCACCCCAAAAAGTGTAAAAGAGTAAAAGGGGCTATGTAAAACTCACCTGTATCAAAGATGTTGCTAGCACAAGTGTCTAGGTAGCAAAGTGTTCCTTGTAACTTATAACGTTAACCTAGAGTGTAATATATATGAATCTAGATTAATAACATGTATAATAGTCTAAAGCCAAGTCTAGGGTTGCAATGGAAGTGTGTACAAAGGGTTTGTGTTGTATTATGTAACGGAATGTGTAGGTGATTGTGGTTTATACTTGAATGAGTGTTTTATAAAATGGAATGTTGAAATGAATGGTTTTAAAATAAGTAATTTAGGGTTTAGGTTGGAATAACAAAATAAATCAAATATTTGATATTTATTTATTTAGCTAGAAAATAGTGTGAGAATTATATTTATTTAAATATAATTAAAATAAATAAATTTACTTCATTTCTTGTTTATGAAAATATGTCGAAGTAATGGTGTAAATATATATGAGTTTATAAGAACTAATGTTAAATATAATTTAACTATAAGCGGACTATTAAGGTAAATTAATTTATCTAAATAAAAGGATAATGTGTCTTTTAAAACAAAAGAAATGTAAATATATATTTAGAAATGTTATATTTTGTTTAAACATAGTCTAAACCCTAATTAAAATATTAATGTAAAAATAACGAGAAACATGTTTTTAGGTAATTCTTTTCAAAAGAATTTATAAAACTAGTAGCTTAACTGTTTTAATTAAAATCTTAATAATCTTAATTATAATACCTTTATAAAATGTAAAAATAATTGTTCTTAATTAAAATTGATTCATTTTAGCACAATTTAGTTCTAAATGGAATTTGAGTCTATAAAATAATTTTTTATACATTTAAAATGTTGGTTAAAACTGATTTAAAAAAATAAGCAGCTCACCCGGTTCGAACCCGGGTGGCTGTTGTGTGCGTCTCAAGCCTCAACCACTGGGCCAGGAGGCTGGCTTTGCTAAGGAACCAGTTCGAACGAGGTTAAGCATAAGCCCGGCATAGGCCGGGTCTGGTTCAGTGTGCACGCAAAAACGAATCGTTGAAAGTGGGTTTAGAACCCGCGACCACACGCATGCGGGTTGTTAGTCTTAACCCGTGGAACAGGGCGGATGCCTTGATAGAAACAGTTTTGTTTAATTTAAAACTAACAATCCCAATCCCTCATCATCTTCCTTAATCGGCCGAGATGAAACCCTAGCCCCAAACAGCCATGATTTCGCAACGATTGATCATGAAACCTTAGGGCTTTTGTTCTATAAGTCTTAACGAGACTAGGGATGCGTGATTTACCTGGAATGGCTACGCGAAGAAAGGAGAACGACTGGGTTTCAGGTCCGGGATTCTTCGAACTCGATGGAGCTCCAGAAGCAAAATGTGATCGAATAGAGTGTTTATGGGGTTTGTAATATGGTATGCGAAGGCTTGTGGTTACATTAACCCGTCCAATTTCATTTAAATCACTCGATTCAACTATGATTAGGGGGGGCACGGTTGTTGACCAAGATCTTACGCGTTAATTGGACAGGAGTGTATGAATTGAGTCAAGTAACTGGTCAGATACGTACGAAGATAGTCAGTGCATGATTTTCAGGATTTAACACGTTTCAATTCCTTGATTGGAGGTCTAATTGGACGCGGTTTGACTTGAAAAATCAAATTCATCGGACTGATTTGAATTTTGAGTCTTGGCCGCGCTAGAACCGAATTGGGGTGTTATTTGAGTTTAATCAAGGTCGTTAATCTGTCTAGACTTCGAGGCAGGTCCGAAATCGACGGGTATAGCTCGAATTCAACCTTGATTTGGGTCTGTTGACTTCCCAATAGTCAAAATAGGTCCATTAAGGTTATATGCGTCAAAATTGAAGGTCAAATTGAGGGTGGGAGGGTTCAACTTGAAAGTCTAAGAGTTCTAGGGTTCAAAACAAGTTTAAGGTTTTAAAAATATTGAATACGTATCTTTTTGTATGAACTAAACCGATATTACAACGTGGTTAAATTAATAAATTTCAAACGAGTAAATGTATTTGCATACCTAACTTTATAACTAAACATTCATCCATGTGTTATAGAGAAATATATGTGATGCAAGGTTTAAAAAAAAAATTAAATTTATATATGTGTAAAATAATAAGTAATTTGACATGAGGAGTTTTAACAAGTTCGAGATTTCGTGTGTTAACTATTTTTCTTACAAGAGGAATAAAGAAAAGTTATGGTCTGAAAAATCATGGATGTTACATGCATGTACGTGGTATGTGCTTAATTAATGAGATATAGTATATGTATGTGTGTTGCTACATTAGCCGTGCATTATGTTATGAGTTAGTCGGGGTGAGTCGGGATATAAGCTAAACGCTTATGATTACGTGTGGGATATCTTATTCTAATGCTTTGTGTGAAGTACAGGTGCAATTAATGAGTCATGTACATAGAATATAATGTTATGTTTTTATACATGTGTTGTGTGTATTGTGTCGTTGTCCTTGTGACATGGCAGGTATTGTGTTTGCATTGTTGTCATTATGACATGGCAAACGGGATTGTGGAGGACTATGTCCTTCAGGAGGTCACCAAAGGTGACGATGTCCAACAGGACAGTGATGAGCTCGGGGAGTGTCGAACGCCCTGACGATGGTGCAGCGAAGAGGTACGTGTTTGTGTGCTTATATATTTGTGTTAAATTGCATACAAACGTTGAGTTATATTTATTGTGCATGAGATAGTATTATTGTGGTGAGTCGAGTTAGATTGACCGTTTTGTCTGGATTGTGATGTGGTGTTTACAACTGTTATGTCAGTTGATTTGTAAGAGCCTTGTCAAGGCTAAGTAAATTGACATTTAGGGATTGGTTGTGTTAACCAAGTTTCGAGTTAATACGTGTACTTGAGTATGAGTTATTAGTGTAGTAAGTTCGACCTATGTCGATGAGACTGCGGGATTATTATTATGGGATGAGTCATGGGTAATGAGTTATTATGGGATATCGGGTGATGACAGGGGTTATCTAATGGTTAATGAAATGTGGATCTATTTTATAAGGACCGTGGGTCCTGAGTGAAGTTTATATAACTTTGAGACGAGTTGGCTTTTAATTAAACTAAACTATTAGAACTCACTCAGCGTAGCTGACTTTGTGTGTACGTTAGATTGTTTTGTAGGTGAGTCTGCTAGACGACTTGACTTGGGAGCGGTGCTACTCGAATTGGTGTGCAAGCATTCGTGAGGTAACTTAATGACATTAAATAGCAATTAATGTTTTTAGAAAGACTTCCGCTGTAGTTTAATTTATCTAAAATGAGTATTTTCAAGGGTGTAACTCGTTATGAGAACCAATTGTAGGGTGCCTAGTTTAGGGGCCTTATAGTAGTTGGTTGATTTGTTTGCTTACACTTTATATGTATGAATGTCATTATAATGATCATATGATAATGTGTTTAGTTGTTTTGGTGAAATACATGTGTGTTTTATATTCAAACAAATGAGGATGTGAATTGGTATGTTTGGGAGTCTTGAACTTCCGTGGATGTTATGGATATGGGATCTTTGAATCCAATGGATGAACGTAGATTGAGATCATGAGTCTCAAAGGGTGTTGGTGTTTTACGTTCTTGAACTACACAATTAGTGGTTATATGTGGTATATGAACCTCAAGGGATTATTGTGGGGATTGAGATCATTGAATCTCAAGGTTTATTATATGATTAAGCTAATATGGGATAGTTTATGACTAGGGAATCAAAATATATGGATAAACATGAACAATGGTGACTTGGGGGTAAAACCAATTGAAGTTGGGGGGGCTAAACAAGCTGCAAATGGCTAAAAAAAGAAGTTTGGCTGGTTGTGCAGTAGCCAGCTTAGGCTACGCTGGCTGGCATAGCTACGCCTGTTGGCCATTGCCTACGCCGGCTGCTCTGTTGGTTTTGGTATTTTTGGGCGTATGATTGGGTTTATGCACTTGGGGGCCCTGTGCAAGGTTTAAACCACTACTAATATGTTTATTGTGGTTTATTTGGTATAGGAAAAGCTTTGGTCTAAGATCACATCTCAACTCGCACGGATTGGATTCTCATTTGAACATTTTGACATTTTTGTTGTGGTTTTGATTAAACCTCCTTGTGGGGATTCTAAACTCATGTTTTGGTGTAAATTAAACTAAACTTGTATGGTGATACAATATTTGGGGTTGACTTGTCATACTTTGGTTTTGAAATGTAAAAAGGGACCTTCTTTCATAAACGTTTAAGTTTAAATTGGTTTGAAATTTTAGGTATTACACAACCATATTAAGTCAAAACACATATCAACTCAAGTCTTGTATTTGGTGCAAATTGTTATGTTATACCTTATTTATTAACTTATACACAACAATGAAGCATGATCAACCCTTAATCAATAACATTTACTCATTGAATTCAAATTTCTACCCAAACCCACTTATTAAACTTGAAATCTCAAACATGCATCATGGTATACATGCATCAAATGATAATCATGCATTTCATTTTCATTATTTGTAAGAAATAAGACATCTCTAACCCAAATAACTTGATTTCTCAGTTAATTCTTGAATTTTAACAATAACCCCCAGAACACCCAATTTCTAGGGTTCATGATATAGAGAATCACTTACCAAGATTTATATTTGAATAAGTGATGAAGCAACACCACAAGATTTCTAGATTATCACCCTAAATTTGATGGATTTAGTTTTCTTCCTGGCCCTCCCTTTCTTATTATCGACACTACCCACAATACCTCTTTCACCCTGACCTTTTGACCATTTAATTCAAGTTTGTCATTTTAACAATATTAGCCCTTCAAGTTTTCATTTGTATTTTTAATTTGCCCAACTTATAATTATTCACTCTATTTCTTAACCATAAATATATGTTGTAAATGTCCCTTAAATATTACATATAGATTTTGTTATTTTAATCAATCTAAATAAAAATTCATCATTTAGATATATTATATTTGGTAAAGAAAACCGAAACCGGATGTCACTGTGGCGGGAAAATCAAAACAACAAAATTTGTTTTCGTTAAATCTAAAATACATCAAAAGGACTTTCAGAATCTCTCAAAACCTTGTTGGAATCAAAGAATCAAAACCTACTCGAAGATCAAATCGTTTGGCTAAAATAAAGTCAAAAGAAAAGTCAAAGTTATAAACATAAAAGGATAGATTTGCCTTTTCAAAGTTTTAAAATTATGGACTTTCATTTGTAAAATCTTCTTGTTTAAAAGAGGGGGGGGGGTGGGGGGAAACAAAATTAAAACAAAACAAAAAATCTGTTTTTATATGGTTTAAATAACTTGTTCACATTTAAACACAATTTTAAAAAAAGGGTTTAGGACATTTTATTTCAAATTCATAAACATTTGATTCCAACTTAAACAAAGAAATCAAATTCGCCACAAAACCTATTTAGAAAATCTCAAAAGGTTAGTACATGTTTTAAAGAAATATAGTAAGTCAAAAACCGAACCTGTGTAGTTCACATAGCAAGTCAAATCGAATCTCAAATAATTCGTAAAGCAAGAACAAGAAACGAACCTGTGTGGTTCATATAGCAAGAGCAAGAAACGATCATGTGTGGTTCATATAGCAAGATCAAGAAACGAAGCTGTGTGGGTCATATAGCAAGAAGCAAGGTAAAAGGCAAGCAAGTATTTGATCTTTCTGATCAACAGTAAGAACAAGAAACTGATCATCCGATCAGAAGCAAGAGCAAGAAATTCAGAAACCATTCTGATTAGGAAGAACAAGCAAGAAAGCTAGAAACAAAGTAAGCAAGACACTAAGAAAGCAAGGGAAGGGAGTTGATTGTTGAAGAAGGTGAAACTAGTTGTGATGATTCAAGGAAGAAACACAAGATTGAAGCTGCAAGAAAATTGGCCATCCGCCTGTGGTCCAAGTGCATGAAATCAGTGAAGACATCAGAAGACAAACTTCGCTAAGTTTAAGGGGGAGATTGTTAGAAATAAACTTAGCAAATTTACAAACATATTTATTATATAAGTTATATGCATTTGTAATATATGTAGGTCGAACAAGAGCCTGTAATCATAAGTATTATGTATTAGGTCAAATAAAAAACGGGTCAGTGGGTAAAAAGTCAAAACCCGTTAGTAGTTAAGTTAGTTTAGTTAGTTACCGTTACAGTTATGTTAGTTGGTTAACGGTGGCAGTTATTTAGCGGTTGATACATACCAACCGGTAGGGGTGTGTGTCAAGGGTCATGTCCATTCGTAAACTACAAATAGGGAAACTATGTTGCCATTTTAGAAGTTGTAATACAAGTAATATTTCTATGAAACCAACTCTAGAAACCGCTACAAACCACCATCTTCTTAAATCTTGCAACTCACTGGCAGAAACCAACGGTTTGATGCAAAACAAGCAATTAAAACTCATGAGCCTGACCAAGAAACCGAATAACCGGACTGTTGATCAGTTCTTGAAACATGATAATGGAAAACAAATAATAATAATAATAAATAATACCTAATAAGCTAACCGTAGAGAGGGAAGACTTCATGATCTCTGATCTGGATCGGGTTCCCGTTTAGGGTGTACGGTTAGGATGGCTTAGCTTGAGAAGTAAGCTCACGGTTCAGAGAGAGAGGGACGAATTTAGTGGTGATAGTATTGAATGATTCATTAGTCAATTCCCTCTAATAATCTCTCTATTTATATGTACACCCAAGGGAAAACCCATTAATAGCCCATCAAGAGTAATTAGGCCCATCAACTAATTACTAGTCATAGGTTAATAAATAAATAAAACATTTGATCATTTAATAATAAGATAAATGATTATAAGAGCCACACAATAAATCGTGTCTTACATTCTCTCACTTGGCTGAGTAATCATTTATTATGAGCATTAGTAAGTCTGCATAGATTTAATACTCATTTTAGTTCTAAACTGTAACTATAGCATAGAAATACAGTCATTGAATCAGTATTCAACTCAAGACCCCCATTAATCATAATATATCACAAATTTAAAACTTAAGTAAACTTTAGGATCAAAATGATAAATAAGCCTTTTAACGTTGATTTGTATAGTTAGTTGTCTATACGTCTTTAGGCATGCATGAACGTATTTAGAGATAAACAAATTCAAATGGGGAAATTTTAATAATTAGTCATTCATAGTACGATATGCAATTATGTATGGTCATTAGTAAAACCCATCTTTATTATAAGCGCTTACAAAAGACTTATGGGTGGTAGACCTTTAGTTATTTGGATCCATTAGCATTTCATGAATGTATTCGATACAAAGATTTAGTTTCCTCTACTTGTTCACAAGTGAACAATAATTTCATATCGAAATTTAACGCAGCTCCGCTCGAACTATTACTGTTCGAGAAGTAAGGGTAGCTGACTTATCACAATAAGTCTTCGATATGATATTTATGTGGAGTTATTAAATTATGAGTCTACTGGTAAATTTTCCAACAACATTTATTGACAATTATGTTGTGATCAGCAACATATTATGTCATTGAAACTTAGGTTGTTGCTTACAGTTCCTTATGACTCCTCCATTAGATAGGTATGTTTGCTGACATAAGGATATACCCACAAATTGACATTTTGTTACCTTTGAATACAACAAAGTTAGAATAAGAGTAGTCAACTGTTTTTAGTTCTCACTTCTTCTTTAAATTATAGTCTATCGTTTCTTAAAGATATTGTAATATTCCATTAGATGCTTCACAATAGTCTAGACCAGTCTAGTATTCAGCAATGTGAGCAATATCTAAACGAGTATAGACTTTAACCTTCATAAGGCTTCTAATTAATGAAGCATGAGGAAATAATTTTTTTCATTTATCCTATTAGCCTCTAAGGAGAACAATCCAAATGTTACATGTGTAAGGATCCGCTTAGTGTAAAGCTTATGGGATAAAACTAATGTCACGTTGGATCTATCTCAGTGTATTTTGATACTTATCACGTAAGAAGTATCTTTGAGATCCATCATGTCAAAATATGAGTAATCAATGCTTTGACTCATGTAACATATACTTGTCAAAAGAATGTTATCTATATAAGGACAAGTTTACATTAGTTGCTCCCACTCATCTTGAGGTAGGTGTACAAATTAACTTAGTTGTTGATGAAAAGAGTTGCACTATGATTTCAATCAACCCATACGTGGATTTCATTTACTTACAGAATAAGTGTTCTTAACCTTCAGTTTAGAACTTTTAGGTTATTTTATGAACATGTAGGTCAATGTTAGGGAAAGTTGTTTTAATGCCCATTTAATGTAGCTTTAAGTTATTGTAAGCTACTAGAACAGTAATGATCCTTAAAGAAACTTTTTGTAAAATAGGTAAGAAGATTCTTTGATAATTTATTCCTTCTTGAGTATAACCTTTAGCAATCAATCATGCATTTCCATTCAGATTTTGTTTAGTTATGAACTCCCTTTAGGTAATTCAACCAAATACCAAATGTTATTCTAATTCATGGAATCAGGCTTGCTAATAATAGCTTTATTCCATTTAGAAGATTGATTGATGCTAATGGCTTAATTAGAAGAAGTAGGAACGGTAAACTTTCCAGCATCCATTTCAAATTCAGTCAGGTAGGATATATAATCATCAACGTTAGTAGGCCTTTTAGACCTAGATGACCTTTTGAGTTGATTAATGGTTTATTAGGAGTTTCAAGTTTATATATTAGCTCTTGGTTAGGTGCTTTCATTTTCAGGTATATTAAGAGCAACATTAGTTTCTAAGTGTGTAGGAGTTGATGCATTATGGTGTACAAGAGGTGTAATCGGAGTTAAATTCAGAGTTAAATTTAATGAGTCTCTCCCCTCGCCTCTTGTACTCCTTGCAAGTCATGATAAGGACTTTTACTACTCCCACTGAACTTAGAAATTTTAAGTAATTCAAAATTCTTAGGGTCAACATTGTAACTAACATTTGAAGACCAATAGATTCTAATAGAGAAACAACTTAGTGATGTATATGTTAGTTTCTCTTGTTGGGGATTCCTAATTTAGTTATGGTGAGGAATCTAAGTTTGCCCACATATTAGTATCTATGAGACTTTGTTAGGAGTAGCATTAGATTCTAAGGAGACAAGTTGTGATGGAGCAGTGTCGTGTACAAGAGGTGTAGTTTGAGCTAAGACCAATTTGTCACTCCCCCACCTCTTGCAACTCTAGCAAAGCTATAATTAGGACACTTGGTGCTCCCACTGATCTTTGAGGTCTCTAAGAACTACACATGACAAGTTTCAATGATGTGCGTGACGTATGAACCTTTCATATATTTTAGACTTGATTTCCTTATTGTCCAAAATTTCAAAAGAAATTTTATAGACAAATTTAGAAGGAATTCTAGTAAGTATATATGAATTGATAACTTTAAAGCTTTGGGTCATAGGAAATAGATTAGATACAAGTAAATATTCTTCTAAATGATAAATGAATTGTGTCTGAATATTCCATTTGGGATAACTTCTGGTGGACCCTCGTTTATTCCCTTAAAGTGAGTAGGGAGTGGATAGGTCTGAGCTAGAATCATCCATTGCAATCCATCCCTCCTTTTCAAGAAAAGCTTTGACAATTTTGATCATTTCTTGACTTTTTAAGGAGTTGATGTTGCAGATATGTGTCCTGAGTTCAAAGACCTTGTACAGGAAGTCTGGGTTGAGGAGAAGGATTTCTTGAATATTGTTGATAATAAAGGATGATCCATCACATAGAAAGAACTGAAAGCCAGAAGACCCGGAGCTTGCCCATCCATGCACTTCCAAACCCCTGACAACTTCATTATACAAGAATCTTCTTAGGCATAGAACTTGGTCTTCTGTCAACACCCTGCTTCTTTTTAGTTTAGACCTTTGAGCCTGTCTTTGTTGAGCTGCTTGAGAGGACTTTGTTTCTTCATTCTTAAGCCTGGAATAAGCCACCTTCTTAGCTTCTTTAAGAAACCACTCAAACCAGTGCATGTTGTCCTCCATGAGATCATGGAATCATTCAACTGCAAGTTGGGCAGAGAGTTTCTTTGAAGTATTGATGCATTTTTCTGTATAGAGGGCGAATATGTCAAAGGCACTCAGGTTGTCCCAATTGAGTTCTAGAACTCTAGCAAACTCCCATCCAATCCAAAATCTTTCCATTAGTCCATCATATCCCCATGCTAGGATGTATCAAACTCCAGATTGTTTGCAGTTAATGGAAAATGAGGGGATATGGCTTGTCTTGAGATAGCAGCAGTGGCTGGAAGTATAGTGGCTAAGGGAGGCATTTCTTCCTCTTCATCTTCAATTTCTATTTCCTTAGGGAATACTTCATCTACATCCCTAGTCACTAACTTTCATTCTTCAGATATCTCTTCCTCTTCATCTCTGGGAGGAATCAAATCATGGACTTGAACAAAGGTCGGCTGAAATAGTGTTCTTTGAAAGGCAACCTACTCTTGTATCCAATCCTCCAAGCTATCTCTGTCATCTTCAGTAGTAACTATCTCCCTATTTTTGGTTGCATCAGTGCATAGAGATGCGTCTGTTTGGGTTCCCACTGATACAAGGGAGGGAGAAGTCACACTTGGGCATTGATGGGCTTCATGCATAGAGACTTGGTGCCTTAGTTTGGACACTTCAGCATCTAGCATAGCCACCCTGGCCGTCAATTCTAGATTTTCCAGTTTCAGTCTGTCCTCATCCACAGTTGTGGAATCCTTGGAACTAGATGGGGCCTTAGGCCTAGCCTCTTCATCCCCATCACCCTAGTTTTCTTGACACATGGGATTCCTCTCAGTGAAAAGTGTTTTAAAAGAAACATCATCACCGTGAGTTGTCGTGGTTAGGGACTTAATTATGTTATCAATGTCCTCCTGGTCAATGGATGAACCAGTAGTAGTTATAGCCCTTTCCACATTCACTTTTTCAGTACTTCTAGAGTGAACCTTCTTAGGTGATGAACTTGGGCTGGGTACTTTGGCAGCCAAGTCAATCAGTACCTTCGAGATAGTGGCAGTTGGAGAAGGTACATCATCTTGACATGGTGCCTCTGTACTTAAGTTCAAAGAAAAGGAAGATTGTATAGGCTCAAAGGGTTGTTCTATGGATCCGAGATGTGATCGTGATCCTAATAGAGGGACTTCCAAGGAAGTCTCCCTAATAATGTGGCTATCCCTTTTGGTATTCTCATCAGAATGTTGGGATTCTGAATGAGGGCTTTTGGGTTGGGATTGGGCCTGTGAGACAAGAATAGAAGGAGTCTTCTTGCTCCTTTTTCGCTTTCTAGTATTACTTGCCTCAACTGGGGTCCTGTCTTCCAGTTGGGCTTCAAGGACTGGGGTAAGTATTTGTTGTGCCTGTGCACCCTTAATAGGATGCACAGGGGTTCGATCAAGGGAAGCAGAAGTATGTTCAGGTTGTGAAGTGGAGGGTGTGGGATTAGTATCAGCTGGGACTGCTGAACTGTCACCCTGGGTGCTTTGTATGTTCAACATTAGAGATAAAAATGGAACATTGACCCCTGAGAACTTTTTGGAAACATCTCTCATACTTTGAAAAATGCTATTTTTATGACCCAGCATTAAGTAGATTCTTGCAGGTTTTGAAAGGTCTTTTAGTTCATGATTAAAAACTTCCTGCAAGAACCTTGGGTACATAAATAAGGCTTGTTTTGCACCTTCCTGAAGGTTATATCTCAAACCTTCGAATATTAAATGAGCAAAATTGAAACCCTGTCCAGTTACCATACCATGAACTGCAGACGCAAGGGCAGAACTCACTTGATGCCACCCACTTCTCTTCTGAGATATGCACTGAAGAAGAGTGTGGCATAAGAACTTCCAAGGAGGACACGTCAGTGCCTTCTCAATCGTGTATTCGTCCTGATTTCCAGTGTACCCTATGGATATAAAGGTCCTCATATATGCGTCTTTGGTGCATGAGATGGTGGCCCCCTCGTCCTGAAGTGAGGTGTTTTCTAAGTGTGACTTCAGTGATGCTGATGTCTTTGTCGTCTACTGTAGCTTTGATTTGGGGAGTCACCTGTTCGGTAGAGTAGACGGCAGTGTTCCAGAAATCCTCCATGTGAGGGATATAGATTGTGGGGTTGACTGTTAGTGCAAAGTGGATTTTCGATCGACAGAGGAAGTCATTCATGTCGTCAAACCTTTTAGATTTCTTTCCATTGACAAGATAAGCAATGAGATTATGGTAGGTTGAGAACTTGTCATTGGGGTTGTTGATATCAACTTCTGCCAATTTAGTTAGGTTTGGAGGGAAGGAGGAAGATTTTGAAAGGTGGTTAAGTATGGAAAGCTTTGAATGCTTGAGAGAAAAGATGAGGGTTAGGTCAGAATTGAATGTGAAGTGGTGACGAAGAAATTTGATTTGTGTTATAATGGCAAAGGAGGGAAAAAGCAGATTTACTTGTACTGTACAACCCTTTTGCTTTTCACTGTTTTACAGCTGTAACACACTGTCGCAGCCATGGTAAAGACTGAAGGTGGTTTTTACAGCGGGTAAAAGTTAATTTGGACCCATTTTACCGATCAGTAGCAAACTTGGCAGCTGTGGATGGTTAAGCCTATCAGCAGCAAACTTGGTTGCTGCTGATGGCTAAGTCTATTAGCAGCAAACTTAGTTGTTGCGGATGGGTGTAATGGTCCGCAGCAAAAATGTTGCTACTGATTGTCTTAAAGCTATCTGCGGGAAACTTGTTTCTGTTAATAACTTAAGGCAGTCAGAGGCAAATTCTTTGCTGCTGAAGCTTAAACCTGTCAGTAGCAAAAAAAGTTTGTTGTTGACTTTTAATTTTAATTTACAACAGAAGACAAACACATTTTATTTAAAAATTTTGGAGACAAATTTTAATCAAAGTTCATCATGCCAATGGATTCAACTAAATATCTAAATCTAGCTTCATCAAAAGGTTTTGTAAACAAGTCAGCATATTGCTCATTGGTACGAACTTTCGTTAAAATGATTCTCTTTTTCTCAGCTTGATCTCTTATGAAATGATACCTGATGTCAATGTGCTTTGTCTTGGAGTGCTGCACAGGATTGTTTGTAATTGATATAGCACTCATGTTATCAATGTGAATGGGAGTTGCCATGAAAGTCATCCCATAATCCAACATTTGATTTTGTATCCAGATGACTTGTGCACAACAACTAGAAGTTGCAATGTATTCTGCTTCTATTATAGAGATTGATACACAAGTTTGCTTTTTGCATTTCCATGAAATCAGTCTTCCTCCCAGAAACTAACATCCCCCTGAAGTGGACTTCTTGTCCAAGTTGCATCATCCATAGTCAATGTCAGTGTATGCATACAGGTTGAATTTGTCATTTTTAGAGTACCATAGCCCAAGTCTTGGGGCTCCCTTTAGGTATCTAAAAATTCTCTTGACTGCTTAAAGGTGTGTATTCTTTGGAGCTGCTTGGAGTCTTGCACACAGGCATACTGCAAACATGATATCTGGCCTTGAGGCAGTTAGATACATGAGTGATCCTATCATTGCACGGTACTGATGTTGATCAGTGTCTTGTCCATCTTTATCTAGAATCAGTTGATGGTGCACTTGTATGGGGGTTCTTGCAGCAGAGAAGTCAGCCAGTTTGAATATTTCCAAGATACTTTTGACATATTTGGATTGGCTGATGAAGATTCTATTTGGAACTTGTTTGACTTGGAGACCCAAAAAGAAATTTAGTTCACCCATTGAACTCATTTGAAACTTTGAGTGCATTAGAATCTCAAAGTCTTTGCATAATTTCTTCTTTGTTGATCCAAAGATGATGTCATCTACATAGATTTATACCAATAGAATTTCTCCCCCTTCATCCTTGATAAACAATGTTTGATCAATTTCACCTCTTCTGAAATTGTTGCTTAGTAGATATCCTGACAAAGTCTCATACCAGGCTCTTGGGGCTTGGTGTAGTCCATATAGAGCCTTATCTAGTTTGAAAACTTTGTTTGGATGTGATGGATCTACAAAGCCTAGAGGCTGTCTGACATAAACTTCCTCACCAATCTTTCCATACAGAAAGGCACTCTTGACATCCATTTGATAAACAGTAAAGCTCTTGGATGCAGCATAAGCTAAGAAGATTCGGATGGCCTCCAGTCTGGCAACAGGAGCAAAGACTTCATCATAGTAAACTCCCACTTCCTGAGTGTAGCCTTGAGCTACAAGTCTGGCTTTGTTCTTGGCTACAATCCCTCTCTCATCTTGCTTGTTCCTGAATACCCATCTTGTGACAATAGCAGTTTGACCAGGTGGAAGATCAACCAAGGTCCATACTTCTTGTCTTTTGAATTGCAGCAACTCTTCCTGGATTGCTTCAATCCAACTGCTATGTTTCAAAGATTCATCTATCTTCTTTGGTTCTACTTGAGATAGAAAGCAAGAATACAGACATATATTGGCCTCATGAGTCTTGCTTCTTGTTTGGACTCCTTGCTGAACTTGGCCAATTATATTTTCCAATGGATGTTCCTTGTTGATTCTCTGTGCTGGAATAACATCCATCTGTATTCCTTACTCCAAATTGCTTTGATTTTGATCAGGAAGATGATGATTGTCAAGAGGGTTGTTTGCAAAAATTTCTTCAACAGCATCTGTAGATGAGTTGTTAGCAGCATTAGTAGCATCATCAGCATCAGCTGCATCAGATGCATACCATCATCTTCATCTTCATTTTCAGAGAGACTGTTGTTGGTGACATTAGAGTTACTTGTTCTGCCTTCACTTGCATCAATAGCATCAACGACAGATGGAGGATAAATGGATGGTCTTTTGATTCTTATAGATGGACCATTGAGACCCACTCTGTAGTCTTCAAATGATGTAGATGCTTGCTTTTGGGAAGAGGTAGACTCCATATTTGAGAAGATGAGAGGCTCAAATACTTGTGAAAAGGAGTCAATATCAAAAAGCCAGTCTAGTCCTTTACCTTTTTCACATGGAATGTGTTCCCTACATTCCACATTTGCTGATTCTTCAACTATTCTTGTTCTGGAGTTGAATACTCTGTAAGCCTTGGATTGAGAGGAATAGCCCACAAAGTATCCTTCATCTGATTTTGCACCAAACTTTGGAAGACTTTGATTGGTGATAAGAATGGTACATGGACATCCAAAGGGTTTCAAGAATCCAATGTAGGGAACTCTTTTGAACCAAAGCTCATAAGGTGTTTTGTTAAGAGGCTTGACAATGAGAACTCTATTTTGCACATAGCAAGCTGTGTTTACTACTTCTACCCAGAATGTGAGAGGCAGTTTTGAATTAGCCAGCATTGATCTTGCTGATTCAATTAGAGTTCTGTTTCTCCTTTCAACAACTCCATTTTGTTGAGGAGTTCTTGGAGCACTGTATTGTTTTTCTATACCCTTGCTCTCACAGAAATAGTTTAGGGTGTGGTTTTTGAACTCGGTACCTTGATCACACCTTATGACTTTGACTTTCTGATTGCTTTGATTCTCCACCCTAAGAATGTAGGATTTAAGGATCTCAGCAGTTTCATATTTTGTTCTCAAGAAGTATACCCATGAGAATCTGGTATAGTCATCAGTTATCACCAGACAGTATGAATTCTTGCCCATTAACATGACATTTGTAGGACCAAAAAGATCCATATGCAACAGCTGTAGAGGATTGTCATTTGTATTCAATGTCTTGGGCTTGTGAGAACTTTTGTGTTGCTTTCCCTTCAGGCATGCTATGCAATAATCTTCAAGTTGGAATTCCTTGTCAGGAAGGCCTCTGACAAGATTTCCCTTCACCAACTTGTTGATGGTTTTTACATTAACATGGCTTAATATTCTATGCCAGAGAGTTGATTCATCAACTGATGCCTTGGACAGAAAACAAGATATACTGCCGGATGGAGTGACCTCATTCATGTCAAGCACATATAGGTTATCTTTTCTTTCGACAGTTAATAAAATCTTCTCTAGAGGAGGTTTGCTTAAACCAGGGGAGAGCACAAGGCATTCTTTGTCTGTGAAAAGCATCCAATGCTTTTGATCACAGATCTGAGACACACTCATGGTATTGAAGTCCAGTTATTTGAAAAAGTTTACCCTTTCAATACTCATTCTTTCATTGGACACGGTTCCTTGTCCAGTTATAGATCCTCACTTTGAATCACTCCCAAAGGCAACATATCCTCCATTGAAATGTTTGAAATTGGAGAGAATTTCCGGTCATGTGCCTGGAACAACCACTTTCTACAACCCAGGTGTTATCCTTGTGACCTGGTTGTCCCTGCACATGAGAGAGATCTAGTTAGAGGGAGGAACCCAAGAACTTATAAACTTGGGTAAGTGTGGCTTTGAGCCAATAGCATCAGTATGCTTGCATTCAATGGATACTATGATGATGCTTTGAAAGATAGAAGCAGTGGACTTGGCTTTCCATTGTTGAGGAAGTGATTTTCCAGACCCTTTTACTCTATCAGCGGCTGATGTGGCTTTTGGTGCTGATGGTTTTGGCTGATCAGCAACAAACTTGGTTGCTGCTGATGGCTTTGGCTGATCAATAGCAAACTTGGTTACTGCTGATGGATTGTTCTTGGACTTCTTTAACTTTACATGATCAACAGCATTTTTGCTGGCTGCTGGTGGTTCAACAGATACATGCTTCTCCTGTTTTACCTTTCTATTAAAAGTGGGTTTCTCTGTGGGAGTTCTTCTATATATAGGCTTCTGTTTTGGAGTAGCATGAACTGCTATAGAGGCTGGTTGAAAAATCTGGCTGAAAGGATTGAATTTACAATCAGCAACAAAGTGGTTTGATTCACCACATATGATGCAGGATTGTTGAGGTTTTTGAAACTGCTTTCTTGGATGAGAGAGAGACTTTCTGAATTGATTTGTTTTTGCTTCATAGCTTCTTACCTTCTTGTTTTTGTTTGTCTTCTCAAAAGCATTTTGCTTGAGGTTTCTTTGCTGCTAAAGGTAGTAGAAGCATGTGCTTGCAATGTGATTGTATTTGCCACAGACAAAACAGGATTTAGCTGATTTATCTCTTTGAAAGTATATATAATCTTTTCTTTTGAATAGATCTTTGAAGTTCCAGGTATGAGCTTTGTTGTATTCAAAAGTGGCTTCCTCCAATGTTTTCTAAACATATGGAGGTCTCTCTCCAGGTGAATGACAAATGTCAAACACCTTCCTGGGTTGATTGGAATTTGATTGAGGAATGGTGGAGATTGAAGATTGTCCCTGTTCAACTTTTAACTTTCTTCCTTCAGGAGGATAGCTAATTTTGATTTGTTTAGTGGGAGGAGTTACTGGTATAGAGGGAATAAAGGGACTTGGACCATTGGTTTGGATTACTTTACCAGATTTGGTGGTTTTGAGAATTACTTCATTGGTAGGGAGTAATGGAGCTTCACTTGTTTGAGTGGATTCTGTGCATGTGGACTCAGATTCAGAGGGGGTATTGCAGTCTTGCACAGATGATTCTTCCTTGGAAGGATCAAGGTTTTGGTTTGCATGGTCAAGATTTGTGAGATTGAAGTTTGGTTCATGGATGGTTACATAGTCAGCTGGTGGGGGGACGGTGTTGTAGGGCTTTTAAACTTGAAACCCAAGGCCAGCAGTCACCTTTTTATGAATTTGAGCATCTAAAAGTCTTTGCAGCTTTTTGGATGCAAACTCATATTTGTCAACATGAACTTTTTGGTCTGCCAACTCAGCTCTTGTAGCTTTTAACTTAACCAATAGATCATCAATCTGAGTTTCAAGATTTGTTTGTTCATGTTTTAGTGATGAAATCTCTTTCTTTAGGCAGTTAATCTTTTCTTTATAACTGTTTTCAACCTTTTTAAATTCAGAATTCATTTGGTGAAACTCTTCATTTTGACCTATAAGGTTTTGGTTATGTTTCCTGTATCCTAGAATCTTATCAATGCAAGTTTGAGTACAAAAATGTTCATATACCTGAGGTGGTATCTCTGTTGTGTCTGCCATGAGTGCTTGGTTGTTGGCAGGAAGATCTTCATATTGGAAGCTCCAATCAAAATCAGTTTTTCCAATAGTTGCACAGGCTGCAGTTTGAGCAGGAGTGGTGTTGCCTTGACTTGCTTGACCATGATGGGTCTGTCTAGGTTGTACCGCAGCTGGGTTTGCCTTTGGTGCCTTGCATTCTCTTGCAAAGTGACCAAGTTGGCTACAATTGTAACATCTTAGCTTGCTCTTGTCCAAGCCAACTCTAGTGTTAGAGTTGTTGCTTGGAATTGGTCTTCCAGTCCTAGAGTAGAACCGTTTTGCTCTGAGAGAAAGCATGGCATAGGAATGTTATATGTCCATTTCTTCTAAGTCATCTGGATGAAAGTATTCCAGATCTTCTTTGATGAAGGAAATGTTGCTAGAATTTTTGGAGACAAAGGCAGCTGAGTTTGGTTGAGGTGGAGCTTCAAGAAGAAATGGTGAGTTGTTTGTTGGTGAGTTGGGAGTCTGAGGGTGGGTGAAAATGTGACATTCGGCATTTTCAGGTTAACTCCGTTAACTCAAACCTCGTTAGTTCAAACATTATTCGTTTCAAACTCAGTTATCCCAGTTAGTCACACATACATTGCATTTAATTAGGATTAATTAAATGTGTCAGTTAGTTCGCACACATCGGATCGCACTTGAGTCTAACCCGAAACGTTGGTGAACTAATAAAATAAAATAAATACAATTATTTTTAATATAAATTATGTGAACTTATATGTTTAGTGAATTATCTGTGAATTATGTGAACTTTCGTGATACCGCGTAGAATTATCAGATATATATTTTACTGATTATTTTTATAGAACACAGAACTTTTATAAAAATAATTATTTAAAACAAATTCTATCTAATGGATTTATTTAAATGTTTTTTTTAGTGCATGATTATCCTTAACTAAAACCCATACATTTAGGATAAGGATTTTTTTGAAATTTAAACCATCTCATCCTCTCCCTCTCTCAAAAATCTCGACCCAAACACCCCCCCCTTGTCCTCTCTCTCGGCCGCAAGCAAGAACACCCCAAAGCACCATCGATTCGATCTCCGATATTGCAATTGAACGCGTATTTGGACTCCTCTCGACGTTTCTAACACTCCTACGTAAGTCGTTTCGTTCAATTTCATCACTTTTTGATTCCTAAATTTTAGATCATAACCCTAGTTCATCCAAACATGGATTTTTATAATAAAATTGCTAACTTTATTATTGTTTTGCATCTATTTGTTGATTTTATGGTTATTTGCAAAACCCTAGATCCATGTGATTAGTAACTTGTTAAATATTGAAACTTTTTGATTATGTGATGGTGTAGAATCGCATGTTAGAGATGTTTGACACTTGTTATGGTTATAATTATGTTAGATAAATCATACGTGATGAATTTGGTACTTTAAATCTCGTTAAACAAGCTTAAAAACCCTAACTTACTAAAAGAGGAAACGTTTTATGATTTCTATCTTACATACTAGAAGTGATTTGAATGATGTGATGATGGCTATATGCTACTTGATACATGTTTAGATGATTTGTGAAATTAGATTTTGAATACATGACCCGGTTTTGCAAACTTTCCAAATAAGGAAACTTTAATTGTTAAAAGTGGTTAGAACTTGCTAATTAGACATGCATGATGTGGTTTAATGATTGGTACATGTTAGTTAAGATACAATAACCAGTTGTAACGTGTTAGGTGTTTGAAATCACGCATGCTAGTCATAGGTTACTAAAGTTGGAAACTTTGTCTTGAATTATGATTTGCATGTTTAGGTTCTAGAAAAGTGTTATGTGATGTGATGAGCTAGAACATGTTAGAGTGATACTACAAACATATCAATGATGATAGTTTCCAGGAAACACGAGTCCCGAACAAACCTACTATTTATAGAAACCTGCTATTTATAGAAACCTGCTATTTATAGAAACCTGTTATTTATAGAAACCTTCTATTTATAGAAACCTGCTATTTTTGGAAACTTCTATTTTTGGAAACTTTCTATTTTTGGAAACTTGCTATTTTTGGAAATCATGCTTGTTTGTTAGAACAATAAGGATTTGTTACTAAGTGTTACAGCATGATCATTTGTGTATAATATAGAGGTATTATACTGAACAAACATTTAATCACGGGTCACCAACGGGTCGTCGGGTCAAACTTGGTCAAACATGAGTCAAACTTACAAACTTTTCTAAACCCTTAAAACAATGAGATTGTTTGGATACTTAGGGTTCATATTCTCTTGCACAAACACACACTTATAAACCGGTGTTTATACGTGGCAGTTAGTCGTCAAGCATTCTAAGCTCGTTTTTCTTTCGCGCATACTCTAAGGTGAGTTTCACGGCCCCTTTTTCTTACGTTTTAAACTTGGGGGAGAAAACATGGGTACGAACATTTAGATCTTACGTTTCTTTTATATCACTTGTGTACTAAGCGCAAACATATCATGAAAGTCCTTACTTATCGAACCGTTAGTATATGGGTTAGCGAGGTAATTTTGAGTAGTACTACTGGGCATTGACAAGCCCCACCCGCGTTAGTCGCGCTAACACGACAGGTAGTCGAACGGCTGTAACATGGACCTAAACATTCACCATTGATTTTGATAGTCATGGTGGGAGGCAGTACAAACATAAACAGTCAGCTTCGGTGTCGAAACGCTTTAGTAACATGTACTAGGTTAGCTACCTATGATATAATTGTAAATGGTATTATCTAGTAAACTTTACAAACATTGAAACCTGTGAACTCACCAACCTAGTGTTGACATGTTTTAGCATGTTTTCTCAGGTAATTAAGGTGCAAGCATGAGCTAAGGCATGCATGCATACGAAGTCTATCATTTGCAAACTCAAGAATTAATTATTTTAATTATCGTTGATTGTTTATTTTGGCGCAACTGTTTTGGGGCATGTTTTTCATTTAACTTTTCGCTTCCGCAAGTCTTACATTAAATCAGTATTTTCATTACTAGTGTTGCATCGTGACTATGAGCAATACTAGTGGTTTTTATTAAACTCATATAGAGTCGTTCAACGTAACTAATGACTGAGATCCTGTTATGTCACGCCCCTAACGGTAACTCTCCGTTGGTGGATTTTGGGGGTGTGACAGATTGGTATCAGAGCCATTGGTTATAGAGAACTAGAAAATGCATACTAGACTATAACCACGTACATGCATTAGTTACACAGCACTTACACTCATACATGGCACTCACTCATCCCGTTACAGGAAATGTCGACCCCACCCAATTCACCAGCATCCTCAGTCGTTCAGGAGCACGATGTTCCTACAGTACCTTTGCCAGAGTCGAGGAGACGTCGACTCAACCCGATCAACACCACAATAGGGCATTATGAGCCTATTCATGTGCGTGTCAGAGGTAACACGCAGGACTGGGATTGTTATCCCGATAGGATCAGGAACTGGATCCGCGAGGAGGAAGTCCCACCTCCACTCACTACTGACATTGCTTCTTCTTCTTCATCATCTTCTGTACGAGCTTTGCCACCATTGCAGTTCCCCTATGAGCAGGTGATAGCTGCCTTTGTGGCTAGGATGGACCAGGAGAGGAACATGAGAGATGCAGCTGCAGAGATTACTAGCATACTTCAGCGAGAGATGTTGATGAATCAGAGGATCACCAAACTGACTGCAGATTTTGCAGCAACTGATACAGCTCATGAGAATTTGGCAAATGGATGTGTGGACATGGAGGACCGGCTGAACACTGCAGAGTGGAATCTAGATATACTCCACACTAGGATTAAGCAGGTTGATCCACGACTTGCAGCAGTTGAGGCAGCAGGAGTTGCACCAGAGGATGTACCTGAGGATGCACCTGCAGGAGATCAAGATGAGGATGATGATGCAGCATCCGATGTTACATCAGTTGGCAGTGACATTTGATCATCTATATTCATTACTTATTTACGTCTTTTCTTTTGAACCTAGATGGGCAGGGTTGTTCCCATCCAACAGATGTTTCTAGAATTTTGATGTTTGGTTGAATTTAGTTGTAATCGTTACAATTTATTTTATCAAGTATTACTATTATTGAAATGTTAGATGTTGTGGTTTGAATTTCTTTTGTTTACTAGTACTTGTATGATGATAAAATGCGATTTATTTTTCACATTATTGTATGTTGTGAATGTAAAGATAATGTCTGGAAGAGGAAATGGACGTGGTGGACGCGCCGGAGGACGCGGTGGTCGCGGAAACATTAACATGACTGCAGCCGAGCTCACGGCACTCATAAATAAGCGTGTGGCTGAAGCAGTAGCAGCTACTCACGCCGCTATTAATGCTGGAGGTAAAGCAACACATTATCGACTCTAGTGAGTCATCATTCATCCTAAACTCAAATTCGAATATGGTATTCTTAAAACGCATTCTTGTTTACAATCCAGGTCAGCATAACCACCAGCAGGTTTGTACTTTCAAGGCGTACATGGATTGCAAACCTCACTCATTCAGTGGAGCCAAAGGGGCTGTTGACTTACTCCACTGGATGGAGAAATCTGAATCTGCCTTCGCGATGTGTAACTGCCCGCTGCACAACCAGGTGAAGTATGCATCTGGCACTCTTGAGGGTCCGGCCCTTACTTGGTGGAACTCACAGGTGCAAATGTTAACTCTGGAAATGGCAAATGCTTTGCCATGGGATGAATTCAAGACTATGCTGTGGGAGGAGTATTGTCCCCGCGATGAAGTACAGAAACTTGAGAGCGAATTCTGGAATCTCAAGATGAAGGGATCTGAGATCGAAGCCTACACTACTCGTTCGCATGAACTGGTGAACTTGTGTCCACAAATGGTAACACCTCCCTATAAGAGGATTGAGAAGTTCATTGATGGTTTGGTCCCGTAAATTCAGAGCATGGTGACGTCTTCTAATCCCACTACAATCCAGCAAGCAATCAGGTTGGCTCACAGGCTAACCGATCAGGCAGTGGCTCAGGGCACTCTACCACCTAGAGGTACACTATCAAAGACAGCTGACAACAAGAGGAAGTTTGACAGTTCATTCCTCTAAACCTTCCAGTCAAACCCACCTTCTCAGCAACAGCAACAGCAACACCGTAAGTTTGAACCGTCAAAGAACAACAGTCAGTCTAACTCTTCTCAGCAGAATCAGGGTTCTTATAATGGCAAGTATCCGAAGTGCAATAAATGTAACTTTCACCATCACGGAGCATGTGACCGGTACCGTTGCCAACGGTGTGGAAAGATGGGTCATTTGGCCAAAGACTGCAGAGTAGATCTGCAGAACAAACAGACACCACCTGGAAACGCACCCAAAGGTTGTTTTGAGTGCGGTAAGGAAGGGCATTTCAAGAAGGATTGTCCGCAGTTGAGGAGAAACGGCAACGGGAATGGGAATGGCAACAATCATCAAGGTGGTAATGGAAATGGTAATAACCACCAGGGTGGAAATGGTAATAACAACGGAAATGGTACAAAGGGCCGAGCATTTGTGATTGGATCGGGAGAAGCTCGGAATGATCGGAACGTGGTGAACGGTATGTTTCTCTTAAACGATCATTATGCTTCTGTACTTTTTGATACTGGCGCCGATAGAAGTTTTATATCTAGAGAACTTAGCGGTCAGTTAGGAATAAACCCAACTTTACTAGAACATCATTATACCGTAGAGATAGCAGCCGGTAAAGTAATCGAGGCAACCCACATTCTCAAGGGATGTCAGTTAGAACTTTCTGGTCACAAACTCGACATCGATCTCATGCCAGTTACACTTGGCAGTTTTGACATAATTGTGGGCATGGATTGGTTGTCTAAAAACCAAGCCGAGATCATCTGTAGTGAGAAGATCGTTCGTGTACCCCTTCCTAGTGGAGAAATCCTATCTGTTCAGGGCGAAAGAAGTGGTGCAGCCATGGGCATCATATCTTTCATGAAGGCTCAAAAGTGTCTGCGTAAGGGTCATACAGCGATACTGGCCCTTGTTGCTGACAAGTCTACCGAGGAGAAAAAGTTAGAAGATATCCCAATCGTTCGCGAATTCCCAGAAGTATTTCCTGAAGACCTACCTGGTCTTCCACCTCATCGTCAGGTCGAATTTCAAATTGACCTAACACCCGGAGCAGCGCCTATTGCTCGGGCACCCTATAGACTGGCACCAAGCGAGTTGCAAGAGCTATCCACTCAACTGCAAGAGTTGTTGGATAAAGGTTTCATCCGACCGAGCTCATCGCCATGGGGAGCTCCAGTCCTATTTGTCAAAAAGAAAGATGGAACTTTCTGAATGTGCATTGATTACCGAGAGTTGAACAAAGTAACAGTCAAGAACCGCTACCCACTACCCCGCATTGACGATTTATTCGACCAACTTCAAGGGTCAAGTTTCTACTCGAAAATCGATTTAAGGTCTGGATATCATCAGCTGAGAGTTCGAGATGAAGATATATCCAAGACTGCATTCAGAACCCGGTACGGCCATTTCGTGTTTTTGGTCATGCCATTTGGATTAACTAACGCACCCGCGGTGTTCATGGACCTCATGAACCGTGTGTGTAAACCCTATCTGGACCAATTCGTCATTGTTTTTATTGACGATATCCTCATATATTCTAAGAGTCAGGAAGAGCATGAGGAGCATCTGCGTTTGATCCTTGAACTACTGAAACAGGAGCAGATGTACGCGAAGTTTTCCAAATGTGATTTTTGGATTCGCGAGGTTCAATTTCTAGGGCATGTGATCAATGAGAAAGGAATACATGTCGATCCAGCCAAGGTGGAAGCTATTAAGAATTGGGCAGCACCATCAACTCCAACCGAAGTTCGGCAATTCCTAGGATTGGCCGGATACTACCGTCGTTTTATCGAGGGATTCTCAAAGATTGCCCAACCCCTCACCTCCTTAACCCAAAGAGATAAACCCTATAATTGGGGCGAGACTCAAGAATCAGCATTCCAGCTACTGAAGCAGAAACTATGTAGCGCACCTATCCTGTCTTTACCAGAGGGAATAGATGACTTCGTGGTGTATTGCGATGCCTCCATCCAAGGTCTCGGTTGTGTGTTGATGCAACGCGACAAGGTTATCGCATACGCTTCTCGACAGTTAAAAATCCACGAAAAGAATTACACGACTCATGATTTGGAGTTAGGAGCCGTGGTGTTTGCACTCAAGATATGGAGACATTACTTGTACGGTACCAAGTGCACCATCTACATCGATCACAAGAGTCTTCAGCATATTTTTGAGCAGAAAGAGTTGAACATGCGTCAACGTCGTTGGATCGAGTTATTAAACGATTATGATTGTGCAATCAAGTACCATCCGGGCAAAGCTAATGTGGTAGCCGATGCCTTAAGCAGAAAAGAAACCAAACCCCGACGGGTTAGAGCATTACAACTCACTATTCATACAGGATTACCCGAACAAATCTGTAATGCCCAACTCGAAGCCTTAAAAGAGGAGAACTTATCACTTGAATCCACTCGTGGTATGGAGAAACAACTTGAGGTTAAAGCAGATGGAATTCGTTATTTCGCGGAACGAATATGGATACCAGTATATGGAAACCTAAGAGATCTAGTCATGGATGAAGCTCACAAATCCCGATACTCTATCCATCCGGGATCCGACAAGATGTATCACGATCTCAAGGTTTTATATTGGTGGCCAAACATGAAAGCTGACATAGCCACCTATGTGAGCAAGTGTCTGACTTGTTCCAAGGTCAAGGTGGAGTACCAAAAGCCATCCGGATTACTCCAACAACCGGAAATCCCGATGTGGAAATGGGAGCAGATTTCCATGGATTTCATAACCAAATTACCCCGAACCCCTACTAGGTGATAGTGGATCGCCTAACCAAATCAGCTCATTTTCTTGCTATCAAAGAGACCGATAAAATGGAAAAGTTAACTCGTCTCTACCTTAAAGAAGTAGTATCTCGGCATGGAGTGCCAATCTCCATCATTTCTGACAGAGACGCCCGATTCACCTCACGTTTCTGGAAATCGTTACAGAAAGCTCTAGGCACGCGCCTGGATATGAGCACAGCGTACCATCCTCAAACAGATGGCCAGAGTGAGCGTACCATTCAAACCCTAGAAGACATGCTACGAGCTTGTGTGATCGATTTTGGAAACAGTTGGGAGACTCACTTGCCTTTAGTGGAATTCTCTTACAATAATAGCTATCATACGAGCATCAAAGCAGCACCGTTCGAGGCTTTGTACGGGAGAAAGTGTCGATCACCACTTTGTTGGGCTGAAGTTGGAGATAGCCAACTTACGGGTCCTGAACTTGTGCATGAAACCTCAGAGAAAATCGTGCAAATCAGAAACCTTATGGCGGCAGCTCGTGACCGTCAAAAGAGTTATGCAGACAAGCGCAGAAAACCGCTAGAATTCCAAGTGGGTGACAAAGTATTATTAAAGGTTTCACCGTGGAAAGGTGTAATTCGTTTTGGAAAACGAGGAAAGTTAAACCTGCGTTATGTTGGACCCTTCGAGATAGAGAAAAGGATCGGTCCAGTAGCATATCAACTAAACCTACCAGATACACTCAATGGAGTGCATAACATATTTCATGTCTCAAACCTAAAGAAGTGCTTGTCAGATGAGACACTTATAGTTCCACTCGAGGAGTTGGAAATTGATGAAAAGTTACGTTTCAGTGAAGAACCAGTTGAGATCATGGACCGAGAGGTCAAGACACTCAAGCGCAGTAAGATACCTATTGTCAGAGTTCGCTGGAACTCGAAGAGTGGACCGGAGTTCACGTGGGAACGCGAGGATCAAATGATGAAAAAGTATCCTCACCTGTTCAAACATTCAATGACAAACATGGAAGGTACTAACTAAATTTCGAGACGAAATTTATTTCAACAAGGGGATGATGTGACAAACCTAAACTTTTTGTATCAGGCGTTACGGACTTCGTTTAATTTTCGGGACGAAAATTCTTTCAACAAGGGGATGATGTGACATCCGGCATTTTCATGTTAACTCCGTTAACTCAAACCTCGTTAGTTCAAACATTATTCGTTTCAAACTCAGTTATCCCAGTTAGTCACACATACATTGCATTTAATTAGGATTAATTAAATGTGTCAGTTAGTTCGCACACATCGGATCGCACTCGAGTCTAACCCGAAACGTTGGTGAACTAATAAAATAAAATAAATACAATTAGTTTTAATATAAATTATGTGAATTTATATGTTTAGTGAATTATCTGTGAAGTATGTGAACTTTTGTGATACCGCGTAGAATTATCAGATATATATTTTACTGATTATTTTTATAGAACACAGAACTTTTATAAAAATAATTATTTAAAACAAATTCTATCTAATGGATTTATTTAAATGTTTTTTTTAGTGCATGATTATCCTTAACTAAAACCCATACATTTAGGATAAGGATTTTTTTGAAATTTAAACCATCTCATCCTCTCCCTCTCTCAAAAATCTCGACCCAAACCCCCCCCCCCCCCCTTGTCCTCTCTCTCGGCCGCAAGCAAGAACACCCCAAAGCACCATCGATTCGATCTCCGATCTTGCAATTGAACGCGTATTTGGACTCCTCTCGACGTTTCTAACACTCCTACGTAAGTCGTTTCGTTCAATTTCATCACTTTTTGATTCCTAAATTTTAGATCATAAACCTAGTTCATCCAAACAAGGATTTTTATAATAAAAATGCTAACTTTATTATTGTTTTGCATGTATTTGTTGATTTTATGGTTATTTGCAAAACCCTAGATCCATGTGATTAGTAACTTGTTAAATATTGAAACTTTTTGATTATGTGATGGTGTAGAATCGTATGTTAGAGATGTTTGACACTTGTTATGGTTATAATTATGTTAGATAAATCATACGTGATGGATTTGGTACTTTAAATCTCGTTAAACAAGCTTAAAACCCTAACTTACTAAAAGAGGAAACTTTTTATGATTTCTATCTTACATACTAGAAGTTATTTGAATGATGTGATGATGGCTATATGCTACTTGATACATGTTTAGATGATTTTTGAAATCAGATTTTGAATACATGACCCGGTTTTGCAAACTTTCCAAATAAGGAAACTTTAATTGTTAAAAGTGGTTAGAACTTGCTAATTAGACATGCATGATGTGGTTTAATGATTGGTACATGTTAGTTAAGATACAATAACCTGTTGTAACGTGTTAGGTGTTTGAAATCATGCATGCTAGTCATAGGTTACTAATGTTGGAAACTTTGTCTTGAATTATGATTTGCATGTTTAGGTTCTAGAAAAGTGTTATGTGATGTGATGAGCTAGAACATGTTAGAGTGATACTACAAACATATCAATGATGATAGTTTCCAAGAAACACGAGTCCCGAACAAACCTGCTATTTATAGAAACCTGCTATTTATAGAAACCTGCTATTTAGAGAAACCTGGTAATTTTGGAAACTTCTATTTTTGGAAACTTTCTATTTTTGGAAACTTGCTATTTTTGAAAATCATGCTTGTTTGTTAGAACAATAAGGATTTGTTGCTAAGTGTTACAGCATGATCATTTGTGTATAATATAGAGGTATTATACTGAACAAACATTTAATCATTAAACGGGTCACCAACGGGTCGTCGGGTCAAACTTGGTCAAACTTGGTCAAACATGAGTCAAACTTACAAACTTTTCTAAACCCTTAAAACAATGAGATTGTTTGGATACTTAGGGTTCATATTCTCTTGCACAAACACACACTTATAAACCGGTGTTTATAGGTGGCAGTTAGTCGTCAAGCATTCTAAGCTCGTTTTTCTTTCGCGCATACTCTAAGGTGAGTTTCACGGCCCCTTTTTCTTACATTTTAAACTTGGGGGAGAAAACATGGGTACGGACATTTAGATCTTACGTTTCTTTTATATCACTTGTGTACTAAGCGCAAACATATCATGAAAGTCCTTACTTATCGAACCGTTAGTATATGGGTTAGCGAGGTAATTTTGAGTAGTACTACTGGGCATTGACAAGCCCCACCCGCGTTAGTCGCGCTAACACGACAGGTAGTCGAACGGGTGTAACATTGACCTAAACATTCACAATTGATTATGATAGTCATGGTGGGAGACAGTACAAACATAAACAGTCAGCTTCGGTGTCGAAACGCTTTAGTAACATGTACTAGGTTAGCTACCTATGATATAATTGTAAATGGTATTATCTAGTAAACTTTACAAACATTGAAACCTGTGAACTCACCAACCTAGTGTTGACACGTTTTAGCATGTTTTCTCAGGTAATTAAGGTACAAGCACGAGCTAAGGCATGCATGCATACGAAGTCTATCATTTGCAAACTCAAGAATTAATTATTTTAATTATCGTTGAATTGTTTATTTTGGCGCAACTGTTTTGGCGCATGTTTTTCATTTAACTTTTCGCTTCCGCAAGTCTTACATTAAATCAGTATTTTCATTACTAGTGTTGCATCGTGACTATGAGCAATACTAGTGGTTTTTATTAAACTCATATAGAGTCGTTCAACATAACTAATGACTGAGATCCTGTTATGTCACGCCCCTAACGGTAACACTCCGTTGGTGGATTTTGGGGTGTGACAGACAATGGGAGGATAATAGTTACTAGAACTGGGAGTTGAGTAGTCAGAGTGTAGTTCAGATGAAGTGGTGGTTGTTGATGAAGCTGTTGAATGACCTGAGCTTCTTTCTTTGACTTGAATCATTTTTAATTCATATGTCTTTAGCATGCCATACAGCTCAGTTATTTTTAGAGTTTTCAAGTTTTCAGTTCTTCTAACTGACACTGTATAGAGTGTCTAGCAGCTTGGAAGAGATCTGATAAACTTTTTGAGAATGTCTTCATTCTCCAGCTTCACTTTAGAGCACTGTAGCTCTCCCACCAAATAGGTGTACCTGTTGAACAAAGCAGTAAGAGACTCACCTTCCTCCAGAAAAAGTTCTCATATTGTTGCTTCAGAATGTCTCTTCTATTCCCCTTCACCTCCTCAGAACCGGCAAACATCTTCTCAAGAGCTTCCCATAGCTCCTTAGCAGTCTTGTATTCTCTGAAGTTATGGAAAACTTCATATGGCAAGCACATCTGAATGGCTCCCAAAGCTTTGAAATCTACCTCCATCTTCTTGATGTCTTCCTTGAGTACTTTGAGGCTTCTTTAGGGGCTGATGGACCTCCGGAATCAGCAGAAGCCACCATAGGCACATATGGACCATCAACTATGGATCTCCACATTCCATATTCTTGGTAGCAGAAAAAACTTTCCATTCTTTTCTTCCACATATCATAATCTTCTCTAGACACCAGTCTTGGTGCTCTGTGAAAGCTTCCAACATCATCAAATCCAGTATTCTGTGCCGTACTATGGATAGATGGTTCAGCAGCAAAGAGATAAAAGAACCAGATAGTGATTAAACAAGTGTTAGTTTGTTTAATCTGAGAGACAAAGTTCTGATACCACTTGTAGGATCGGTGTTTACAAGATGATTCTGTTCTTAGTTGAGATTGGCGGAAACAATAACAACTAATCAATGTAAACAAGAAAACAAGGATAATACTGATAAATGCAAAGTGTATTAAGGCTAGGTTCACGGCTCAGGTAAGTTCACGGTTCTAAGTAAGTTCCCGAAAAAGCTAAGGTTCTCGGGAAAATAAGGTTCACGACTCTAGTGAGGTTCACGGCTTCAATGAGGTTCACGACTCCAGTGAGGTTCACGGCTCCAATAATGTTCACGGTTCCAGTAAAAGGTTCACGGTTTAAGTAAGGTTCACGGTTTTAGTAAGGTTCACGGTTCCAGTAATGTTCACGGTTTTAGTAAGGTTCACGGTTCCAGTAAGCATAAACCGTGAACTTGAACCCTTGAAAATTAAGACCCGTGAACTATGAACCGTAAATTAGAACCCGTGAACTATAATAGCCGTAAACTATGAAGTGTAAGGCCATGAACTACAATACCCGTGAATCATAACCGTGAGCTAGGTGAAACCCGTGAATTATAAATCCGTGAATTATTAAACCGTGAAATATGAACTCGATAAGGTAGTGCGAAAATTAAGGGATTTGATTGTATTTTGATTTCAAAAAATCTCTTATTGTTAAGTATATCCAAGTTTCTTTATTTAAAATAATAAAATTAATATTTTAATTCAAAATCTTGGAAATAAAGTTACAAGATTTTAGGAAAAACATAATCAAAACATAACTTATCCCAAAATAAGGGGATTTTCATTGAAACTAATGATGAACATGAAGAACAGTTTATGAACATCAGATAAACTGTTCTTCAATAATATCAGATAAAAACCTGGAATCGAAATCTTGAACATTATTTTAACAGATTTTGAAAAACTTTATAGATCTCGATTTTAGGAGATCAAAATCCGTGATATATTAACATAAACAGAAAACCGTGAAACTTAATAAAACGATTTTCCAAACGGTTTTAATCAAGACTTTGTTCTCCGACTTTAATTACAGTTTAGGGAAAGAAACAAGAACTGATTTATCAACATTTGCTTTGATACCACATGTTGATCAGTTCTTGAAACATGATAATGGAAAACAAATAATAATAAATAATACATGATAAGCTAACCGGAGAGAGAGAAGACTTCATGATCTCTGATCTGGATCGGGTTCCCGTTTAAGGTGTACGGTTAGGATGGCTTAGCGTGAGAAGTAAGCTCACGGTTCAGAGAGAGAGGGACGAATTTAGTGGTGATAGTATTGAATGATTCATTGGTCAATTCCCTCTAATAATCTCTCTATTTATATGTACATCCAAGGGGAAACTCATTAATGGCCCATCAAGAGTAATTAAGCCCATCAACTAATTACTAGTCATAGGTTAATAAATAAATAAATAAAACATTTGATCATTTAATAATAAGATAAATGATTATAATAGCTACACAATAAATCGTGTCTTACACGGACCATTACCTACGTATGCGTACGCGGGCCCAAGTTTCACAATCATTCGTTATGCCTCTGCGTCTAGAACTAGAGTAACAGAAACGGTCGCACAAGCAGTGGCGGACCTAGGAATTTTTTTATGGGGGTCGAATATTTTTTGGGGTCGATTATCAATAATTAAATATTAGTTTTTTTCGGCCCGGGTCGGGTCGGGTCACACAATAAAACGATGAAAACCAACAAAATTATAAACGAACAATAATAATACGATGTTTGTCATTAGAAATTCATAATTAAAAAACAATATACCTATAATTGTTCTCTACGAGTTTTCATGTTTTGAAACCGAATCATTACGTTATCTATAGGAAATTTTCTAAGCAACTTTTTTTCAATATAACAAACACTACTATCAACTCTTTTTTCAATAGTTACTTAGGTTTAAAATATTTAAATGTGTATTGGGTTTATTTATGGCATTATGTTTTATTTGAGCCTATTTTGTTTAAAGATTATTGGGTTAAATTATTAAAGGTTTGGTTTAAGAGTTTTATAATTATAGGGTTATGGGTCAATTGTTATAGGGTTAAAGGTTTGGTTTAATTGGTTTTTATTTATAAAACTCATAATCCTAAAAAATATTTCTTGAGAGTCGGTGTCAAAATTTATTGGGGTCGGTGTCAAAATTTTATGGGGGTCGATCAAAAATATACCATATATATAACAAATATAAAAAAAGTTTAACGGTGTCGGCCGACCCGCCGAGACAAGCCTAAGTCCGCCAATGCGCACAAGGAACTACAGACTAGAGGTGTTCAAAGTTCCAAAACCGTTAAAACTATACCGATTTTAATGATAACCAAACTTAATTATTTAGTGTTTTAAAAAATTTCAGTTTTTTATTCGTTTGCAGTTCCTTTGTTTTGACAACGGACACTAATAATTTTAACTATATCGTATATGTTTATACATAAATAGCTAGAAACTAATAATGGATTTTGGTTCATATTTACAATGCCAACATTTTCTTTTTGTGATAATGGACATAATCTTAAATGGGTTTCATTTTTCTTTTCTAGAAACATGGAAAGATCAAATATTCTTGAATAGACAAATAATATCAGTTTCATAGCGTGCAAAATATGGATTCTGGTACCAATTGTAACACATACACACGTAAAATCTTTCAAAGCTCATTGGCTCGTATAAGTTAGTTTCTTTCCATGTATATTGGGAGTTTGTTAGTGTATATTTCATACTTGTACAATTTGAGAATTTTTTTTACATTGCTATTAAAAAACCTTACAAAATCATCAAAATTAAGAAAAAACTAGAAAATTCATCAAACATGATTGACTGGATTGCAGCACTTCTTGATAGATTGAAAGAATAGAGTGATCAAAGGTACTTATCTTTTTGTTATATATTCGTATTACATCATATTGACTATTGAGCAGTTTTAATCATAGTCACATGGTTCGCTGATCTAGCCACGATTTTCGATCTGGATTGCCCGTACCGAATCGCGGTACGATCGCGTACCCGGAACACTCAGGATCGCGATTTCTGTCTTCAAATTGGCGTTGTATGAATCGCGATCCATACAAGGTCCGGATTGCACTTCTTTTTTTATGGAAAGCAGACACCAGGATCTTGTTGGGAGATAAATGTTATCTAAATCGGGCCCAACTACCCCACCAATCCGGATCGAACCCCCAACCCAGGAGGAAACCCACAACTGTGTAAACCGCTGGCTCAACCCAAATAATTGTTCCAGGTGAGACTCAAACCCAAGACCTTCACTATGGAAAGTCTTGGGGCTACCATTGTACCAAATGGCCAACGGTTGGATTGTACTTCTTAATGGATTAAAACTTTTAATTGCTATGATATGTCAAGTAACCTAATTCTTGCAAAAAGAGGTTTTTGAAAGCTTAAGATCCCAAGGTTTCCAACCGGACCATAAACTTTGCAACTCAATGATCATGGCTTATGATTTATTAATGAGAAATTTGAAGTTAAAGAATTTTAAACCATCTCAAGACATGTATGCTGATCCGATTGGAGTCGGTAGAAGAGGTCGACTGATGTACTCAAAATTTATACATGTTTATAAACAATAATTCTGTGTTTTAGATTTTTTACCAATGAAGACGTTGATTCGATACTTAATCGTTTATATTTGTTTTGCAGCTCATGATAGAAGGAACAAGAACAGAACAATTCATCGAATAATCAAAAGAAAATTAAGTTCAGAAGTTTGAACATATATTAAGGTAAAAAATAAGGCAAAACCATTTCTTTAGGTTAAAAAGGCAAAACCATCGAATAATCAAATGTTTAAAAACTGTTTAAAACGCGTAATAACCCCATTTTGTCGAAACCGAGACTTAACACCTAAAATATAAAAATCTATGTTTTTTTTCAGAATATACTAACTTATTATAAAAAGGCTTTTTGATAGAAAAAGTGAAATAAACTAATATTTAATGATTTAAAGTGTTTAATTCTAGAACAAACGGGTTTAGATTACAAAAAATTAAGATTCAGTCATTCCTAAGTTAAAATAAAGATTACCTACTCTTTTCCAACCTTAAATATTATATAAAAATGAATTATAAAAGTTAGAAATTAAAAACCTGTATATATTTTATTTTGATAAAACTCTAGATTTTTCAATAAATCGACACGTTAAATGCATGAAAATGGGTTTCTATACTTATTATCAAACTTGGACAACTCTAAACAGAAGTATAGACTTAAAATATATAAAATCGTATGTATATGTTAAAATAATTAAAGTTGTGGATTATTTAAAAATATATAAAGTACCAAAACAGTGAATTTGGGCCTAACCAGCCCAAAGAAGCCCATTAACCGACACGAAAGGTTTTGGGAAGAATATTGTGGACTAAAACACTTGGAATCATGATAAGGTTGAAATCAAGGTGAAACAAAAAGTTTTTAGGCTAAATTAATAGGAAATGGATCATTAAAGTGGCTCAATTACATCTAAGTGGGCCAAATGCCCCAAATTATTCTTAAGTATACTTGTAGAAATAGATAAAATATAAATACTAGTAAATATGGGCCCTATAGGCCTAAGGTCGGCCCAATAACCATTAGTCAAGCCCAACAGGCTTCATCAATCCAAATGGATTTAAAAGTAATCAAAGTCGTTAAAACTCATATATTAAAAAATACAAGACATTCAAGCTGCCATTCAATCACCCCAGATTTAAAATCAATATCTCTGTTCAAATTTAAATAAAAAATTATATAAACAAATTCATAATTACACATGTATAAACTGAATTTACAGTGTAAACCTGGTTAAATCTTTGTTTTTCTTCATCGGTCTACATTTCTAGGCTTAAATAGTTGTTAATTCACAGTTAAATCTTCGTTTTTTCTTCAGAACATGTTGAGTAACCTAGATTTATATGTGAAGAAGAAAGAATCAAGAAAGGATAATTACACATGTGTATTTACATGTGTAAAGTCAGTTTTCACAGACTTACACGTGCGTAAAAAACCTGTTCTTGAATTGTTCTTCATTTTTTCATGTTCTGATGATAAATCGTTCTTTTGTTTATGTTTATTTGATTATTACACATGTGTATTTGATTTTTACACATGTGTAAAGAGCATGTTCTTCAATTGTTTCAAAGATTTTGATTTTGATTAAAATCTTGATTTAATAAAAAAAAGGTGAAATTACCATTTCACCCCCTTAATTATTCCTAGCCACACCTTGTGTTTAAAATATAATAAAAGATCCAAATTTAATCTTGACCACAAGTTAAAATATATAGAAATTAAATGTGTTGCCAAGAAAGATTTCAAATGTACAAATCTAACCGCACAACCAACCTTGCACCAATCACATGGCCAGAACCTACAACCATGCCCTGATGTTCTGTCCATATCCAAAACCCATGTGTGAACTAATATAAATTTCAATATGTATGTCGCAACGATTCTGCATAATCTCAGTGGGGATTCCATTGTGCTTGGGGAATTCTTAAGTAGTACTACCTATACAATTATAGGCTCGCATTACTACGTGTTAATGGAAGTGCAACACAGATGAGACGATTTTTATTGGATACTAATTTAGTAATCCATGTGTATCAAAGTTTAGGGGTGTTTTATGTAAATAGTCTAAAAGTGTATTTAGAATAGAATATGTAAAGTTGTAAACTAGTAGGACTAGAAGTGTCAAGAACCAAACCTAGAAACCTACAAACCGTGAGATGCGTCTCTTGGCAGAAGAACACATCCGTTGGATGTGTGTGTGGCAGTTAACTCCAAACAAACGCGATGGTTCAAGTTTAGTAGTATAAATAGGGATGTAATCAAGTCTGTAATTAACGATTGTTCATTTCAATAAAAAGATTAGTTTGATCATATTGTTTGTTTAATCGTTCAGAGAAGACCAAAAGTGCCATCAGAGCCTAGGTTAGATTCAGAAGAAGAGAGACATACCGGTTTGTGCGACGGAGAAGACGCCGTGAGACCGAGATCGGAGAGACCGATTAAAAGAAGGGTGGTGTGCCCTGTTACGAACCAAAAAAGAACGATTTAGTGTGAATCATTTCAAAATTAAGAAATTGATGGGGAGTAGATTATTTTTCCAGAAATTAAAAAATTGAGACAGAGAAAGCATACCTGTTGCGGAGAAACCGCTGCTGTCGCCGTGAGCGCTTGCCGGAGGAAAACGCTAGAGACGCCGACTAAGAAAAACGACCAGCCGATTGAGAGAAACACAAAAGCCCTAACCAAGATGGCTTGAAGGAATAGAATACGAAACCCATTATGATTCGTGAACCAGAGAAGTAGAAGGGTGGTGTGCCCTGTTCGTGATTCATAGCAAAGAGGAAGAAGGATTGAGCCCTAATTTCTGATTAAATATTCGAAGACCATCAAATCCAGAGACAAAAGGGAAGAGTTTGTGGGCCGCAAAGAAAAGAAGGCCAATGGGCCGAAAGGAAAAAAAAGGCCAGTGGGCCTGTTCTTGTGTGGGCTAGTTGTTTTGGTTCAAAGAAGTGGGCTATATACAAAATTAATTTTGTGGACTGGACTCGTTTTCAGACCCAAATAATTAGAAGAGCCGTGAAAGAGACCGTCATCGGAAGTGACGAGAAAAGATAATTGGTGCTTGTGATTTACGTCACCAAAATTCAGAGAACTAAAAGTACGCACAGAAGATTCCCGAAAATTCCAGGTTTTACGTTCTGATTACCTTGGAATTTAAATTTTATAGAATTATTGCAATTTTAATAGATTAAGATAGCCTAGAAATTGCATTTGAGACTGTGTTAGAAAGACACATGAGTTCGTGTTGATTTTAGAATAAAACCTAAGTTACGATGCCAGAGAAATCAGACAAAGAAATTGTAATACATAAGGAGACGAGTTCTATTTCCCATTTTAAATGTCCAGTCCTAAAATCTACAAACTATGCCGTATGGGAAATTTGTATAAAAACCATACTTAAGGCAAACAGACTATGGGAAATGATAGAACCAAGTGCGAGTACGCAAGTTGACAAGAAGAAAGATATGGAGGTGACATCGCATCTATTTCAAGCGTACCAGAAGAGATGATATTACAAGTGGCAAGTTGTAAAGTGCAAAAGATATTTGGGATGCACTAAAGACAAGACATGTCGGTGTAGATCGAGTGTAGAAGGCACGTCTACAAACACTCAGAACAGAGTTTGAAATGTTGAGAATGAAGGAGGAAGACAATATAGATATGTTCACTGCAAAGTAAAATAGTATTGTTACTAGAGCAAAAGGTTTAGGATCAGTATATGATGAACCAACTTTAGTACGGAAACTACCAAGTGCTGTACCAAAGAGGTTTGCTCAAATAGCTGCAACCATCGAGCAATTCGCTGACCTAGATACAACAACGCTAGATGAGACAATTGGAAGGTTGAAAGCCTTTGAAGAAAGAACCAGTCTAATGGATGAAGGCCCGGTGAACAATCAAGATAGACTTTTGTTCACACTTCACGACAAGTACTATGGTCGAGGAAGACATTTTAGAAACCGTGGATAAGGAAGGTTTAATACATCACAAGGCAATTGGCATGATGAGAAGTCTAGACAAAGAGGAGGAAATGTCTTGCATAACAATTCTAAGAACAAGAATGAAGATGGATATAATAGTAGGAAGAGAAGCTCTATAGATCAAAACCATCTTAAAAGAGATATTAGAGAAGTAGAGTGCTACAATTGCCATAAATTTGGACATTATGGATCAGATTGTCCAGAACCAGATCACAGAAAAGAGGAGGCAAACCTAGTACAAGAGGATATATAACCGACCCTCTTAATGGCAGTTACAGGAGACAAAGAGAGATATGAAGAGAATACTTCAAACAAGAGGGAAAACAATTACTCGACATCATTAGCAAAGTATTTTAATGACGAAGAGCCGGAGTGGCTATGATCAGTTACTGAGACGAATCAAAAGCCCGAAGATGCAAAGTTAAAAGAGATGAAATCAAATATAGAGATTGATATAAAGGGAAAACTGGAGATGTGAAGATTAGACATGCTTCATGATTTTTAGGTAAAGAAACAAGAACTCAAGATCAGTCTGAGAGAAAGATGAATGACGAAGAGAAGTCATTTTGATGTATTGCAAAATACATGCATTTTACAGTTAATTTTATTCCCACTTTGTGTTTGTTTTGCTTCGGTTTTCTTCTATAACTGCTTGTACTTAATATTTCTATATCTTATGGTTGTTAGGTCACAAAGGAAGCGGATATGATTGAAAACGAAGAAGAACGAGTTTCCGGTTCGTGCGAGAGGGCTGTGGATAAGAAAGAAGATAGTTTCTAGATTTTTACCCCTGTCGCGTAGCGCGACAGGTATTGGAAGTCCCTCGCGCTACACGAGGATTGAAAAATTCAGAACTGCTCTTTTAATGATTGCCCGATTGTTTTGTCTTTTCTGGGGCCTTCGCGCTACGCGAGGAGTATGCAAGATCCCGTCGCGCTACGCGACGGGTGGTTTTTCGCAGAAATTGTTTTAAAACCCAAAAATTAGAAACCCTAAAGGAGACACCACAGACGACGGCTAAGGGCGATAAGGGCGATTTTACAAGCTTCCGGTTGGCGATTTCAAAGGATACAAGGCAAGGATTGAAGCTAGGGATCACTGGGATCGATTTCCTCGGGTGTTAATCATTCGGTTTTGCGTTCTCTGCTTTATTTCAATTTGTCATGTGTTCTTGGATGATTAGTTTGATGATAAATGTTGTGTTTATGAGTATTTTTGGCTAGAATTCTTGGACTACCTAGGTTTTGATGAATACATATGATTGACATTAGGTTTTATCCGGTTTTGGATGATTTGCATGTGATGAACTCATAATGTAACAAACTTGGTTTGGATTATTGGATGTTTTATGTGTGTCTATGATTGTTTATGGATTGATGATTTACTCCTCGTGTGCCTTGGTGAATGTCTTTCATGTAATAGGTGCATGCTAGATCAATTACTGTGTGTCTTTGATTAGTGGGTGGTTAACTGCGTACGAGTTCACCATAGGGTAATCTTCTTGATATAGATAGTTTAGATGTGCAACCAATCTCGATAGCTGTGAGGTGAGAGATTGTCGGTTTGTCTAGGGTGTTAGATTGCTAGTTTAGAGGCTTTGTGAGAAGATCTTGCTAGTTTGTCTCATATCTGTGTTTACCGAATCCAATAGGAAAATCCTAGTTATCCCTTACACTCAGGTGTATTGAGACTTTCGCGCTGTGAGGTAGATTGTCTAGCGGATACTTCTTGAGGAAATTGGAGGACCTGTGAGGGAAATCCATCCAACCGGTGGTTTAACGGCTTTTAGGTTTCTTGGTTGACAATCCTTGAGAAGGGTCGAAGGTGCTCCAGGTTTCCTTTGAGTTTAGTATTTTAATATCCCGGTATCACGTCAGTTCCATTATCGATAGAACCTTTGTCAAGCATGTGTAGGATTCGAGCCTAGGTAGTGTTCTTTCTCCGTCTGGTTCTCGTTTCAACTTTCGTTTGCATTCGTAGTCTTCTCTTTAGTCCTTCTTTTAAGTTATTCTTAGTTTTTATTAGCAAACCCCCCTTCTTTATTATTATTTTATTTAAGTAATTTTGTATGGATAAGTCTTTCAGTTTCTAGTTAGTGTTTTCTGTAGAGGTCCTTTGGGTTCGATATCCGGACTTACTTAGGCTTTACTACATTCAATAGGTTCACTTGCCTGTCGGTAGTTTAGTTGTTTAGAGAGTCTAGAGTATTACTTAGTGTTTTATTTAGCTTGTTTTGAGTCATTTAATTCAAACTACTTTGTGCACATCAAGTTTTTGGCGCCGTTGCCGGGGACCTCTGAGTCGATTGCGCTGATTAGTTCTGAATTACTTATCTGTTTTTTTTATTTGAGTTTATTTGTTCTTGTTTTTATTTCTTTATAAATATCTTTCTTACTTTATTTTATTATTTGTTTTATCACTTTATCTTCTTATTTGTCTGTGCAGTTTATGCCCCACTTGCGCTCGCAAGGACCGCCACCTGCTATTTCTTTGGATTCGCAAAGCGACTCCAGGGAATACTCAGAGGCATCCCACAGCGAGGTAAGTGTTTCTTTATCTTCTCCTTCTTCTTCCACCAGTTCCCCCAGTTCTGTTTCTTCCCCCTTATCTAATTCATCCACTCCATCTAGTCCACCACCTTTTCATCCCGACATGGCGAACCGTCGCACTGTTCATCAGCAGTCTACTACGGGATTCACGGGGATTAATAACCCCATTACTGTGCCAAACATAACCAATGAAAATTCTTGGCAAATACCCTCATACATCATGACCGCAATTAATAATTGCCAATTCAATGGTCATGATGATGAGGATGCTCCCGTTCACATCGCCCACTTGACCCGCAACTGTGGTACTTTTAATCTTCAAGGTGCCACAGATGATGCGATTTTTCTCCATCTTTTTCCATTCTCCCTTGCGGGAAGAGCCGCCACTTGGCTCGACTCGCACCCTCCGGGCACATTCACCACTTGGGCCGACCTACGCGATGCTTTTCTAAATAAATATTTTCCACCCGCGAAGGCTGCCTGGTTGCGCGATGAGATTCATTCTTTTAGAATGCCGCCCGATGAGCCCTATTATATGGCCTGGGAGTGGTTCCAAAATCTGCTCAGTCGTTGCTCCCAACATGGTCTGTCTGACTGGGCCCTTGTAGAGAAATTCTACAACGGGCTCACTTATGAGACTCGTGCGCGCTTTGATGCTTCTGCAGGAGGCCACCTTATGGGTAAAAGGAATGTGGCCGAATGCAATGATATGTTTGAGAGTTTCGCCCAGGCGGAATACGAGCAGCGGTCTGTTACTAGGAATTCAAGTCCTAGCACTAGTACCTCCTCATCTTCGAGGGGTGTTCACCACGTCAATGTGGACACTAGTGTAGCTGCTGCGCTTGAGGCTCTGGCGAAAGATGTGAAGGAGCTGAAGATGAGGGTGGCACGATGTGAGGTGTGTCGTGGCGATCATGCTACTGTTGAGTGCCCTGTGCTGAATCAAGAGCAAGTCGGTTATGTGGGAGGTCAAAACCGATACGGGAATTCTTATAACCCCAATTGGGGAAATCATCAAAATCCCAGCTTCAGGTCTTCCGGTAATCCCCCTGGTTTCCATTCCAATTTTCCTCAGAACCAGGGGCAGGGTGGTCAGTCTTCGGGTAGTAATTCTGGGAGTACCTCGGTTGGAGGCGGTGCCAGTAACCTAGGTAGGATTGAGGAACTGCTGACGCAGTTAGTGGCAAAGGATGCATCGACTCAGAAAATCCATCATGAGCATGACATCCTTCTTAAGAACCAGCAGTCCGCTTTCCTAGATTTGCAGCGTACGGTTGGTGAAATTGCTAAGCGTTTGGATAAAAGGTCGGAAGGCCAGTTTCCGAGTGGTACCCAACCCAACCCAAACGCCCACGTGAATGCGGTCACCACCCGTAGTGGTAGAGGTGGAGAGCTTTTGAGTTCACCGGTGGAGGTTGAGAAAGAACCGGTTGATGATGAGGTAGAGAGAGAGACTCCTGGGAGGGTGCATTCGAGACTAGTCCCAGCAAGTACCACACCAAACAGTGAGTCTCTAGTTGGTAAGTCTGTTGAAATGAAGCCGGTTGATGTTAGGCCCACCCACGAGATTCATCTAGCCCGTATTCCTTATCCTGAGCGTGTTGCTAATCAAAAGCATGCTAAGGAATACGGGCATTTTCTTGATATGTTTAAACAACTGAAGATCAATCTCCCATTCATTGAGGCCCTTCAGCGTATGCCTAAATACGCTAAGTTTTTGAAAGATCTTTTGAAGGGGAAGGATCGGTTGGGTAAGTTGAATGAGGTTCCTTTAAGTAGGGAGTGTTCTGCAGTGATAACAAACACGCTACCGGAGAAACTGACAGACCCGGGTATTTTCACAATCTCGTGTTTGTTTGGTGGCGATGTTCGTAGTCACGCGTTAGCGGATTCTGGTGCTAGCATCAATCTGATGCCTTATTCTCTCTATGAGAAGCTAGCACTCGGTGAACTAGCTCCAACGCGCATGACACTCTCCCTAGCGGACCGGTCGATAAAATGTCCACGGGGAATTTTGGAAAACGTGCTTGTGAAAGTTGATAAATTTGTTTTCCCTGTGGACTTTGTGGTTATGGATATGGAGGCGGATACCACTGTTCCCATCATCTTAGGACGTCCGTTCCTTCGCACCGCCAAGGCCGTCATCGATGTTTTTGACGGAAAGCTCACACTTAGGGTCGGTGACGAGACGGTCACTTTTGTGGTTGCCAAATCTATTAACCTAGGAGGGAGTGGTGATAGTGTTGATAACCCCAAGTGTGGGGATGTTAAGAAAAAGCCGAAGGTGATGATGAAGGCTGTAGGTGGTGAGATGTGGGAGGCAGGTGAAAGTGGCTCGTTTTCGAGCGAATGGGAGGAATTCTCCATTGATCCTCCCACATAGTGTGGTTTGTGAGTGTCTTGGGTGGAATCCCCAAGTGTAGAGTTTGTAGAGTGGTTTAGGTTGCGTTAGTTGTTTAGTTGTTTATTTTTCGGTTGTGTGTTTTGTGTTTTGTGTTTTGATGTTTGCATGCAGGGATTATAATTGATTTTTGGAAGAACTTTTAGCAGCAGAATGCGGGTCCCCAGGTATGTTTGTTTTTGTAAATGGTGGTTGGAAGGTTTGGGAAATAAGGGGTGAGAAATTTGACTAAGTGTTGAAAAAATTCGAAACTTTCTGTCAAATTCCACCCCTCGCGCTACGCGACGCTTTGCTCGTCCCCCGTCGCGCTACGCGAAAAAAAAAATTAGCAGCGAGAACACAACGAGAGCGAAGTGTGGGGATGCTGAATCCTCAACAAGGCTTTGGGAGCTGCTGCATGTTTGGAGCATACTGACCCGCCAAAATACCAGCTAAGTCTTTTCCATTTTCTTTTTATTTTCCCTGTTTTTGTTTTTGAGTCGTGTTTCCATTCCTACATTAAGGACAATGCAAAGTTTAAGTGTGGGGATGGGACACTGTCGTTTAGTTATTTTTTTTTATTGAGTCTAGTTAACTTTGAGTGCATTTAGTTAGTTTAAATTTTATCTATTTATTTATGTTCTTGAAAAAAAAATGTCTAAGAAACTTGATGATTCCATTTAAAAATAGGAGATGATAGGAAATTGGGCCCTGGTTTTCATTTAATATTTATAAGACATTAAAAATCAGATTACACACTTAACTCGGGATATGTCTGGTAGGCCCAACTGACGGTAAAAATCCCTAGGAGTATTTATAATACACTGTACCTTAAATCACAACATCTATGGGTTCTCATCTTAGGAGAAGCGGTGAAGCCGAAACTGTCGAATAGTATAAGAGGTACCATTGTAGGTTAAAACCCATATGTATTTAAGATTAGCAGATTAGTTAGCACACCTTACCTTTTTATGAGAATAAATCCGGGACTGGTGGCGCTTTAGGAAATTCCATCGTATCATTGCGTGAGCTTAAAAATAACTTAAGAACGAAGCCTATGTGTTTCCCACTGGGATGGTGACTTGGTGGATACACCCATGGGCTAAGTGCTTTAAATATTATAACCTAAAGCTTATGTGTTGCCCGCTGGGATGGCGACTTGGTTGGCAATACCTCTGAATTAAGGTTACAATTATGTTATATAAAGCTCAACATGATTAAAAAAAAAAGATGCAAAAAAAATATATATATATATATATATATTGTAAAAAAAAAAGAAAAAATAAATATATATTTATGCATCCATCCATCATTAGTTAATTTAAATACATCTGGGTATTGGGTTACAGTGGAAGAAAAATCATGAAACAAATGATTTAATCTGTGCTTCGAAAACTTGAGATGGGATTAGGTAGAACTGTGGATACCTTAGTGTGAGACCCTAGACCTAGTGTTCACTTGAAGATAACGAAATATGATTGGGGAAAATCCGTTGGTGGTTGGGTTTAGAAAGACAAACATACCGACAATCGCGGTTTTTGTGTTTTCGTGTCTAATAAGATAACCCATAAAATGTTGAAGACCTTGTGCTTGATTATGATCCTGTTTTGCATGAATTTTTCAGGGACGAAAAAAAAGATAAGTGTGGGGATGTGATGTATTGCAAAATACATGCATTTTACTGTCAATTTTATTCCCACTTTGTGTTTGTTTTGCTTCGGTTTTCTTCTATAACTGCTTGTACTTAATATTTCTATATCTTATGGTTGTTAGGTCACAAAGGAAGCGGATATGATTGAAAACGAAGAAGAACGAGTTTCCGGTTCGTGCGAGAGGGCTGTGGATAAGAAAGAAGATAGTTTCTGGATTTTTACCCCTGTCGCATAGCGCGACAGGTATTGGAAGTCCCTCGCGCTACGCGAGGATTGAAAAATTCAGAATTGCCCTTTTAATGATTGCCCGATTGTTTTGTCTTTTCTGGGGCCCTCGCGCTACGCGAGGAGTATGAAAGATCCCGTCGCGCTACGCGACGGGTGGTTTTTCGCAGAAATTGTTTTAAAACCCAAAAATTAGAAACCCTAAAGGAGACACCATAGACGACGGCTAAGGGCGATAAGGGCGATTTACAAGCTTCCGGTTGGCGATTTCAAAGGATACAAGGCAAGGATTGAAGCTAGGGATCACTGGGATCGATTTCCTCGGGTGTTAATCATTCGGTTTTGCGTTCTCTGCTTTATTTCAATTTGTCATGTGTTCTTGGATGATTAGTTTGATGATAAATGCTGTGTTTATGAGTATTTTTGGCTAGAATTCTTGGACTACCTAGGTTTTGATGAATACATATGATTGACATTAGGTTTTATCCGGTTTTGGATGATTTGCATGTGATGAACTCATGATGTAACAAACTTGGTTTGGATTATTGGATGTTTTATGTGTGTCTATGATTGTTTATGGATTGATGATTTACTCCTCGTGTGCCTTGGTGAATGTCTTTCATGTAATAGGTGCATGCTAGATCAATTACTGTGTGTCCTTGATTAGTGGGTGGTTAACTGCGTACGAGTTCACCATAGGGTAATATTCTTGATATAGATAGTTTAGATGTGCAACCAATCTCGATAGTTGTGAGGTGAGAGATTGTCGGTTTGTCTAGGGTGTTAGATTGCTAGTTTAGAGGCTTTGTGAGAAGATCTTGCTAGTTTGTCTCATATCTGTGTTTACCGAATCCAATAGGAAAATCCTAGTTATCCCTTGCACTCAGGTGTATTGAGACTTTCGCGCTGTGAGGTAGATTATCTAGCGGATACTTCTTGAGGAAATTGGAGGACCTGTGAGGGAAATCCATCCAACCGGTGGTTTAACGGCTTTTAGGTTTCTTGGTTAACAATCCTTGAGAAGGGTCGAGGGTGCTCCAGGTTTCCTTTGAGTTTAGTATTTTAAGATCCCGGTATCACGTCAGTTCCATTATCGATAGAACCTTTGTCAAGCATGTGTAGGATTCGAGCCTAGGTAGTGTTCTTTCTCCGTCTGGTTCTCGTTTCAACTTTCATTTGCATTCGTAGTCTTCTCTTTAGTCCTTCTTTTAAGTTATTCTTAGTTTTTATTAGCAAACCCCCCTTCTTTATTATTATTTTATTTAAGTAATTTTGTATGGATAAGTCTTTCAGTTTCTAGTTAGTGTTTTCTGTAGAGGTCCTTTGGGTTCGATATCCGGACTTACTTAGGCTTTACTACATTCGATAGGTTCACTTGCCTGTCGGTAGTTTAGTTGTTTAGAGAGTCTAGAGTATTACTTAGTGTTTTATTTAGCTTGTTTTGAGTCATTTAATTCAAACTACTTTGTGCACATCACATTTAATGATAAAATAGACAGAGAAATGGAGAATCTAGAGAGTTTGAGAGAAGCTACAAACAGATAGATAGAAGAGCTGAAGTCAGAAAGAGCTAAGTTGGAGAAAGAAAAGCAAGAAGTGCTTGCAAGTCAAAAGCATCTAGAAAATGAGCAGCTAAAAGAAAAGAAATGTGAGAGACATGGAAGGATGACATCAAAGGATGCTGAATCAAGTTGCAAAAGAAAGAAACGAGAAACTATTGGTGACTTACCATTTAAAGATGAACCAGTCAAAGCAAAGGAAGACGGATCAGTTAGAGTTAAAGAAGATAAAATGACACAGGTGAAAGAAGATGACTTACAAACTGAAGATGATCAAGAAAGATGTGCAGATCTAGAAGATATAGTTCGTGATGAAAACAAAGTTAATGCTACAAGTGTTGAAGACAAAGTTAAAGCAGCTAACACTTATCAACAAACGGGAAGGAAACCAAAGTTCAGATACCAAGACTTACTACAACCTGCTCAAGTTGAAGATGATGGAGTTTGAATAAATGAAGATATAGTAGACATGGATTAATAAATTAGGGGGAGTATTGGATACTGATTTTGTAATCCATGTGTGTCAAAGTTTAGGGGTGTTTTATGTAAATAGTCTAAAAGTGTATTTAGAATAGAATATGTAAAGTTGTAAACTAGGAGGACTAGAAGTGTCAAGAACCAAACCTAGAAACCTACAAATCGTGAGACGCGACTCTTGGCAGAAGAACACATCTGTTGGATGTGTGTGTGGCAGTTAACTCCAAACAGACACGATGGTTCAAGTTTAGTAGTATAAATAGGAATATAATCAAGTCTGTAATTAACGATTGTTCATTTCAATAAAAGGATTAGTTTGATCATATTGTTTGTTTAATCGTTCAGAGAAGACCAACAATTTTAAAAGCTTTAACATGATATTGTACACTAAAGTACAATAATAAAAGGGTATCTCGATCCATAAAAGATATTAAAATAGAAACTTTCACAAAAGCTTAAGTATGGATGAAACCATGTAAAGGAAACACATGTAGGGCAAACCATGCGTAGATTACCATCATGGATTCTTGTAGGAGAAATTAACTTTAAGAACTATTTGGAGTAACAACTAAGACAAGGTAAGTCTCGTATACCCTTCCGTTTTTACTTAATGTTTTGGGCTTAATACATGTTTTTTTATTATTTTACTTGTGTACAATAACATGTTAAAGCTTTTAAAATCGTCTCATCTATGTACATATGTACATTACACAGATGAGGGACGGTTATAACTGCCACATGAACCCGAACGTAAAGATTTATGATATCAAAGTCTCTTTAGTTTTTATTGATAGAAACATGTATAAATACAAGAGATGGAAACCAACGTAAATCAAGATGGAAACGCAAATCAATACATGAGCCTAACAAACTATTGGATAATTAGGTAAACTAGACTAGAGATGAAGCATGCAAGAGATAATGTATTATCAAAAACCTTTACTCCCCTCACCTTGGCGCATGAAGGTCATGAATGCCCAACTTGGCAAGTAAGAAACGTAAATGCTGAGCTCATAATGTTTTAGTAAACAAGTTTGCTATCTGATTCTTCGTGTCAATGTGTAAAGGCAAGATCTCCTCGGACTATACTCTTTCCTGAACAAAGTAGCAATCCATCTCAACATGTTTGGTACGTTCGTGAAAGACCGGATTGTTAGCAATGTGTCGAGCTGCCAGGTTGTCACTTAACAAGGGTGTGGCACGTGTGGAGTGAACATGTAAATCTTCTAACAACCACCTCACCCATAACACCTCATTCACGGTGGTGGCCATAGCGCGATACTCTGTTTTGGCCGAAGAATATGAAACAACAGATTGTTTCTTTGTCTTCAATGACAGTGGAGCTCCTCCTAATACAAGAAGGTAACCGGTTCGAGACCACCTAGTGTAGGCACACCCAACCAGTCAGCATCTCTCCGTATGCAACCAAATTTAAACCATCCTCCTATGGTAAGAAGATTCCTTGTCTCGTAGTAGACTTTAGATATCATAGAATGTGTGTGATATGCTCTAAATTACACACATATTTAGTATACAATTTTCTGCATTTTAACTGGTTTTAACTGCAAATTTAGTAAAGTTTGGTACTTCATTGTATTTTTTGTGAATTTGTAGGATTGATGCTGAAAAATTGGAATTCAAGTCTATTTTTGGAAAATATTTAAGTCTATCATTTGCAAACATTTAAGTTTATATTTGATGGAGATCTTTACCTATCATTATTCAAGATTTGGATCCAATATAGAAGTATTCAGCTGCCATACGGGCCATACTATTAGGCATGTATGGCCTAGACACACAGAAACCTAATTTCCAGGCATTTAAACATTGGTGATGGCTGCTTGAAAGAGAGTTTGACTAGAGGAGGAGTAGATAATGTCCAATGAGTTGTTTTGGAGGATTTGGAGCCTAGATGAAGATATCATGAAGCCCAGATCGAGATCTATCACCGTTTAACATGTATTCGTGTTAATCGGCTCGGTTTGTTATTCGTCTTTCGTTTTCTATCGATTTTAGAGATGTGTGCTACTGAGTTTGTATTATTCTTAATTATGCTTAGCTAAACTCTTGTAATTATCTACGTTTAGATGAATCTTAATTCGTTTTGACTTTCTCTTATGCATGTGTGATTTTAGTAAAGCTTAGATTCTATTATCTTCTTATGTGGATGAATATCTTCTTGTGTTGATTATACTTCTGATTTGTGCGTCTATTGTTGATCTTCAGAGAAGTTATGCTCCTTGGTAGGTTATATTTATCTTTAGATCAAGTTAGTGACGTTTTTCGGTCTTTAGCTTAAATCCCTAACGAGTAATAGACTTTGTGGGGGTATAATTGGCTGATTTGGTGTCCTACCTAAGAATTGGGTTTGAATAAAAAAATCCAAGAGTTCGTTAGGTCTTCTTGGTCACCTGGTGGGTAAATTGTAAATCGCTAGGGCGTTTATCTATTCGTTTGTGACCAGGAGATTCTATATAGCATTCAGACCATAGAGTCACGTATGATCATGTACGTGTTATAGATGAAACACTGTAACGGGCTAGGACTATGGCTCGGTTGTTAGAGTCATGTAAAACCTACATCGCATGTGTGTAAGGTTGTGATTAACATAAAACAAAGATCATCCGAGAAAGTACCTAATGTGACTGATGGTTATACTTTCGGGCTGAAGGTAGTCCGTTGAGTGTGTAAATTGACCATTAAAATATGGGCAAATTTTTCTATTTATTCAGTCTTGTCTAATTATAAAAAGCATATTTGTATTTACCAGTTTATACTGATCAAATATTTTCAAACGTTTTACATGTAACCAATGTTAGATATGATTGCATGAATAAAGCCACAAAGGACGATGGACCATTGATGCCATAAAAGGGGAAGTACACCCTAGACATCATCTAAAATGAATGGCTCTGTAAAATCCTTGGTTTTGACGTTTTGTAAAACAATCAGAGTGTTTCCCATAATTCCACTGTAAACTCTCTAAAATGAAATGAGTTTGTAAACTCTTGATCCATAATTCCACTATAATTTATAAACTCTGATGTAAATAAAGAAAACAGGTACCAACGGGTGGTCGCACGCCTGGGTAGGCTAAATCCAGGGTGTGACACGAGGGGATGGGACCTACGGGTGGGATTGATTGTCCCATTATGCTGGCAATATGTGCCGGTGGCGGGTAAAGTCGCTAGATATATATATTCTAAAAGCTCACAACCGTCGTGCTAGTGGGTGGACGTGGGATATTACTGATGTTTCAAATTATAACCATGTGAGTGGTTCATGAACTCACCAACTTATTTTGATCCAATTGCTTTTATTCCTTTTAAAGGATATTACAGGTAATCTTAGACGGCTTTTAGATGATGGCATTACAGATAGAGTGGTGATGGACAAGACCAGTTGATTGTTCAGATGGTGGAAGGCATGTTTGGGAGAACTATAAGTCATGTGGTTTTAAGTTCCTTGAGGGGAACTAGTGTTTGTTATAATAGTTTACTAGTTTAGTTTGTAAAATATTTTGTTAATAAATAAAAGAGGTTTATGGTTTAACTTCAGCTGTGTGTTCTGTACCATTTCGTCATGACTAACCAGTGCCTAGGACTGGGGTGTGACAGTCCTCGTCCTCCATTTATTCTTTTCTGAACCCCATCTAAAGTGTTGGTTTAGGGATGCTACATGGTTGATATATTAGACGAATTATCGGTCAGTTCGTTCTCAAGTCTGTCTACATTCTTGACCTCTTCCTCTTCAGTCTTTGTGGTCTCAAGGTGGTAAATCCATGAATGCATTGATGTCGAAGACGCTTTTCAAAATCATATGCTTCTTGTACATTTTCTGGATTTATAATGTTCAGATTACTCATCTTGCGAATATCAAAGGTAGGGAAAGCCTGAAAGTCATGAATGTTTCTGAAGTGTTGTGCTCCACCCCTTGATCTTCTTATTATATATAACTTCCTTTCATCGTCATATTTCCAACCAATGATTGGAGTTTTCCTTTCACGTTTGTCAGCTATCACTTCATATGTTCCACCCTAGTAGAAGCTTCAATTTGCTTGAACCACTATTCTCTTTCTTCTTCCTCTTTGATTTTGGTGATAATTCCTCAGCCGTTTCAGGTGTAGGTGTCACACCCTCTTGAGTTGTTTGTTGTTCAGACTCAACAGTTGCTTGAGTGGTGGATGGACTACAAACTCATTATCATTTTTCTCCAAGTTGTCAGAAAATCCTTCAAACAAATGACCATCTGCATCTTTAAAAACAATTTTATCAGCTGACTCAAACTCTGGAATCACCAAAGTGCTAAGATTAGCAATATCATCTATATCATCCAGTAACTTTAACATCTCATGATCCTTTTCTATGTCACTGATCGAATCAGTTAAAGTAACAGTTTCAACTTCAGGCTCTGTCATTAGAGCTTTCCCTTTGTCACTAGTGGATCCTTGATACACAACAATAACTTTAGATAATTCATCAGTGGACTCCCCCAGAATTTGTTCATCAATATGTGTTTCAGCCTTGTCTTTGTTTATATCCATACTCTTCCATAAATCTTTCAAACTCATGCTCAAATTTCTTTGATTATGAGGATCTTGAAATTCAGAAGAGGATGGAAAGTCAAATTCCTTAGTTGCTCTGATAACAATTGTAAGTCCTCAAAATCACTTAAACATCCAATCTGATCACTCAAACTGTTGAAACATCGGCGGAAACGATGAAGAACAATGTGTAAGTCCACAAATAGAAAGTAGAATCCATGAATCAATCAATTAGCACCAAAATACAAAGAAAACGATTAACACCAATGAAATAAAAGATGATTTGTATTCAATATTGTGTGTTCATACAAATGGATCAACAACTTTTCAATGGATACTTTTGACGAAATGTTCAATCAAAAGATCAAAGTTTTCGATGACAACCTTTAATCAAAAGATCAAAGTTTTCGATGCAATCTTTTCGATGAAATACTTTTCAAACGAAAGATTGAACCTTTCGATGATACACACTGTAACTTGGAAACCTTTCGATGAAAAAGAACTTTTCAATGAAACTGAACTTTTCGACAAGACAATCTTCAAGTTTTCAAACGTAGCAGAATCCACGGGAATATCTTCAAATCTTCATATCAACTCCAGAACCAGAAATAATGTCAAGAACACATTCAGTTGACACAATTAAAACTGTAGTAGCAGCAATTAAGCTTGAAGATATACTCTTGAGTCTTTGATTATACAAAAATCACGCAAACAATCACTGAATTATATCATATCTCATAAACTAACTCGCATAAACTCCATATCTTCAAACACGAACAATTTGCACCAATTATGATTCAAATTCATACCAGTTGATCAGAAAATACCTCTGAAATCGTCAAAATAGATAGCCAAAGCTCTGATACCAATTGTAGGTCCTTGAAATCACTTAAACCTCCAATCTGATCGATCAAATTGTTGAAACATTGGCGGAAACAATGAATAACAGTGTGTAAGTCCAAAAACAGAAAGTAGAATCCATGAATCAATCAATTAGCACCGGAATACAAAGAAAACGATTAACACCGATGTAATAAACATGATTTGTATTCAATATTGTGTGTTCGTAGAAAATGGATCAACAACTAGTTACAACGATTACACATCAACCTATTTATATTCCCATTTATTACAAATCATCAAAACAGAAATAGCCCCAAATAAGTTCCATCTAAACATTCTAACTATTACAAAATATATCTTGTACAATAGTCTAACCCATACCCTACATATATAATATTTTTACTTCTCTTATTTTTAAATTTTCTTTCGTGTTGCTTAACGCTCATTTACCCAACAACGTATTGTTTTCTAAAGTTGACGTGCTTATTTTTGTTTACACGTCCACATAAATTTTATTTAAAATCGAGCATTCGCAACGCGCCTGCATATATATAATATGTACAAAAGGCAATAGTGTCTTCTACATAGATACAAATAAAAAATATAATGTTTTACAAAATTCTAAATAAATCGTTATGATGTGTTTATTTTTATCTACGTTTATATATAAATTTTATTCAAAACCAAATACCTTTTTTAATTCGCTTTATTGTTTTCTTAACGTTGGCGTAACTTTTTCTTGATTTACGAATATACCGTTGTGACGTGTTTTTTATCTACGTTTCGATGTTTGAAATCGAGCCACCGCAACTTAATGCGCTTCTCTTTACATTCTTAACCACGTCAATGTCACCGTTGCAACGCACGACAGCAAAACTTTATTCTAAACCGAGCGTTACAGATTTCCCACAGCATCAACACCCCTGCAAACGTAATTTTTTACTTTATTTTTCGCTCACTTTCGTGTTTCTTAATGCTCATTTTTACAACCGCGTAATTTTTTTTGTTGATTTCCGAATATACCATTATGGCATGTTTTCTTATCCCTGTTTTAATATTCAAAACCGAGCCTTTACAACTTTATATGTTTCTCTTCACATACTTAACCACATCTATATTATCGCCGTAACACGCGACAACGTTCACTTTATTTGTCTAAAGTTAAGAGTTATTAATTACAATATCCAAATGAAACAAAAAAGTATACTTCCAAATACCGTCTTGTTTGAATTTTCTCCTTATTTTGATATATATTTATTTAACCTATCTGTGGGCTGGGAAAATGACAGCCCATAGGAAACAACTTAAAAGACTGCTATCCGAATTCCACGTATATCACCATCACAATTCATTTAAGCATTTGTTTTTGACATGTAACATATTTTATACGTAGAATAACTTTTATTCTAGAGTAAACTTCTCTTTTAGTCTATATGGTTTGGTTCAATTCTAAATTTTACTCTAATAGTTTTAATTTATCTATTTTAGTCACTTTGGTTTCATTTTAGTTTCAATTAACTTCAAATGTTTAACACCGTTAAATTTTTCTATTAAGTTTTAATGAAAAGACAAAAATACCCTTATGACCCACTACCACTATCTTTCTTCTTCATGAAACCCTAAAATCCACCTTAACCTCCACCTCCCTCTCCCTCCGCCTCCACCGCCTCCACCTCTCTTCCAGATCCCCCACCTTTCTTCCAGATCCCGATCTCTTGCCAAAATCCCCCATTTTCTCTATCCAAATTAGCACCATCATTAAAAAAATCCCGTTTTTCATGATAAATTTGAAGTGATGCCGGCATTAGAACACGCCGGCGACGAATCTACGTCTCCGGCGGAGAAACCCCTCTTCGGAAAATACGAGGTCGGTCCGCTCCTCGGCTACGGCGCCTTCGCTAAGGTGTACCACATCTCCGGCGGAGAAAATCCCCCACAAACAGCCGGCTAGAAGGGGAAAAAACCTGACCACCGTCCGCACATAGACGCCCTTCTTCTCCCTCTACTCTCTAAGAACGAAAACCACCACCACCGCCTCCATACCATATACGCAGGCACATATCCGCCCCCGTATAGATTTCCGACAACTCAGGCGGCGATGATGGTGGTTTCATTCAGTTGCGACAAAGTGGTTCATCCACCAGCAGATCTATGCACGACTACCACTGCCACCATCTCTTCCCTGCCATAACCCTCTAAGGCCACCATCAGATCTATGCTACTTCTAGGGTTTGTAACAATAACGCTTTCTCAACGAGCTCCGATAGCTCAGTGTATTGCGAATCAAGCAGAGCCACTACAACCGAGTTGGAATTGATGGGAGCAGAGGCCGCCGGTGGTGTGAGATGAAATATGAGAAATAAGATCCCGAATGCACCATAGATCTGAGAATCCATGGCTGGCACTGAATCAGAAAGAAATTAAGATTCAGCGATAGAAGTTAGAATTTAAAATGAAGGGTATTTTTTTTTTTTCATCTTAACTTAACAGAATAAATGAATAAAGGTTAGTGGATTAATTAAAAATAAGACAAATATAAA